>CAJVGC010000001.1:39080515-39193660 GCA_910822075.1 Senecio squalidus | reverse complement strand
GGCGGAACGCAGGGTGCGACGCGATTGGCGATCGTCATAACACAATGGTATAATAATCTATATGAATAAATAAATAACGTATTGTTATGACGTCGCCATACTCAAGGTATAAACCTTAGTACACGAAGATCGTCAAACACTACAAGAATATTCAAATGTAATATCAACGAACGAAAGAATACTTGGGCGTGCAAACCCGAAACGTAAACGAATGCATATAAATAATAAATATTCGTAAATGCAAAAGATATCCTGAGGTCAACTAAAGCCCGACTCCTAAGTCCAAGTCCTATTCCTGCTCGTTACCTGAAAACAAAGCTTAAAATGTCAACACAAAGGTTGAGCGAGTTCACTGAGAAATTTAAGTAAAACAGTTTAAATGATTTACGTAAAATAATGAATGTTTCTATAAAAAGAAGTTTCCATTTATAGAAAGTTTTCCTGAAATAGTAAGTGAGTCTCAAAATAGTAATAGCAGTTCAAATAGTGTAACTAATGCATAAAGTAAGTAAAACAGTAGCAACATCAGTAAAATCCATTACTGATTGTATCGGTAGTTACCTTAACCGATAGGAAGTGTGTGTCGTAGTTCCGTCAACTGACTGTAATGTCTTACGGGTCGGTGGGGAACGGTCCACACAGTAAGACTAATCATGTAGTGACCATTTAGCCCTTTGGCACCATGGTCTGTCGGTCACTAGTAAGTCCACTCTACTAGTGTGTAAGTATGTAGTGTATATGGGGGGGTGTCACTACGCATGTAGTCACAGTATGTCAACGATCTCGTTTGAAAACAATTTTGTATGCATTAGGTTTTCGTTACACTTTAGTAATTGATTTGTTTCTCAAAACATTTCATTATGAAAAGTAGTTTAGGTAAGCTTTGTCTCCCCCAAATTTTGCACAAATAAGTGAAAACAGTAAAAACATAGGGGCAATGAACTCACCTTATCGAGTGAGCGTATGTAAGCGGTACTGTGTGTATATGGTGTAGTAAGTTGGTCACAATCAGAGTCCTCACTAGTCCTAGAGCTCCCTTAGATAAAAGTATAAACGTATTAGAATAGAGTTTTACACTTTGAACCAAACGATAAATTTTCGGCGAACGCATAGGTTCACTCAAACTGAGATAACTATGGTTCCAGAAGGAATTAGACGTTGACGGAAAGACATTTGAAAACTAGACACCGAGATCTACGTTTTAGAATAAGACATCGTTATAAAAGAGTTTGATATGAGTAGAATATGGTTAAAGCAAAACTGGTTTTCAAAACTGTCCAAAAACGTTATTCTTTGAGATGTTGAGTTTATTACATTAAAGTGTCGTATAACTATGTGTAGACAAGATAAACAATTTTATTACTTTTAAAGCTTGTTATTAACTTAGTGTAATCCCAATTAATAATTTTTATGGTTGTCTAACTGGTTACACGAAATAGATTAATGAACCTAGACATATTACTCAAAATAATCAGATTAGACCCCTAGCTGGTATTTTACGTTTTTAGGAAAAACTATAAGGAGTTAGAAAATGAAATTTACATTTTTGAAAACTAGACTCCGAGACCTACAACTTATGTTCAGGTCACCAAGTCTAATTCTCAGTTCAAGATACATAAAACACGCATGAATACAGATTACAACGGAAAGGGACCCAAAAATGTCCAAACACAAGATTGTCCATAAATTACGATAAAACGGAAAGATATGAATAACGAATTTCAACCACGCAGTTATATACGAGGAATATAAACAACCACGCAATTAAAATATACCGAATAAAGAATAATTGGCAAAACAAACGCCACCAAAAACGGAAACGCAAAGAAGTAAGAAATATTGATTACCGTTGTCGTAACGGTTATGCTATCGAGAGTCGATTACCGTTACGACTTGAAATTGCTTGAAAATAGACCAGAGGGCTGTAATAATACAAGGAAAATAGCCACAATTAGGATCGTCAAGTAGCTTATGTGTTGACACGGTTTTGACAAATTGATAAAGAATAGTTAATGATAAAATAACTCGGTTTTACAACCAATTAGAAAATGAAATGGTGAACGATTAAAGGAACGAAAGCAAACCTTTTAAAAATGAATTTGGGGACTCTAACCCGCTGCCCAAAATCAGTTTCTACGGAAGGAATCAATCAACAAAAACAGTCCGGAATTCTACAATTACAACCAACGATAAATTAGAGTATTTCTATGATGATTTCGACACGTAAGTTATGCAAAACAACGATTTGAATATAATGAATCAAACAACGAAAACTAGAGTATTAGGACCTGATTATGAAGATGAATAGACCAGATTGTAAACAGAAATGAAATCCCTTCTTGATGCTTGGAACTCGAGGCTGCGATATTAACAATTTACGAACCGATGAAAATCTTAGTATGAAATCGGCCAAGACTTATTACCACAAGAAATGCAATATAAACCTTGAACAATACCTTGCTGGAACTCGAATATGATGAAGAAAACTTGGCTGCTCGATGGTGGGAATCTGCTCGGAATACACACAAAATAAAGATTACAAGGCGAATATCATATTCCCATATTAGGGTTTCGGCTCATAACAAAAGAACACATAGGTTATAAACCGAGTACCTTTGACAATATGAGATGATGATCACGATGGAGGTATAGGAAGTTTGTAACTCGATGGTGGGGAGGCTGAGCAATCCAAACAGCAGCAACAACATGAGAAGGGGCGACGGCTACAAGGACAATGAACTCGGATTAGGGTTTCTTTGGCAAAGAAGATAAAAGAATCACGGATTAAACACAATTACCTCGAAATCTGAAGATGAAGGACACTATGGTGATATAAGGCAATCCAAACTCGGTGGTGATGGTTGGAGACATCCACGGCAGGAGCAATCAAACAAAACACGACGGCTAGACTGCATTTAGGGTTAGGGTTTCGGTTTCAAGCTCTTCCAAGAACACAATAAACTTACTTGGTGAATATGAAAGTGAAGGAGACGAATTGAGGATGAGAGGGGCTGCCATTCACGAATTTGGGTTTGAAAGAAGAATGCCGATGGTTTGGAGGGTGGGTGGCGGTCATTAGGAAGAATTAGGTTTAGGTTTAGAAAGTTTTAGGTTTAGGTTTAGCTGTTTAGTTTAATTTGGGCTTAGTATGGATTAGGGCCTCCAAGACTAAGGCCATTAAACCAATTCTTTAGCCCGATTAATACATACCCCTTCTTCAATAAAAGGCCCATGACTAAATTAAACATATTCTCGAAACGAAAAGAACCGAAGATGAAACTCAAAGTAAACGTGAATAGTAACTAGTTTAGAAATAC
The DNA here is from genome assembly GCA_910822075.1 of Senecio squalidus. Taxonomy (NCBI): domain Eukaryota; kingdom Viridiplantae; phylum Streptophyta; class Magnoliopsida; order Asterales; family Asteraceae; genus Senecio; species Senecio squalidus. Next base: position 39,190,343 of record CAJVGC010000001.1, on the reverse strand, counting down.
GAACTAAATTTTCAAGTAATTTGAAAGCTCATATATATCCCACATGTATTTATATATATATATATATATATATATATATATATATATATATATATATATATATATATATATATATATATATATAAGTATCAACAAGTTCATACACTAAAGTATACTAATGAATCAGATACTGACTTCTCGAAGTTATCTAGGAGCTCGACTAGTGGGAAACTAATTACTGTGCACCTAACTAATAATATAGCATCACATATAGAGTATACACACATGTCACAAGTAATCATTATACATAAAATAAAATGTAAAGCTGTTTTTATAAAAAAAAAAATTGTAGACCCGGTAAGAGCATACGACATACTAGACTAATCTGAGTCGGAAAAGTGACGGTTGTCACAAGTTACAGTTTATAAATTGATAAAAGGTTTCAATTTGAAAGTTCATAAGAGTTCGAGACAATTTCAAAGTTCATGAAAGTTCAAGATTTGTTCAAAGTCAAGGTAATTCAAGATAAGTTCAAGTGCTTAAAATTCAAGAATAATTTAAATAAGTTCAAAGTAAGCTCAAGTCCAAATAAGTTCGAGCTCAAATAAGTTCAAAATAAGTTCAAAGGGAGTTCCAAATAGGTTCAAATAAGTTCCAAGTTAAGTTCAAATCAAGTAGCGTAGCGAGCGGAAAAGTTCGTAGTCATTACCTAGAAGTGGATTAATCCACATAAGTAAGACAGTAAGTAAGTATATGCGTAAATAAAGACCTATGATCCTCGAACTGTACCAACCACTAAGCTTAACATACGTAAGATTTAGTTTTCCACACTAATCCGATTCTGGTCAAGTTCATGCCCACTAGTTCCAGTCTAGAGTTCGAGTTCGTGAGAACTTAACAATATGTACTCAGGTTGCTACGCATAAAGTAAGGAGTGACCGCTCCTAAGTATCGATATACATAATCTATGCTAACGACTTGTGTTAATAGTGTGAGAGTTCAGTTCCAAGAAAATCTGCGGGGCATCTAGTTCGTTCCGTTTTTAAAGTCGTTTGTTTGTACTTACGGCGTTATGTCCTCACCTAGGGTTTTGCTCCAAAATACAACCAAGCTATCATTGTCTAATCAAATATCCAAAGAGGCAAACCTAGGGAGTCTAAGGTAATCCAATCCGAACAATTGATGTTGTTTACGCATATTAGTTCCATGTTCTAAAATAGTTCAAAAGTTCTCAAAGTTCCAAGTGTTCAAAGAGTTTCAAGTTCAGAAGTTTCTAAAAATAGAAAGGTAGCTCAATTAGTTCAAAAGTTTCCAAAAATAGAAAGGTGGTTCAAATAGTTCAAAAGTTTCCGTAAATAGAAGGGTAGTTCAAGTAGTTCAAAAGTTTCAAAAAAAAAAATAGGTCACAATACGTTGTACATAGATTAAAGCACGTAAGATAGTTTCACATAAGGATATTGTTCACAAAAGAGTTGATCTCATGTTTCCCCCAAAAAGAGTACTTAAAATGTAATAGTAAGGAGGGGTGTAACTCACGGTTTAAGAAGATAAAGAGCTCGGGAATCGGTCGGAACGGGAGTCGGGAATCACGGGTCGCCTAATAATACCAAGATAGTCCAATTGTTATTATCTTATTATTTTATTGTACTTAAGATAATACAATCAAGTTTTTAATTAAACTTTAAGTGTCAAGGTTAAGTATTGTTAAAATATTCCCAAAACGGTGAAAGTTACGTTTTTGTCCAAAAGTCTCATTTTAACGTTTATTATTATTATGTCATAAGTGTTTTTGCTCGCTGAAGTGGTTTATATTTTTGTAGGGAAATTTGGGCAGCGCTTCCGCGCCCAAATTTCATATCCAAAAATGTACCTACCAATTCTGCTCACAAATACATACAACACCATATAATATTCAAACAAGTCCATTTAAGTTTCAAAAGTTCATTACAAGACCCAATTGTTATTACTTTTACATATTCAGTCCCAAAATGTTGTTTCACGAAAAGTCAGCGGGTCAACAAGTTCCAAAACGTCAAATATCGAAAACTCGGGAAACTGGTTAGGCCAGTGAGCCGTTGTGACCATTGGAACGGCGCACTGTGGCCAAAATTTCACCCTGTGCGTCGTCCTGGTCACAGGGACGGCGCACAGGTCGCGGGTTTTTGAAGTTTCCTTTCAAAACGTTTATTTAGCCTTAGATTCTAACATGAAATGGTCTTAAACATAATAAAACTTCATTTACAGTGTATCCAAAGTGTTTTTTGTTCATAAAAACGTAGATCTAAACAACATTTCGGTCAAAAATCGTTTTTGTACATAAAACATTATAAATCTTTGTAAAAGCTTATTTTAAATCCTTAGATCATCCATGCAATTTATAAAATCAGTATAAAAAGGAAAAGGAAAGGTTTCTACCGAAAATATTAGCTTGGATGATGATTTGGTGATGTTTGAGCTCCGAAAATCCTTACTAAAATGGTCATTTTTCGAAATCTTTTGGTTCCTCTTGATTATCTTGATGTTATAAACGATTTGTATGGATGGAAAAATGGATTTGATGGTTGGAAATCACTGAAAATGGTGTTTTGTTGAGAGAGTTCTTGAGAGAAATGGTATATGTGTGTGTTTTGTTTTGGGTAAAAATGAATATGTAAAAGGGAATAAAGAAAAAAAAGAAAAGGGGAAGTTGGGACTGCCAAAAGCAGTAATTATGGATTGGAACCCGAGTTTAATTGGTTGAAATTTGTAGAAAACCGAGACATGCAAAAATTTGAGAATATTTTCGGAGTTGGTCCTTCAGGACGGCGCACAAGGTCACTGTGCGCCGTTCTGGACCATTTTTGTCACAAATTTTTGATTTTCGGCTGATTTTGTACAAGTGTTTCTTTGGACCTTTTCGTTAACTAATGTTTTAAAGTATGCTACATTATTCATTAGGTGTTTTCTTGGCATTAGGACTTATATAAGTCGGTTCCGGTTGTGATTCCGACACTTACGCGTTTCCGATAAAAGTTCGATTTGAAGACATAAGAGTCAAAACGAGAGACATAGAGCGTAAGGATTACCTGAAATTTGAAGGTTGTCATATTCTCCCCGGGTTGAAAGGAATTTCGTCCCGAAATGTAGTTTGTCTCATCGGGAAGAAGTGCCGTCGGATCATGGTGGATTCTCCTGACGAGTTTTGGTCCCTGCGTCTTCACGCGGTTGTGGGGCTACGTCGGAGGCTCCACCGAACTTAGAGATGGGAACGAGGTTCTGTCTAGGTCGTCTGACCGTGGAGTCAACAACCTAAGCGGTTCATCAAGGAAATTGGGTTTGGTAACAGTTTTGACCTTGTTTTAGAGAGAGATGACAAGGGTCTCATCCGATGAACACTTTTCAAGTGTGAGAAGGGAACACATAAGTATGTTAGGAGACGGTTTGGAAAGTTAAAAGCAACGAGAAGTCGGACCGGTGTATTCCAAGGCTTAGATTGGACCGGTGTACTTCGGCCCAGTTTGCCGCGTTTTCAGAAACATGCCATCCTCTTTCATGGCGATATCCTGTGGGATACCCTATTGCCATCTTAGGGATTGAGGGTTTTTCTTCCAGATGGTCACGCAACTCCTTGGTCGGGTACGGAAAACTTCCAGTCTTCCACAGGGTAGAGATGGGCATCGGACCCTGCAAGTTGTCGACCGTCAACTTCTGGCCGATAAGGTGGTGTTCGACACTTGGTCATATAGAGACTGAAGGGTGTGCACTTAGTGCGGGCACGGGAGTCGTGACATAAGTGAACTCGATCAGAGGAAGGTGAATGGTGAGGGGTGATGGGGTCTAGTCGCGTTCCTAGCGATCCTCTGGAGGGCTCTCTGAAGAGGGAGTGGGACGCAGATTGATTAATAAAGGGATGGGTTTTCGGTGTCCCGCCTTGACCTCGGAGTAAGTGAGGCACTCGGCTGGATACAAGGTAATGTCCTTATTCATGTCTGGCCAGAACAGTATTCTCGTGGACTCCTGGTACATCAAGTCGGATCCCGGATAGATGGAACAACAATTCGATGGCCCTTGACAGGAATGGGTTCACGAATACCTTCGGATTTCAGAACTCGTGCTTGGAGCTTGGCGTAACGAGTTTCGTTTAGCCTGAGTTCGAGTTCTTGCATGGTTGGCTATGAAATCGGGGAAATGTTCTTCTCGGGGTCAGAACTTTCACTTTGGAGAATCGGTGTACAACTCCTGGCCTCGGGAGAGTTCTAGGGTGAGCTCGGGATGTTCACAGGATCTTCCTTGAGTAGGTGAGAGTGTTGACAAGGAGTATGGTCATTAATCGTCCAAGTACGGCCTACACACTTTGTTCATTAAGTCCATGATCGCCGTTGATGTGTTGGTTAGGCCTACTGATAGAGGGGAGGCTTGCGTGACTTGCATCGAGTTTGGGGAATGCGGATAACGTCGCGAATCTGGTGGTAACCCGGGCGGGGGTCGACTTTTGAGAAGTAAGTTGCATTCTGCAACTACTCGGATAGGTTGTCGATCCTCGGGAGTGGTCATCAGTTCTTGACGGTTTTCTTGATGAGTTCATGACGCTTAGCGTACAAACGGAAGGGTCCGTCTGTCTCTTGATAGGGAAATTGGGGCTTCCCATGGAATTGGATTGAGTGGTAGAGTCAGGGTTGGGAAGTTCCTACAGCAGCTTTGGCTTCCTTAGCATCTCAAATGGTGCTAGATGGTAGGAAGCCTCGGCTATTGGCGCTGTGTCAGGAGCGAGGTTTATTCGAGATTTCCGCTTGTCGATTTGGCGGTAGCCAAGCAATTTCTTAGGAAGGCTTTGGATGGTCCTTGACTACGGGAACGTCTTGGACTCGGCTTTCCTTAGATTTACGTTCGACGTCGTGAGCGGAGGGTGCGTCGTAGTCCTTCTCGAGATACTGGTGCATCATCGAGGGATACACGCTGCGAAGTTGTCATTCAGGTTTGTCCTCCTGAACAACGGGAGTTTCACTTCATGGGAAGGGATACGGGTGAGCTTGTCGGAACGGACGATCATGGCTCAATAATGTTGTGACCGGTCCATCCCAGCGATAGCGTCAAAGCTTTAAGGGTTCGTTAGGAGTTGGGTGGATGGAAACAGGCTTCTGGAAAATGGAGTGTTGGAAATTCTAAGTTGCATTCGCAGCTTCGACTATGGATCATTGGCATATTCGATGGAAAACTATCCGCAAGGCTTTAGGTCCTAAGCTGATGAGGGGTCTAATTTCTAAGGGGCAAGGTTCCTTTCATTCCTTGGATTAAGCAGTACGAAAGAAAGTTATCGTTTGAAAGAGAACGTACCGGTAACTGCATTGGGGTCCTGAGGGGTTTCCTCGGCCGTGATCGCGAGAGCACTGAGGGTTTCTATGGTACGCTCTAGGATACAATCCCCACGGAGGTGCTGGTCGCTCCCACATTCGAGGCATATCAGCTTTCTGTTTGCATTTTCCGGACAGCACCAGGGGTAATGCCCTACTTTGTTGCAAAGTCTGCATACCGGGCATTTTCGGGCATGGTGGAAGTGGCACCTGCTGCACTGGGGGCGTGGTCTGGAGTGGGTTCGGGTTACGGTGGTGGATTCCTGGTTGATGCTGGTCCACGAGGTTTGGTGGTGGATTTTCCTTCTCTTATTCTCACTTCGTTGGAAGAGGGCTGGAGGGGGAGGTAGGAAGTTGGTTCCAAAATCCTCGTCCTCGCCCTGCCTAGTCGGTCCAAGAGGGAGAAGGGGTTCGTTGATTCCGAAGATCCCTTGGTTGATTCCAGCGACGATCTGGGTGATCACGCTTGGGAGTAGCGCTTGGAATTGCACAACGATCTGCTTGGCTCTGCGATTCTCGCGTCTTCTCCTGGGAGGCATAGTTCTACAATGGAAAGAAGAAGCTAGTTTAGAATGCGCCATTTGGAATTTTCTAATAGAATTCAACTGAGAGTTAGCGATTATCGAGTACACGAGAGTAATGAGAGTGAACAATTAGCACAAGTACGATAACAATAGTAGTAAAAGAATGTACAAGCAAGGTAACAGTATACGCAAGATGATGGTTCAAGAATTTGTAATAATGTTTGACAATGGAGAAAGGTTCACGTGACAAGACAAGTATAGTTAAATAAAAGATAGAAGTTTTCATTAATAAGAGAAGGTTTTAGTACATAGAACGAAATACTGAAAGAAATACAAGTACAATACATAGAGAAATAATAGATAATGGCTTAAGTCGTGTACAATGGAAAAATTACGACTAAACCGGTACAGTACAAAATAAAGGAAAATATGCCTAATAACGCTCTTCAAAGAACATCATGGTGGCGAGGGCAACGATAAGCGCTCCCATGACTACGCAGGCTCTAGTGAGGCACTGCACGGTCCGGGCGGTGGCCTGAGCCGTTAGGATAATCCACCGGGACTGCTGTGCCAACTCGTTCGCAGCATCGGAGACTTCAAAGAGAAGGAAACCCTGCTCCTGGGCTTCTTCCGAGAGTCCCCGGACCTGACGGTGCAAGTTGAGGAACGCATCCGGTGGAAGAGGCTGGTGAGTAGGTGGCATCATGGGTCGGGAGGGTCCGGACTCCTAAGCACGTCGTCTTTCTTCGATAAACTGACGATCCCATGCGTAACGCTCCGATATCGGAGTACGAAAGGCGGGATCGTAGGGATCCAAGAAAGACTGGGGAGGTGCGGGTCGGAACGGGCCTGACTGCTGATGCATAGGTGCTCCAGCGTTGGGTCCTCGAGGCTGTGGTGCTGCAACAGGCACCGGCCTAGGAGGTGGGAGTACCGTCCTTGGGCTGGACCCATTACTGCTGCTGATGGTCTGGGATGTGTCTTCCGTTGGGTCAGTCGTCTGGTGAGGCTGGCTTTCTGAGGCCGTGTGGCCCTCAGAGGGTTCGTGAGAGGGGGAGGCGGCTCGTGGAAGTGATCGAGTCTGGGATCGGGAGTGTGACGACTGATACATAGCGTATCTGCGAATAGAGAGTTACATAAGTACGGGGGAAACTAGAAATAGGAAAAACGTAAGCAAAATGCATGCACGGGTCAATCATGTGAGTGTCGGGAATTAACAAGACCGGGAATTGTTCGACGTAAAACCGTTAACGATAGCCATTTACTTTCCGTTCTTGCATAATTCATTTTGAACTATGCATGGTTGATCAAGTCAGGCATAGTTGAAAAAGATAATCATGCAATTGCGGGAAGTAATGTTCTAAAGTTTGAACGCGAAACGAATTTTCTAAAAAGCCTTGGTTATAGTTTTTGTTTCGAAAACTTTTTTTTTTTTTTTTGAAAATTTTTAAAACCGTTTTGACTATAACCCGTGCTCAGATACCAAGTCTGTCACACCCCGCTAAAGCGGAACACGAAATGTGAAGAGCGAAAAATCATTTCACGGGTTACACTAAAATTAACGTTTCAAGTCATTAAGATTTAAATTGAAAAGTACAAGTCAAAGTTACAACCAAGGTTCAAAGTTAAGACCATAATACATAATAAAATGTTTTTAAATAAAAATTCCCAAAATAAGGTCTTCTTCCCAAGGTACACTTCACATAAAAGAACTTGACCCGCCTGAGCAATGCACTTCATAACTTACGCTTAGTTCCTGAAACATGAGATAAAGTGTCAACTACGAAAACGTAGTGAGTGAGTTACAGTTTATAAATTGATCAAAGGTTTCAATTTGAAAGTTCATAAGAGTTCGAGACAAGTTCAAAGTTCATGAAATTTCAAGATTTGTTCAAAGTCAAGGTAATTCAAGATAAGTTCAAGTGCTTAAAATTCAAGAATAATTTAAATAAGTTCAAAGTAAGCTCAAGTCCAAATAAGTTCGAGCTCAAATAAGTTCAAAATAAGTTCAAAGGGAGTTCCAAATAGGTTCAAATAAGTTCTAAGTTAAGTTCAAATCAAGTAGCGTAGCGAGCGGAAAAGTTCGTAGTCATTACCTAGAGGTGGATTAATCCACATAAGTAAGACAATAAGTAAGTATATGCGTAAATAAAGACCTATGATCCTTGAATTGTACCAACCACTAAGCTTAATGTCACACCCCGCTAAAGCGGAAACACGGGATGTGAAGAGCAATAGTAATCATCACGCAAGTGTATAGAAGTACCAAGTGATATTACATAAAACATGTATCGAAGTTTACAACGTTATTAAAACTACTGATTACATATCCGTTTACAAAATAAATGTGTTCACATCCAAACCACCCGAACCATTCCCGATCTTGAAGTCTTTAAGTGCAAACCCGCAAAAGCTAACCACATGAATAGACGTCTCCACTACTTACTCGTTTCCTGAAAACACGAGTAAAATGTTAACTACGGGAGACGTAGTTAGTGAGTTACAGCATATAGTAAAGCATATAACGTTTTAACGCATCAATCACAGGCATAAGATATAAATAAGTTTTATGTATATAGGTATCGACCACATAGTGTACGGCTATGTGACGATCCTATTATTGCCCACTGATAAAGGGTTACGTTGCTAAGCCTGTAGTTTACCCGATTAATAACTATGCACCACTGAATCTTAGTGGAGAGGGTATTTGCAACTACCCTAATAGCGCTATCCATAAATTATTAACAGTCCTTTCCAAAGGGATTAATAGCAACCAAGTGGTGACGGGAATTAAAGTGGCTATCCGTCAATATGTTAGATAATTCGATAACATATGACATCCATAAGCGATCACTGGCAATATAAGTATATACCGTCATTACCTCGGCGGTGGAACATTCCACATGTGTAAGACGATATGAAAATAAGTTTGAGTGTCAAGCATCGATAATGTATAAGCAATGTTTTCAAAGTATCAGTTTAAGCGGATACGCCTCGCGTATAAAGGTATAAATTCCATTGATGTTTCAAAGCATGTGTGTTTCGAATATAACATATCGTGTAAATATTTTCAAGCGTTTAATATAATGATTTGAGTAGTGTAAGACTCGTGTTTCCACCCCAAAAAGTATATAAAACGTTTAAAAGATAGGGGTTCTGTAACTCACTAGTTGCGAAGAATCTAGCGTGCGCTCATGAAACGCTCGAAAAATGCTCGGAATCACCGGAATCCTATTTTATACCAAGTAAGTTTCATTATTTATTAATTATTATACTCGTTAGTCAACGAGATACTTATGTTATAAAGTGTTTGTATTGGTTTTACTAAAATCGGGCAACGCTTCCGCGCTATAGTTTTTAAATCCAAATTTATCCAAACACTTACCCGCTTACAATTTTTATAACAATATATACTCTAATTTTACAAACAAAAGATGTTTTATACTGAATTTGATACGATTCTGGACCTGAAAAATACCAATTTACAATTTTTCCAAACTTAACCAAACTCAACCAAATTTATCCTAGTATCATATAAATTGATAATAACTTATAAATAAGCTCTTTTAAAAGGGTTTTACCTGGGCCTATAACATATGGCTACGAATAACTCCGAAATAAACCACCTCGAAACTAACTTTTGCTTATACCAAAATGATCCCCTCGACACCAGGAGTACAAATATTCTTTCCGTTTATAGATCCGACGAAAAATGAATCCCGAATCGCCGTCGAAAGTTAAACGGACTAAACTTATTTTCTTTTCTTTCATTCTTGAGGGGGCGAGGAAAACAAACAGCAGCAACAATCGCAAAAACAAAAGTCATCACCTAAATATGTGATTTAATTTCACAATTTACACTTTTAACCCTTGACTTTGCCTTAACGACAATTTTAGCTTAAAATGTATAATTCTTTACAAAGTTAGTCCTTTTGACTATAACTCTTTCCATGCTAGTTCTTTTTGACCGCAAAATTAACAACTTAAGGTACTTTTACTTAAAAATTATTATAAATTTAGTCCTTTAAATCCTGTGGGATACCCTATTGCCATCTTAGGGATTGAGGGCTTTTCTTCTAGATGGTCACGCAGCTCCTTGGTCGGGTACGGAAAACTTCCAGTCTTCCACAGGGTAGAGATGGGCATCGGACCCTGCAAGTTGTCGACCGTCAACTTCTGGCCGATAAGGTGGTGTTCGACACTTGGTCATATAGAGACTGAAGGGTGTGCACTTAGTGCGGGCACGGGAGTCGTGACATAAGTGAACTCGATCAGAGGAAGGTGAATGGTGAGGGGTGATGGGGTCTAGTCGCGTTCCTAGCGATCCTCTGGAGGGCTCTCTGAAGAGGGAGTGGGACGCAGATTGATTAATAAAGGGATGGGTTTTCGGTGTCCCGCCTTGACCTCGGAGTAAGTGAGGCACTCGGCTGGATACAAGGTAATGTCCTTATTCATGTCTGGCCAGAACAGTATTCTCGTGGACTCCTGGTACATCAAGTCGGATCCCGGATAGATGGAACAACAATTCGATGGCCCTTGACAGGAATGGGTTCACGAATACCTTCGGATTTCAGAACTCGTGCTTGGAGCTTGGCGTAACGAGTTTCGTTTAGCCTGAGTTCGAGTTCTTGCATGGTTGGCTATGAAATCGGGGAAATGTTCTTCTCGGGGTCAGAACTTTCACTTTGGAGAATCGGTGTACAACTCCTGGCCTCGGGAGAGTTCTAGGGTGAGCTCGGGATGTTCACAGGATCTTCCTTGAGTAGGTGAGAGTGTTGACAAGGAGTATGGTCATTAATCGTCAAAGTACGGCCTACACACTTTGTTCATTAAGTCCATGATCGCCGTTGATGTGTTGGTTAGGCCTACTGATAGAGGGGAGGCTTGCGTGACTTGCATCGAGTTTGGGGAATGCGGATAACGTCGCGAATCTGGTGGTAACCCGGGCGGGGGTCGACTTTTGAGAAGTAAGTTGCATTCTGCAACTACTCGGATAGGTTGTCGATCCTCGGGAGTGGTCATCAGTTCTTGACGGTTTTCTTGATGAGTTCATGACGCTTAGCGTACAAACGGAAGGGTCCGTCTGTCTCTTGATAGGGAAATTGGGGCTTCCCATGGAATTGGATTGAGTGGTAGAGTCAGGGTTGGGAAGTTCCTACAGCAGCTTTGGCTGCCTTAGCATCTCAAATGGTGCTAGATGGTAGGAAGCCTCGGCTATTGGCGCTGTGTCAGGAGCGAGGTTTATTCGAGATTTCCGCTTGTCGATTTGGCGGTAGCCAAGCAATTTCTTAGGAAGGCTTTGGATGGTCCTTGACTACGGTAACGTCTTGGACTCGGCTTTCCTTAGATTTACGTTCGACGTCGTGAGCGGAGGGTGCGTCGTAGTCCTTCTCGAGATACTGGTGCATCATCGAGGGATACACGCTGCGAAGTTGTCATTCAGGTTTGTCCTCCTGAACAACGGGAGTTTCACTTCATGGGAAGGGATACGGGTGAGCTTGTCGAAACGGACGATCATGGCTCAATAATGTTGTGACCGGTCCATCCCAGCGATAGCGTCAAAGCTTTAAGGGTTCGTTAGGAGTTGGGTGGATGGAAACAGGCTTATGGCAAATGGAGTGTTGGAAATTCTAAGTTGCATTCGCAGCTTCGACTATGGATCATTGGCATATTCGATGGAAAACTATCCGCAAGGCTTTAGGTCCTAAGCTGATGAGGGGTCTAATTTCTAAGGGGCAAGGTTCCTTTCGGTCCTTGGATTAAGCAGTACGAAAGAAAGTTATCGTTTGAAAGAGAACGTACCGGTAACTGCATTGGGGTCCTGAGGGGTTTCCTCGGCCGTGATCGCGAGAGCACTGAGGGTTTCTGTGGTACGCTCTAGGATACAATCCCCACGGAGGTGCTGGTCGCTCCCACATTCGAGGCATATCAGCTTTCTGTTTGCATTTTCCGGACAGCACCAGGGGTAATGCCCTACTTTGTTGCAAAGTCTGCATACCGGGCATTTTCGGGCATGGTGGAAGTGGCACCTGCTGCACTGGGGGCGTGGTCTGGAGTGGGTTCGGGTTACGGTGGTGGATTCCTGGTTGATGCTGGTCCACGAGGTTTGGTGGTGGATTTTCCTTCTCTTATTCTCACTTCGTTGGAAGAGGGCTGGAGGGGGAGGTAGGAAGTTGGTTCCAAAATCCTCGTCCTCGCCCTGCCTAGTCGGTCCAAGAGGGAGAAGGGGTTCGTTGATTCCGAAGATCCCTTGGTTGATTCCAGCGACGATCTGGGCGATCACGCTTGGGAGTAGCGCTTGGAATTGCACAACGATCTGCTTGGCTCTGCGATTCTCGCGTCTTCTCCTGGGAGGCATAGTTCTACAATGGAAAGAAGAAGCTAGTTTAGAATGCGCCATTTGGAATTTTCTATTAGAATTCAACTGAGAGTTAGCGATTATCGAGTACACGAGAGTAATGAGAGTGAACAATTAGCACAAGTACGATAACGATAGTAGTAAAAGAATGTACAAGCAAGGTAACAGTATACGCAAGATGATGGTTCAAGAATTTGTAATAATGTTTGACAATGGAGAAAGGTTCACGTGACAAGACAAGTATAGTTAAATAAAAGATAGAAGTTTTCATTAATAAGAGAAGGTTTTAGTACATAGAACGAAATACTGAAAGAAATACAAGTACAATACATAGAGAAATAATAGATAATGGCTTAAGTCGTGTACAATGGAAAAATTACGACTAAACCGGTACAGTACAAAATAAAGGAAAATATGCCTAATAACGCTCTTCAAAGAACATCATGGTGGCGAGGGCAACGATAAGCGCTCCCATGACTACGCAGGCTCTAGTGAGGCACTGCACGGTCCGGGCGGTGGCCTGAGCCGTTAGGATGATCCGCCGGGACTGCTGTGCCAACTCGTTCGCAGCATCGGAGACTTCAAAGAGAAGGAAACCCTGCTCCTGGGCTTCTTCCGAGAGTCCCCGGACCTGACGGTGCAAGTTGAGGAACGCATCCGGTGGAAGAGGCTGGTGAGTAGGTGGCATCATGGGTCGGGAGGGTCCGGACTCCTAAGCACGTCGTCTTTCTTCGATAAACTGACGATCCCATGCGTAACGCTCCGATATCGGAGTACGAAAGGCGGGATCGTAGGGATCCAAGAAAGACTGGGGAGGTGCGCGTCGGAACGGGCCTGACTGCTGATGCATAGGTGCTCCAGCGTTGGGTCCTCGAGGCTGTGGTGCTGCAACAGGCACCAGCCTAGGAGGTGGGAGTACCGTCCTTGGGCTGGACCCATTACTGCTGCTGATGGTCTGGGATGTGTCTTCCGTTGGGTCAGTCGTCTGGTGACGCTGGCTTTCTGAGGCCGTGTGGCCCTCAGAGGGTTCGTGAGAGGGGGAGGCGGCTCGTGGAAGTGATCGAGTCTGGGATCGGGAGTGTGACGACTGAGACATAGCGTATCTGCGAATAGAGAGTTACATAAGTACGGGGGAAACTAGAAATAGGAAAAACGTAAGCAAAATGCATGCACGGGTCAATCATGTGAGTGTCGGGAATTGACAAGACCGGGAATTGTTCGACGTAAAACCGTTAACGATAGCCATTTACTTTCCGTTCTTGCATAATTCATTTTGAACTATGCATGGTTGATCAAGTCAGGCATAGTTGAAAAAGATAATCATGCAATTGCGGGAAGTAATGTTCTAAAGTTTGAACGCGAAACGAATTTTCTAAAAAGCCTTGGTTATAGTTTTTGTTTCGAAAACTTTTTTTTTTTTTTTTGAAAGTTTTTAAAACCGTTTTGACTATAACCCGTGCTCAGATACCAAGTCTGTCACACCCCGCTAAAGCGGAAACACGAAATGTGAAGAGCGAAAAATCATTTCACGGGTTACACTAAAATTAACGTTTCAAGTCATTAAGATTTAAATTGAAAAGTACAAGTCAAAGTTACAACCAAGGTTCAAAGTTAAGACCATAATACATAATAAAATGTTTTTAAATAAAAATTCCCAAAATAAGGTCTTCTTCCCAAGGTACACTTCACATAAAAGAACTTGACCCGCCTGAGCAATGCACTTCATAACTTACGCTTAGTTCCTGAAACATGAGATAAAGTGTCAACTACGAAAACGTAGTGAGTGAGTTACAGTTTATAAATTGATCAAAGGTTTCAATTTGAAAGTTCATAAGAGTTCGAGACACGTTCAAAGTTCATGAAAGTTCAAGATTTGTTCAAAGTCAAGGTAATTCAAGATAAGTTCAAGTGCTTAAAATTTAAGAATAATTTAAATAAGTTCAAAGTAAGCTCAAGTCCAAATAAGTTCGAGCTCAAATAAGTTCAAAATAAGTTCAAAGGGAGTTCCAAATAGGTTCAAATAAGTTCTAAGTTAAGTTCAAATCAAGTAGCGTAGCGAGCGGAAAAGTTCGTAGTCATTACCTAGAGGTGGATTAATCCACATAAGTAAGACAATAAGTAAGTATATGCGTAAATAAAGACCTATGATCCTCGAATTGTACCAACCACTAAGCTTAATGTCACACCCCGCTAAAGCGGAAACACGGGATGTGAAGAGCAATAGTAATCATCACGCAACTGTATAGAAGTACCAAGTGATATTACATAAAACATGTATCGAAGTTTACAACGTTATTAAAACTACTGATTACATATCCGTTTACAAAATAAATGTGTTCACATCCAAACCACCCGAACCATTCCCGATCTTGAAGTCTTTAAGTGCAAACCCGCAAAAGCTAACCACATGAATACACGTCTCCACTACTTACTCGTTTCCTGAAAACACGAGTAAAATGTTAACTACGGGAGACGTAGTTAGTGAGTTACAGCATATAGTAAAAGCATATAACGTTTTAACGCATCAATCACAGGCATAAGATATAAATAAGTTTTATGTATATAGGTATCGACCACATAGTGTACGGCTATGTGACGATCCTATTATTGCCCACTGATAAAGGGTTACGTTGCTAAGCCTGTAGTTTACCCGATTAATAACTATGCACCACTGAATCTTAGTGGAGAGGGTATTTGCAACTACCCTAATAGCGCTATCCATAAATTATTAACAGTCCTTTCCAAAGGGATTAATAGCAACCAAGTGGTGACGGGAATTAAAGTGGCTATCCGTCAATATGTTAGATAATTCGATAACATATGACATCCATAAGCGATCACTGGCAATATAAGTATATACCGTCATTACCTCGGCGGTGGAACATTCCACATGTGTAAGACGTTATGAAAATAAGTTTGAGTGTCAAGCATCGATAATGTATAAGCAATGTTTTCAAAGTATCAGTTTAAGCGGATACGCCTCGCGTATAAAGGTATAAATTCCATTGATGTTTCAAAGCATGTGTGTTTCGAATATAACATATCGTGTAAATATTTTCAAGCGTTTAATATAATGATTTGAGTAGTGTAAGACTCGTGTTTCCACCCCAAAAAGTATATAAAACGTTTAAAAGATAGGGGTTCTGTAACTCACTAGTTGCGAAGAATCTAGCGTGCGCTCATGAAACGCTCGACAAATGCTCGGAATCACCGGAATCCTATTTTATACCAAGTAAGTTTCATTATTTATTAATTATTATACTCGTTAGTCAACGAGATACTTATGTTATAAAGTGTTTGTATTTGGTTTTACTAAAATCGGGCAACGCTTCCGCGCTATAGTTTTTAAATCCAAATTTATCCAAACACTTACCCGCTTACAATTTTTATAACAATATATACTCTAATTTTACAAACAAAAAGATGTTTTATACTGAATTTGATACGATTCTGGACCTGAAAAATACCAATTTACAATTTTTCCAAACTTAACCAAACTCAACCAAATTTATCCTAGTATCATATAAATTGATAATAACTTATAAATAAGCTCTTTTAAAAGGGTTTTACCTGGGCCTATAACATATGGCTACGAATAACTCCGAAATAAACCACCTCGAAACTAACTTTTGCTTATACCAAAATGATCCCCTCGACACCAGGAGTACAAATATTCTTTCGTTTATAGATCCGACGAAAAATGAATCCCGAATCGCCGCCGAAAGTTAAACGGACTAAACTTATTTTCTTTTCTTTCATTCTTGAGGGGGCGAGGAAAACAAACAGCAGCAACAATCGCAAAAACAAAAGTCATCACCTAAATATGTGATTTAATTTCACAATTTACACTTTTAACCCTTGACTTTGCCTTAACGACAATTTTAGCTTAAAATGTAAAATTCTTTACAAAGTTAGTCCTTTTGACTATAACTCTTTCCATGCTAGTTCTTTTTGACCGCAAAATTAACAACTTAAGGTACTTTTACTTAAAAATTATTATAAATTTAGTCCTTTAAATATTTTCGTTATCGTTACGTACATGCGTTGTTCTGATTTCCTTCTCGTTTGTTTTGCAATGAACTTAGGCAAGCTCATTATGTTTTTCTTGGTATTATAATTCATCTAATGATTTGATTCCGATTTCCGATTCCGATTCCGAGACACACACGTTTAATGTTTAAGTACCGTAAAATACGTTAAGAAGTTTGTACGAGTTACCACGAGCTTAGCTTATCAAATAGTTATATCTTCGCGACCATGTATCACATAAAAGTTATATCACATATGATATCGAGGTCAAAAGTTAGCAAACTCGACCTACGATTAAGACGGTTGTCACATTCTCCCCCCGTTAGAAAAATTTCGTCCCGAAATTTATTATATTAGTTATGGGAGAAGTGAAGGGATGAGGATATGTACTCAGGGCCACTCCTTGCGTTCTAACGTACCCTTACAATGAAAATTCTGCTATGCCTTAGCCTCTTAGTTTCGCGATATATGATTTCAATGAATTGGAGTTTATCATCTAAGTGCACTTCCTCTAAAGGAGTAATTCGTCCAATAGACATTACTTCATGTTTGAGTCATAAAAAAGTATTACTTATGTTGCCAAGATTTTTGCGGCATCTTTAAATGATAAGCTACAAGACCGATAACTTTGATGGTCCTTTCTATCTTGGACTTAACTTGATTTGGTTTCTTAGCATACTACTTCCTTTCAAGGTGATACCTTATGGAGTACTTTGTTGCCACATTGAAAGTCTAAAGACTTTTTATGTGCATTTCCCCAGCCTTTCTGGTGAGTTCTCATAATGTTAGACCTTCTCTGATTGTGATGATCTTTGTCAATCGTTTCTTGGACTATTTACATGCTAATTAGTTGTCGGTCACTTGATATTAACCAACATATTGGCGATCGGCATATAAAGCCTTGGTGGTAACGTATTTGATGTTAGCATGGTAACTGCCGTAGTATAAGAATTCTTGTCAGGGGTATGTACAATGTTGTAAATATCGCTCGGCGGTCGACCACCTTTAAGCGATAAATCGGTCTTGGCGGCGATATATCGGTTTCTTGGCGGAGACCCTTAATATAACGGAATTAATTTTACAAAAATATATATTAGCAATATTTTAACAAAAACATAAGACATAAGTCCACAACTAGTTTCTTAAAACTTAAATAAAACAGTAAGACATAAGTCCATAAGTCCATAAGACATAAGTCCACAAAAACATACGACATAAGTCCACAACTAGCAATATTTTAACAAAAACATAAGACATAAGTCCATAATTAATTAATTATAATAGTGATATCGTCTTCTAATCTTCATCTCCCAATATTTTAACAAAAACATAAGCACCTCATATTTTTATGTCAAACAAAAAAGTTGACTGATATTTCACTTTAACCGATATTGACCAAATTAATCCGATTTTGACCGATTTTTTAACCGATTTTGACCGATATTTACAAGGTCCGATTTTTTTACCCTATAAGTCAAAAATCGTATCGGTCCACCCCCGATATACGATTTATCAGTGATATATCGGCCGCCAAGGCCGATATTTACAACACTGGGTATGTAGCCATCCCAACTACTATTGAAACCAATAACGTGCGTTCAAAGCATATTTTCTAAAGTTCGAATTTGCGCTCACTTAATCGTTGATTTGCGAATGTTAAACGGTACTTATGTTTAACCGAATGCCAAGTGAATCTTGAAGTTTTTTCTAAAACTTTTAAGGATTTTCCTATTAAGGCTCAAAATGATTGAAGTAAGGACTCCATATCATCTCATTACTTTATTGATGTAAAATTTGCTCAAGTTTCCTATAGTTTACTGGAAAGAAATAAAGTGTACAGATTTCATTAGTCGATCTATGCTTATAGAGATCATCTTATAGCCTACTGGCATATAAAATAGTTTAGTAATAAAGTCTATTGAAGTTTATTCCCATTTCCATACAGGAACCTCGGGTTGCTTAAGTAATTCTTACAACTTTTGATACTTTGACTTAACTTTTGCTTAAGTTAGGCATTTTCCTAAGTGTAAAGCTATATCCTTTTTCATACCGGATTACGTGTAACGCTCTCTGAGATATATGTACATTTTGCTAGACCCTGGATGAATGGAATATTGTGTATAGTATACTTCATTCATAACGGTCTTTCGCAAGTTACTAGTTATGGGAATCCATGCTCGTTCCTTAAAATGATAATTACTTTCGTTCTTGAATACAACTTCTTTGTCGTATACATGTAAAGTTTCAGCCTTTATATCTTCTGCTTACAATGATTGGCGTTGGGCATCAGCTATGCACCTTTTCTTACCAGGGTAATACTTAATATTGCAATTGTAGTTGCTAAGGAGTTTTAAATATCTCCTTTGCCTCATGTTGAGTAACTTTTGATTGAGAATATATCGTAAACTCCTACAATCCGTAAACATAGTGCATTCTTAATTTCGTAGAGATATTGTATCCAGATTTTTGAGAGCGAAGACTAGTGCTCCCAAATTTAAATCATGAGTTTCATAGTTGAATTTATGCTTCTTTAACTTTTGAGGTGCATATGCTACGACTTTGTTTTGTTGCATTAATTCACAACTTAACCCTTGGCTAGATGCACCAGTATTTAACGAAAATCCTCATTTCTCTCGGGAAGAACTAGAATAGGAATGTTACACAATTTTTGTTTTTAGAACCTCAAAAATCTTTTTTTGCGCATTCCCCAAATTAAATTTCTCATCTCTCTAAGTTACATTATCAATGGTTTAGACTATCTTAAAGAAATTTTGAATGAATCGCCGATAATACTTAACCAATCCTAAAAATTGGCGAATTTCTGTCAGACTTTTTGAAGTTTTTCATTTCTCTATAGATCTACGTAATTTCAGATTCATTAACTACAAGTCTGTGAAATTTGACTTCACGCAGTCAGAATTTGCACTTATAAATTTAGCATAAAGATATTTTCCTTAAGTAGTTTCAACAATAATTTCAAATGTTTTGCATAGTCTTCTTTTGTTACAAGAGTATATCATTAATAGTCTTGATATGGTCGGCAAACTCTATTCACTAAGTCCATGAATGTAGCCGGTGCGTTGGAGAGTCCAAATAGTATTTCAAAGAACTCGAAATGTCTATATCTTAGTACGAAATGCTGTTTTTGGAATATTATTTTCAAAAACAAGGATTTGATGATATCTAGATCTTAGATTGATCTTTGAAAAGTAGATTGCGCCTTGTAATCGGTCGAATAGATCGTCGATTATTGGAAGAGGGAATAGATTTTTGATAGTTAGTTTATTCAAATTAAGGTAATCGATACTTATACGAAACGATCCATCAATTTCTTTTTAACAATAGAATGGGCGCTTCCCATGGTGACAAGCTCGTTCGGATAAAACCTTTATCTGACAATTTCCGAATTTGACTTGATGATTCCTGCATTCTTGTCAGAGCTAGTTGGTATGGCGTCCTTGCCACTAGTGCTGCTCCAGAAATTAAATCCATCCTAAATTCTACCTGTCTCTAAGGTGCTAGTTCCGGTAGTTTTCCGGTAGTTTTTCGAAGAATACTTATGAATAGTTTCTAACTGTTAGTATATCCTTAGGATTTGCTTCTTTCGTAGTGAGTATATCAAAATGTTATAAGTAAGCTGATCACAAGCTTGTCCCAATATGGCTTGTCCATTCGGTCATGAGATCCATTCGACGTTTAATCCTAGAATATATACTTGACTTCTGAAGTTGGTCAAATATATTCTTAATCCTAGATAAGGACATTGGTTTTTGATAATAGACTTATCGATTTTTCGGTGGTTAATGTGTTTTTAGAGAGATTCGTTCTTCCTTTAGAATCAGGGTTCTTAAGGCAAGAGAATTGACCGAATTAATCCCTTTTCCAAGGTTTTTCACAGTTGAATAGGAGTTTCAAATAATCCCGAAAGTACTAATTGGTAAGGTGCTTGAGCCCCAAAGATTGTGCCAAGTATTTACCTGATGTTTAACTTTATTAAAAAGGCTAGTAATAGTTCGGGAAAGTCACCAAGAATTATTTCTGGGTATTTTTTTTACTACTAATCAACTTCTTTTGGCACTTTCTTGATTATTTAGAAGGTAATGAGCGATAACCTCTGTCGTAAGTGTCTTTGGATACAAGGTTCAACCTTATTTTACCTATGTCACCTTGTAGGAATAAAACCTTATCGTAAAACAAAGGAGTTTAGATGATTTCCCTGTAGAGAAATAACCTCAACGTGTTTGACAGATAACTATTCCATATTTGCCATCACTTAAGATTGTGATCATACCTTCTTGACGATACTTTGTTTTAGTATATTCTTTCAAAACCCCCATTGTTTTGAAGTTACCTTAGATTCGTATTCAAGTCTAAGTGTCTATACTAACCAACGATTCACAAAATAAGTTTACAATATCCTCGCGGTTCTATAAATGCTAGTCCCTTAATCGAGTACGATCAATAATTGTACGTTATTTTGCATAATGTCAATGAATGAAAGCAAGATATGAAATATACATGCTTACGCTAGGACATATCCTATATTTGATATTATGAAGATGTGTGTAACGGAAAATTACTATAACGTACACTCGATTATACCCATCCATTGTAGAAAAAGAAGTAACTATATATAATATGGATATATATATATATATATATATATATATATATATATATATATATATATATATATATATATATATATATATATATATATATATATATATATATATATATATATATATATATATATATATATATAGTTAAGATTAGGTAGAGTAGTTATGTATTTGTTGTAGAGTAGTACAATGTTTATCAACATTGTACAATGGTGTCACAATCACATAACTACCTATTTGTCTAAATAGAACTAACGATAATAATGATTTTTCAAAACTACCTATTTGTTCAGACTGCCTAATGTACCATTTATTTGGTATAAAGTATATCGAGTCATGGCTTGTGAATACGGATAGCTTAATTCATAAACTCCTAGATCTTCCTCGAAGATTCTTAAACATGTTATCTGAAACGATCATCTTTTTCCAATGTCCACTCCTAACTACCGAATATCTTGGTTGCATCACTCAGTCTGTCGAGTTGCAACTACACTCATGTGTCATATGTGAGAATACTTCTTAGTTGCCATGAAAGGCATAGTCTTAAGTTCATTGTAATATGGTGTTGATAGTCGAAAATGTTTTGTTTTAATTTAATGAACTGGAGATATAGTCAGCATAGGATAATATAAACCAATCCGGATCCATGCCATTATATGATATTAGTACATTTGTATGTGTAGTTTACGATGATATTAGCTCAACACTTCTAGACCTCAGTAATGTCACACGAATGTAATCAAGTTTGTAAGAAAATATGAGTCCTCATAAGTACGTGTCGAGTATCTACCTCGTTATCTCTTACGATTATGTTCGTTCCTTTCATCGCATAATAGAAAGGTGAATAGGATTTAGATCCATACTAAGCTATATAGCAATGGGTATAGATGTAGTAGTCGTAGTCACTAATGGAACCGAATCTTAGTTCCTAGATCGCAAAAGTGAGCCGCACGAAGGCTTGAAGTTGTTGTCAAACGTAACTAACTCTTCCGTTCGACATAATTTAAAGAGGGAACGAGTTAAGTCGATACTAAAGCTTATGTTAGAGTAAGTAATAAGCTGAAGCATATAGTGTATCTTAAGTGTACAAGGGTTTGACTTCAACAATAGCCGAGAATGTTCATTTACCAATTCCGTTCCAACATAATTTAGTCTAAATTATTCGTAGGTGATCAGGCTCCGAAAAATTTAAGTTAAATAATGCCTTCACGTTTTGGTTAAATAAAATCCTTTATTTAGAAAACTGGTTATAGTTTGATTTTTGAAAATCGGATTTCACTATAACCTTGGCTCTGATACCAAGTCTGTCACACCCCGCTAAAGCGGAAACACGGGATGTGAAGAGCAATAGTAATCATCACGCAAGTGTATAAAAGTACCAAGTTATATAACATAAAACATGTATCGAAGTTTACAACGTTATTAAAACTACTGATTACATATCCGTTTACAAAATAAATGTGTTCACATCCAAACCACCCGAACCATTCCCGATCTTGAAGTCTGTAAGTGCAAACCCGCAAAAGCTAACCACATGAATAGACGTCTCCACTACTTACTCGTTTCCTGAAAACACGAGTAAAATGTTAACTACGGGAGACGTAGTTAGTGAGTTACAGCATATAGTAAAAGCATATAACGTTTTAACGCATCAATCACAGGCATAAGATATAAATAAGTTTTATGTATATAGGCATCGACCACATAGTGTACGGCTATGTGACGATCCTATTATTGCCCAGTGATAAAGGGTTACGTTGCTAAGCCTGTAGTTTACCCGATTAATAACTATGCACCACTGAATCTTAGTGGAGGGGGTATTTGCAACTACCCTAATAGCGCTATCCATAAATTATTAACAGTCCTTTCCAAAGGGATTAATAGCAACCAAGTGGTGACGGGAATTAAAGTGGCTATCCGTCAATATGTTAGATAATTCGATAACATATGACAGCCATAAGCGATCACTGGCAATATAAGTATATACCGTCATTACCTCGGTGGTGGAACATTCCACATGTGTAAGACGATATGAAAATAAGTTTGAGTGTCAAGCATCGATAATGTATAAGCAATGTTTTCAAAGTATCAGTTTAAGCGGATACGCCTCGGGTATAAAGGTATAAATTCCATTGATGTTTCAAAGCATGTGTGTTTCGAATATAACATATCGTGTAAATATTTTCAAGCGTTTAATATAATGATTTGAGTAGTGTAAGACTCGTGTTTCCACCCCAAAAAGTATATAAAACGTTTAAAAGATAGGGGTTCTGTAACTCACTAGTTGCGAAGTAAGTTTATAAAAGATAGGGGTTCTGTAACTCACTATTTCCTGAAACGCTCGACAAATGCTCGGAATCACCGGAATCCTATTTTATACCAAGTAAGTTTCATTATTTATTAATTATTATACTCGTTAGTCAACGAGATACTTATGTTATAAAGTGTGTGTATTTGGTTTTACTAAAATCGGGCAACGCTACCGCGCTATAGTTTTTAAATCCAAATTTATCCAAACACTTACCCGCTTACAATTTTTATGACAATATATACTCTAATTTTACAAACAAAGAGATGTTTTATACTGAATTTGATACGATTCTGGACCTGAAAAATACCAATTTACAATTTTTCCAAACTTAACCAAACTCAACCAAATTTATCATAGTATCATATAAATTGATAATAACTTATAAATAAGCTCATTTAAAAGGGTTTTACCTGGGCCTATAACATATGGCTACGAATAACTCCGAAATAAACCACCTCGAAACTAACTTTTGCTTATACCAAAATGATCCCCTCGACACCAGGAGTACAAATATGCTTTCCGTTTATTTATCCGACGAAAAATGAACACCGAATTGCCGCCGAAAGATAAACGGACTAAACTTATTTTCTTTTCTTTCTTTCTTGAGGCGGTGAGGAAAACAAACAGCAGCAACAATCGCAAAAACAAAAGTCATTACCTAAATATGTGATTTAATTTCACAATTTACACTTTTAACCCTTGACTTTGCCTAAATACTGAATTTGATACGATTCTGGACCTGAAAAATACCAATTTACAATTTTTCCAAACTTAACCAAAATCAACCAAATTTATCATAGTATCATATAAATTGATAATAACTTATAAATAAGCTCTTTTAAAAGGGTTTTACCTGGGCCTATAACATATGGCTACGAATAACTCCGAAATAAACCACCTCGAAACTAACTTTTGCTTATACCAAAATGATCCCCTCGACACCAGGAGTACAAATATGCTTTCCGTTTATTTATCCGACGAAAAATGAACAACGAATCGCCGCCAAAAGATAAACGAACTAAACTTATTTTCTTTTCTTTCTTTCTTGAGGCGGTGAGGAAAACAAACAGCAGCAACAATCGCAAAAACAAAAGTCATCACCTAAATATGTGATTTAATTTCACAATTTACACTTTTAACCCTTGACTTTGCCTTAACGACAATTTTAGCTTAAAATGTAAAATTCTTTACAAAGTTAGTCCTTTTGACTATAACTCTTTCCATGCTAGTTCTTTTTTACCACAAACTTAACAACTTAAGTTAATTTTACTTAAAAATTATTATAAATTTAGTCCTTTAAATATTTTCGTTATCGTTTCGTACATGCGTTGTTCTGGTTTCCTTCTCGTTTGTTTTGCAATGAACTTAGGCAAGTTCATTATGTTTTTCTTTGTATTAGAATTCATCTAATGATTTGATTCCGATTTCCGATTCCGATTCCGAGACACACACGTTTAATGTTTAAGTAACGTAAACTACGTTAAGAAGTTTGTATGAGTTACCACGAGCTTAGCTTATCAAATAGTTATATCTTCGCGACCATGTATCACATAAAAGTTATATCACATATGATATCGAGGTCAAAAGTTAGCAAACTCGACCTACGCTTAAGACGGTTGTCACACTTAACATACGTAAGATTTAGTTTTCCACACTAATCCGATTCTGGTCAAGTTCATGCCCACTAGTTCCAGTCTAGAGTTCGAGTTCGCGAGAACTTAGCAATATGTACTCAGGTTGCTACCCATAAAGTAAGGAGTGACCGTTCCTAAGTATCAATACCCATAATCTATGCTAACGGCTTGTGCTAATAGTGTGAGAGTTCAGTTCCAAGAAAATCTGCGGGGCATCTAGTTCGTTCCGTTTTTAAAGTCGTTTGTTTGTACATACGGCGTTATGTCCTCACCTCGGGTTTTGCTCCAAAATACAACCAAGCTATCATTGTCTAATCAAATATCCAAAGAGGCAAACCTAGGGAGTCTAAGGTAAGCCAATCCGAACAATTGATGTTGTTTACGCATATTAGTTCCATGTTCTAAAATAGTTCAAAAGTTCCAAGTGTTCAAAGAGTTTCAAGTTCAGAAGTTTCCAAAAATAGAAAGGTAGCTCAATTAGTTCAAAAGTTTCCAAAAATAAAAAGGTGGTTCAAATAGTTCAAAAGTTTCCGTAAATAGAAGGGTAGTTCAAGTAGTTCAAAAGTTTCAAAAAAAATAGGTCACAATACGTTGTACATAGATTAAAGCACGTAAGATAGTTTCACATAAGGATATTGTTCACAAAAGAGTTGATCTCATGTTTCCCCCAAAAAGAGTACTTAAAATGTAATAGTAAGGAGGGGTGTAACTCACGGTTTGCGAAGATAAAGAGCTCGGGAATCGGTTGGAACGGGAGTCGGGAATCACGGCTCGCCTAATAATACCAAGATAGTCCAATTGTTATTATCTTATTATTTTATTGTACTTAAGATAATACAATCAAGTTTTTAATTAAACTTTAAGTGTCAAGGTTAAGTATAGTTAAAATATTCCCAAAACGGTGAAAGTTACGTTTTTGTCCAAAAGTCCCATTTTAACGTTTATTATTATTATGTCATAAGTGTTTTTGCTCGCTGAAGTGGTTTACATTTTTGTAGGGAAATTTGGGCAGCGCTTCCGCGCCCAAATTTTATATCCAAAAATGTACCTACCAATTCCGCTCACAAATACATACAACACCATATAATATTCAAACAAGTCCATTTAAGTTTCAAAAGTTCATTACAAGACCCAATTGTTATTACTTTTACATATTCAGTCCCAAAATGTTGTTTCACGAAAAGTCAGCGGGTCAACAAGTTCCAAAACGTCAAATATCGAAAACTTGGGAAACTTGGGAAACGTCAAATGTTGTTTCACCCTGTGCATCGTCCTGGTCACAGGGACGGCGCACAGGTCGCGGGTTTTTGAAGTTTTCTTGCAAAACGTTTATTTAGCCGTAGATTCTAATCCAAAGTGTTTTTTGTTCATAAAAACGTAGATCTAAACAACATTTCGGTCAAAAATTGTTTTTGTACATAAAACATTATAAATCTTTGTAAAAGCTTATTTTAAATCCATAGATCATCCATGCAATTTATAAAATCAGTATAAAAAGGAAAAAGGAAAGGTTTCTACCGAAAATATTAGCTTGGATGATGATTTGGTGATGTTTGAGCTCCGAAAATCCTTACTAAAATGGTCCTTTTTCGAAATCTTTTGGTTCCTCTTGATTATCTTGATGTTATAAACGATTTGTATGGATGGAAAAATGGATTTGATGGTTGGAAATCATTGAAAATGGTGTTTTGTTGAGAGAGTTCTTGAGAGAAATGGTATATGTGTGTGTTTTGTTTTTGGTAAAAATGAATATGTAAAAGGGAATAAAGAAAATAAAGAAAAGGGGAAGTTGGGACTGCCAAAAGCAGTAATTATGGACTGGAACCCGAGTTTAATTGGTTGAAATTTGTAGAAAACCGAGACATGCAAAAATTTGAAAATATTTTCGGAGTTGGTCCTCCAGGACGGCGCACAAGGTCACTGTGTGCCGTTCTGGACTATTTTTGTCACAAATTTTTGATTTTCAGCTGATTTTGTCCAAGTGTTTCTTTGGACCTTTTCGTTAACTAATGTTTTAAAGTATGCTACATTATGAACTTAGGAAAGTTCATTAGGTGTTTTCTTGGCATTAGGACTTATATAAGTCGGTTCCGGTTGTGATTCCGACACGTACGCGTTTCCGATAAAAGTTCGATTTGAAGACATAAGAGTCAAAACGAGAGACATAGAGCGTAAGGAACACCTGAAATTTGACGGTTGTCACAGAATCAAATTTTCCTAATTCGTCTTTGATGTTTAAAATAGAACATTGACAGCCAAACGCTTTAAAAAATCCCACAAATGGTTTTCTTTCAAAAAACAATTCAAATATTTTTTTCCCTAATCTCTTAACTATATGAATTATGTTTTTGATAAAGCACATAATGTTTATTGCTTCAACCCAGAATGTGACAGGTAATGAAGATTCACTTAACATGGCCCTAGCTCCTACAATTAAGGTTCTGTTTTTTCTTTCTGCAACTCCATTTTGCTTAGGAGTTCTTGGGGAGCTATATTGTCTAAAAATTCCTTTAAGAGTGAAAAAATCATTTAGGGTGACATTTTAAATTCTGTGCCATTATCACATATAATAATCTTAACCTTCTTATCAAAAAAGTTTTCAATTTGAATGACAAAGTCTTTAATTAGCTCAGCTGTTTCACTTTTATGAGCTAAGAAAAAGACCCATGAAAATTTTGAATAGTCATCCGTGATAACTAAACAATAAGATTTCATGCCAAGACTCTTCACACTTACTGGGCCAAATATATCCATGTGTGGAAGTTGAACAACTGTATATACTGAAGTTTGAGTCTTTAGTTTAAAACTTGATTTATGTTGTTTTCCTTTAAGGCATGAATTACAATGGTCATTTAAATGAAAAATCCTTTTAGGTAATCCAGAAACCAGATTGTCTAAGACCAGTTTATTCATGGACTTAAGATTGACATGAAAAAGTCTTCTATGCCATAAATCAGACTCTTTTTCAGTAGTTTTAGATATGAAACAACTTGATGATTCATTTGACTGAGCAGTGTTCATGTCTAAGATAAACAATTCTTCACATCTTGGTGTTTGAGTAACAGTCATATCCTTTGGGATAACAAATTTGTCTTTAAGTATATAAAAAGAATCTTTTGAGAAAAGAGCATGAAAATCATTGTCACTTACCTGAGACACTGAAAGCAGGTTATAGTTTAATTCTTTAACATAATTGACATGTCCCAGAGTCAAGGATCCATTTGATACCTTTCCTTTTCTTGTTATCCATCCACCCATATCTCCACAAAATGAAACATCTCCACCTCTAAAAGCACTGACATCATGTAACAATTTGATATTTCCTATCATGTGTCTTGAGCACCCACCATCAACTATCCAAGTGTTGGCTTCTAAAGGATTTGTGAACTTCCTTTGAGTAGTTTTCATTGAAAGGAGGAGGTACTACATTGAATCCAATACCAGCCCTTGCCTTATGCACCATTTGATGCTGAATGATTCCACTCAGTTTTTGATGAAAGGTTGAATTTCTCACCAAGAATTTTTTATTTTTAAATTCATTGGAAACTTTTTGAAATCTTTTAAACAAGTTTTCATGATGAGTTTCCAACCTTCCCAGTTTCCCATTGTATGCATGTACCTCACTTGTCAAAGAGTCTATTTTTCTTTATAAGCTTTTTCTTTCTTTAAAAACTCTCTTTGATGAAACTTTATCAAATCAATCTTTTTAATTGAACTCAAATTACGCTCTCTTATATATTTAACAGTGTGTAAGCAAGATAAAGTGCAAGTATCTGAAAGTACCTCATCAGAGTTCACAGAGGAAGAGATTTTACTCATCAATGCATACACACTCTTGTTTTTGTAGTCCTTCTCAACAATCTCATCCCATTCACCAAAGGTGATCAATGTTGTTCCATTTGAGCTTGCTTCTTCTTTGTCATTCTTCATTTCAGATCCAATGATTTGCTTTTGTTCAGCTTTTTGATGGTTGCTTTGATAGCCATTGTTGTTACTGCTTCTTCTTGGTGCCCTACATTCTCCTGCAAAGTGCCCATAGTCTTGACAGTTGTAGCATTTGACTTTTGACTTATAAAATCCCATCTTCTCACCATTTTATTTCCTGAAGTTATTCCTTCAGTTCTTTTAAAGAATCGATTGGCCCTTACACTCACCATTGCCATTTTCCATTTAAGATCTATCTCCTCCAAGTCATTAGGATGAAGCTGTTCTAGATCTTCTCTCCCCAATTCAGCTTGATTAGGACTTCCTGATACGAATGCTTCATACCAACCAACAAAGGCTTTGTAGAGAGTCTCTCTATCACCAATAGCTGAAGACCCTAGTATTGCAGATGGTATAGTTTAACCAGAATGACCATTGTACACTGGAGTTTGTGAACAACAACTTGTAGAATGACAGTCTCCAGAGTAATGACTAGCATATGATTGAGGTTGAGGCAATGATTGACTGGAATAGTGAGGTGAATTTACATGAGTTGATGCTTTCAAAGCACATCAAAAAGAGTTTTAGGACTGCTTCTTTTTCATCCAACTGCATATGAAGCTCATATGATTGGAGAATTCCACTTAGTTCAACAAGTGTCATTGTGTTCAGATTGGTTGTTCTCTTAATAATCATCACTTGTACAACCCACTTTAGTGGAAGAGATCCTAAAATCTTCTTCACAATGTCACTGTCCTTCATCATTACTCCAGCAGTCTTCAAATCACTCACCAGTACTGAATACCTCGAAATCTGCTCAGACACACTTTCACATCTGATATATTCAAAAGTCGTACAGTTTCTTTAGCATGTCTCTCTTACTTTCCTTCAGCTCAACACTCCCCTCATATCTTAGTTCCATTTCTTCCATTAGATCTTTAGCTGATGAGCATTCCTTGAAGTTGTTGTAGATTTACTGTTGGCAATGCTAGAATTACTGCTCCTAAAGCTCTGAAATCACGGTCAATGAGTTTGTTATCAGTCTTTGTATACCTCTCAGGATCCAAATCTATCATCCTTGTCCCTCATGTGTCCTGAACCATTGGCCTATGTGGTCCATTGACAATTGAGGTCCAAATCTGTCTATCGCTGTAGTATATAAAAGCTTTGAATCATAATTTCCGCATCATGAATTCCTGACCCAAAAACTTAGGAGGCCTACCACCAGAACCTGTTTCGTTATTGTAATTCACTGCAGGAATGTTTGCTCGAATAACAGACATGATGAAACTAGCAATTGATTTTAACTCGGAGAGATGAACACTTAATTCGGACTGATTGATTAACCTCAAACTGACTACAAATCTCTTAAAATCGCTGAAATCTTAACGAATTGTACTAATAACACTAAAACTCAAAGTACAGAACACTTGATTTGATTAATCTAATGCAAATTTGCAATAACCAATTCTTACCACAAAAATTTAAAAATTCAGAACTCAACCAAACGCGTTGATATTAGATCTTCTATATCCTCAGGCTGATTCAAACACTTCGACTGTAGCTGAGCTGAATCAAATTGAATTGATAACCAGCTTTGATACCACTTGCGAGGTCTCGAAAATCCTCAAAAAGTATCAACAAGTGTAAGATTTCAATGATTTAGAGATGATAATCAACGATGAATGAACAACTTGAATGAAAAATATATTTGGGCGGGAAATTCGGTTAATTCTACATTTCTGTTCAAAAACATGCATGTTACATGTTTGCTAGCTACTATTTATAGACCTATACTAAGTAACAATTACATAAATGTCATCCTTATGTTTATTAAAAAACATTTCGGAGTAGACATAAACTTACAATTTAGTTGGATCAGTTCGAAGGAACCTGAACTAATTCGGTGAAGAATTAGTTCCCCCGAACTGAAACCTTCCTAATATTTACACTTTATTAAACAATTCGGAGAGTCCGAATTGATACAAAACTACTCTAAACTATGACTTGGTTATTTTGGAAGCTTCGCCAGTTGACTTGTCTGCTCCAACAAATAGAGAAACTGGGATTGGATGAGATCAAAGTTGTTTGTCGCCAGATTGGTTATGAAGGAGACTTCCCTGAGAATATGGTTAAGAAGGCAAGAGTTTCTTTTGTAGGTACCAATTGTCAGATCTAGAGAATTAAACTAATTGATTACAAGGCGAAAACTCGTAATCAATTGAATCTACACAAGTGATAATCGAATATGAAATGAAGACAATAAACACAATTACCGAATTCTAAATACTTTGATTAATAAACTCAGTTACAATCCACAAGTATTAATACAGAACTATCTCTAAATCAACAACCCTAAATCAACCTAAATGTCTCTTTATATAAAGAGACATGTTCGGCTAGTTAGGGCTTCACTGGGCCTCACTAACATGCAAGTTCGTGAGCATCCCATTTAGCTCTAAGCCCACGAACAAACAAGTTTGTGGGACTACAAAATGACTAAGTACACACAAGTTCTAATTACAAAGCAAATAGAACAACTAGTCATCTAATATCTGCACTAACAAACTCCCCCTTGATTGTTGCTTTTATTCTTTGTGCAAAATATCACTGTCTGCATTTACTCCCAAATTCATGCAACTGGTGACGATACGTTCATAATCTCTACCAAGGTCCGCCAAACCTCCTCTTGCGTACATACGATTTTCTTCAAAATCTGCAAGTCTTTTTCAGTTAGATTAGCAAGTTGAGTTGCATCAATAACTCGCAAAATCTCTGACATTCCATCTTCAACCTCATCGTCTTGCTTGTACATTACCGCTTCACCTGTTAATGTATCCACAGCCCACATAAACTGTCACACCCCGCTTGGAAGCGGAAACGCAGGGCGTTCCAGTTATAATATCAAAGTCAAGATCACAACAATATAACCAATAAGCAAAACAACAGATTAAATAGATCATGCCAATTGTTAAGGAATACATCATAAGTTAAGGGCGGTAAGACGCCAAATACAATACAACCTCAAAGGAAATCAACAAATGGATCGTCATGGAAATTACATAAACAAGATAAATTCAAATTCCACAAAAGCAAGCGATCCAAATAAACAACTATGGCATGATCCAAGGAAATCCTCAATTTCCTGCAAAGCGTTAAAACGACATCAACAACATGTTGGTGAATTATTCGCAAGTTTAAAGTAAACAGTGACCCATCGATAAATTTCAGTAAACAGAGTAAGTTCAAAAATCATATATCTTGTATTCATCCATAAGTGAAAGGTACTAGGCCTAAGTAGTCATACATCTCGAACCTGAACCAATCAGTTTAATCCCCTATCCTAAGGTGCGTTAAACCGAAGGCAAATAGTTTAATCATACAGTTTAAAAACAGGTCATAACATCCGCTCGTAGTAACAGCCTACAGAGGAATGCGGGTTAGGTACATAACCCAATACAGATCTATACATATGAACCACGGGCAAAAGCTTAACGAGTGTATTAGAGGGGAGCCACCATGGCTTAAACGCTTAAAACTAAGGCAGACCAAATTCACTGGGTAAACAAGATAATTAGTAATAATTCCGCATTTATGCAGACAGTTTAAAATACACAGACAGTTTAAAATACGCTTTACAGCCCAAAAGTATTTAAGACAAGGGCTACGAATAACTCACAGATAAGCTTCAGCAAACAAATATCGGGTACACCAAACACAGAGCTACAACTCCACCGCCTAAGTGCCTTAAAACAATAAACAACATAGTCTCAGTATCTCTATAAGTCTAGGTCCGGTTTAGCCTTGTCGGTTAAGATTAAGTTAAATAAGATAATCCAAATATTTATAAATTTAAAAAGGGGTGACGTATTTAGGAGACGATGTTCCGCGTCAAACAGGACCGCTCGGAGAGATATCGGCATTCCACGTCATAATCGTCAACAAGAGAAGAATGATAATCCGAATCGAAAATGATTACAAGGAGTATCGGTTAATATAATATCGTCATCAAGTTTCAACGGATCGACCAAAGTCAACGGAAACAATGTTGACTTGGTCAAAGTCAAAAGTAAGGAATGTTGACTTTATAAAAGTCAAAGTTACGGATGTTGACTTATGAAAGTCAAAGTTATATTATGTTGACTTATGAAAGTCAAATGTCATTTATGTTGACTTATTAAGTCAAAATCAATTTAAAAGTCAAATTTGACACTTTGAATAATTTAAAGTGTTTTCTTACCAAAAATGTTTAGAGAAAAATGCCTTTCAAAACCATTTATAGAGTTTGCAGCAAAACATATATCGATGACTTAAAACGATGATCAAGTTGAGGCGAGGATTAATATATCGCAAAGGTGTTTAAAAATGTCCGTTTTAAGTAATATTATGACATTTTTGATTGCGTTGGCGTCTTTGAGTCCAAAGACTATATTATTGCACAATATGTTACTTTTAAGTATTTAAGTATTTTAATGTCGTAAAAGTCGTAAATGGAAATTCCGGCAGAGCTTCCGCGACGTATAATATTAGTCCAAATTTTATACACTTTCCCGCTTGATAACAAGTTACATCTTACATCTTTCTCATAATACATAATACAATAACAAGTTAATTTTGATACTTTCGGTTAGATTACATTTTTAACATATTTCGTCCATTCTCAATCCAATTCCGATAATATAACAAGTGTTGGTCTAGTATTTATTCCTAACCGTTTTCAAGGCTAAAACCGAATAACAATGGATAATGGAAATGAAACGAAAGATTCTCAAAGATAACAATTATACCGTTAGCACTCGCAAGATTTGACAAGAATGGAATCCGGAACCAAGGACTTTGGTGGCGTGGTACTGAGGTCAAATTCTCCTCCAAAACACAAGACACTCACCGTTAATAAGGGTTCACAATATAACAAGTTTAGGGTGCAAACTAACGGATTTACAAAATTTCAGAATCTGGTCTACGACCGCGCCGCGGTGGGATGACCGCGCCGCGGTCGTCATCAGACGACCAAATTTTTACAAAATCATTTTTATGTTGGAAAATCATCTTTTTATGTAATAGATTCAAACATGCAAGTTCTGGAATCATCAAAACACTTTTAAACAATCATTTTGTCACGCTTTTCACCTTTTAAATCAAAGATCCATTTACATTTTTATAAAAATCTTGATTTCAAGATTATTACCCATCAAAACTTGTTAAAAACTCATTTCCTTTAGTTAGATCATACATGCATTGAATAAAACATAGAAATTAGAAAGAGTTTAAGTTATTATACCCCAAAGGAAGTGAAGATGTGATGATCTAAGATGACTTGATGAAGTTTCTTGATGCTTTGGTGGTGATCTATGACCCAAAATTGATGGAGATAAATGAAAGTTTCCAAAAGGATGACTAAACCTTGCTCTCCATGACGAAAATACTGATTTATGAGGGTGAAATTTGGGTGTTTACTTGCTGAAATCACAGTCACAAGAAGGGGTTTGTGTGTTTGAGTATTATGCTCCAATTAGAGAGAGAGAAATGAAATGTTATGTGTGTGTATGAAATGAAATGAAAATGAGATTGTAGGTGAGTTTAGAGGGTCACAATCTGGTTTGAAAGAGGTCTTGACACGTTCATAAGTTTGTGACAAGTGTACACTATATGCAGATTATGACTAACAACACAACAAATGAGCTGTCCAGGACCATGACCGCGGCGCGCTCGGTCAGGTTCCTGGATTTCCTCGTTTTGTTCGTGTTGTCGTTACGTATGTGCACACGTTCGGGATTCTCGATTGTTTTAAAAATGAACTTAGTCAAGTTCATCATATGTATTATTGGTATTATGATTCATTTAAATGGTAACTTTTAAGTTTAGATTCAAGAAACGCACGATTTCGGTAAGATAAACAAGTGAAAAAGCACTGTTTCTCGAAGATAAAGAATACGTTAACCGACAAATTGGGCGTAACCTCCTAACTTATTTTCATGAGCATACTAACTATTTGGCACTTAGATAAAAATCAACTTATGTCTCAAGGGACGAATTAAAATAATCTCATAAAACCCGATTCTCAGTAATAAATCGTGAGTAAAACAAAGCGAAATACAAGGGTCAAAACAATTGCGAATAATATTAAAATAATGACGGTAACTCAAGTACCTCAAATAGACGGGACGTCACAGCCTCCCCCAGTTAAAAGAATTTCGTCCTCGAAATTACTTAATGAGCATCGCTACCAGAAAATAGATGGGGAAATTTCCGCTGCATTTCATCCTCCCGTTCCCACGTAAACTCTGCTCCAATCTTAGAGTTCCATCGGACCTTAACAATGGGAATCCGACCCCGCCGCAGGCGCTTGACCTCTCGGTCAACGTTTTCTACCGGCTCCTCTATCACGTGAAGCGAATCATCCAAACTCAGTTTCTACAAGGGCACCAACAAAGACTCGTCAGCAAGACACTTCTTGAGATGCGATACATGGAATACGTTGTGCACACCGCTCAACTCAGGTGGCAACTCAATGCGGTAAGCCACTGGTCCAACACGAGACAAAATCTTAAACGGACCCGTATAACGTGGGCTTAATTTGCTGCGCTTCTCAAAACGAAATACGCCCTTCCAGGGAGAAACTTTCAACAATACCATATCGCCGACCTTGAATTCCAAAGGCATTTTTTCGACGCAAATCCGCGTACTTCTTCTGGCGATCTCTCGCGGCTACTAGGCGATCCTTGATCCTAAAGATCTTATCAGTCGTCTCCTGGATCAACTCGGGACCCGTAATCTGACTATCACCAATCTAAGCCCAACAAAGTGGAGACCTACACTTACGACCGTAAAGAGCTTCAAAAGGCGCGCAATTAATACTGGAGTGGTAACTATTGTTGTACGAAAACTCGACCAACGGTAAATGTCTATCCCAACTCCCGCCAAAATCTAAAACACATGCGCGTAACATATCCTCCAACGTCTGAATCGTGCGCTCACTCTGACCATCGGTCTGAGGGTGATAAGCCGTACTCATATCCAATCTCGTGCCTAAAGCACGCTGCAACGTCTGCCAGAACCTCGAAGTAAAACGCGCGTCGCGATCCGAAATAACCGATACAGGAATTCCATGCCTGGCCACGATCTCATCAATATATAACCTAGATAACTTCTCTATTCGGTAATCTTCTCGAATAGGCAGAAAATGCGCTGACTTAGTCAGTCGATCAACAATAACCCAAATAGCATCATAACCTCCCGAAGACCTAGGAAGTTTCGTAACAAAATCCATAGTAATATTTTCCCACTTCCACTGCGGGATCTCCGGTTTCTGAAGAAGGCCAGAAGGCTTCTGATTCTGAGCCTTAACCTTAGAACAGGTCAAACACTTGCCTACATACTCGGCAATCGCCCTCTTCATGCCAGGCCACCAGTAAAAATCTTTCAAGTCATGGTACATCTTATCCGCTCCAGGATGAACAGAGTAATTCGACTTGTGACCTTCATCCAGAATTAACTGCCTAAGACCGGCGGGAACCCAAATACGATCCAAGAAATACAATACCCCATCGTCTTTCGGCTCCAATTGTCGTGCCAAACCAAATAATCCTTCATCCTTTAAACAATCCTCGGTGAGAGTCTCCTGCTGAGCCTGAATAATGCGAGTCTTCAAACTCGACTGAATAGAAACCATCATAGCACGAACTCTCACCGGCTTTACCGTTTCCTTGCGACTTAACGCATCGGCTACTACATTATCCTTTCCCGGATGATAACGAATTTCACAATCATAGTCGTTAAGCAATTCCACCCATCGGCGTTGCCTCATATTCAACATCTTTTGATCAAAGATGTGCTGTAACGACTTATGATCAGTGAACATAGTACACTTAGTACCGTACAGATAATGGCGCCAAATCTTCAAAGCAAAAACCACTGCGCCTAATTCTAAGTCATGGGTCGTGTAGTTCTTCTCATGAATCTTTAACTGACGAGAGGCATAGGCAATGACCTTTCCATTCTCCATCAGTACGCACCCGAGCCCCTTATGCGAAGCATCGCAATATACAACAAAATTTTCGGTACCCTCGGGAAGACTCAAAATAGGAGCATCACACAACCGCTTCTTTAATAACTGAAAGGCTTCTTCCTGCTCAGCACCCCAAATAAACTCCTCATTCTTCTGGGTCAACTTCGTCATAGGCGAAGCTATCTTCGAAAATTCTCAATAAAACGACGATAATAACCAGCCAGACCCAAAAATGAACGGATATCGGTGGGTGTCTTAGGAGCAACCCAATCTCTGACGGCCTTAATCTTGGCAGGATCAACGTGGATGCCTTCCTTGCTAACCACATGGCCAAGAAATTGAACCTCAGATAACCAAAACTCGCACTTCGAGAACTTAGCGTAAAGCTGTTCCTTCCTGAGCAACTCCAACACTATCCTCAAGTGTTCCTCGTGCTCTGCACGGCTACGAGAATAAATCAAAATATCATCGATAAACACTATCACAAACTTATCGAGGTAAGGACGGCAGATACGGTTCATCATTTCCATAAAAGCTGCAGGCGCATTCGTGAGACCGAATGGCATAACTAAAAACTCATAATGACCGTATCGCGTCCGAAAAGCAGTCTTCGGAACGTCCTCCTCCTGCACTCTCAACTGATGGTAACCAGATCGCAAATCAATCTTAGAAAAGAAACATGAACCTTGCAGTTGATCAAACAAATCGTCTATACGAGGTAAAGGATAGCGGTTCTTTACTGTCAGCTTATTCAGCTCTCGGTAATCTATGCACAATCTCATCGAACCATCCTTCTTCTTCACAAAAAGTACCGGCGCGCCCCACGGAGAGAAACTCGGCCTAACGAAGCCTTTATCCACTAACTCCTGGATTTGCTTAGAAAGCTCTAACATCTCCGAAGGTGCTAACCGATAAGGAGCCTTTGCCACTGGCGCCGCTCCGGGAACTAAGTCGATCCTAAACTCTACCTCACGTCTAAGCAGTAAACCAGGTAAATCCTCTGGGAATACGTCGGGGAAATCACACACTACTGGCTTCTCCTCCAGCTTCTCAGTGTTATCCTTCTTCACAAGACGTGCAAGAAAGAGTGAACAGTCCCGCTTAATGTACTCCCGGACTTTCATACACGAGACAATCTTAAGACGTTTCCCTGCCTTATTTCCTTAGACTAAAAGCGGCTCTCCATGCGGTAACGGAATACGGATCATCTTTTCAAAACATACGATCTCCGCACGATGCGTCTCTAAACAGTCCATGCCGATAATTACGTCGAAACTACCTAACCTAATCGGAATTAAGTCGATAGGAAAAGAGTGGTCGTCGAAACTAACACTACAATCGGAAAGGATTTCAGTCGCATGCAAAAACTCGCCATCAACCAATTCTATCTCAAAGGAAGGTACTAATGGTATAGACTTACAGGGAATCATAGTCCTAAATTCATCAGATATAAAACTTCTATCCGCACCAGAATAAAATAAAATAAACGCAGGTCGACCACAGATAAGAAAAGTACCTGTAACAACATGTGGGTCCTGCTGAGCCTCCTTGGCACCCACAACAAACGCTCTACCACGAGGAGCATTACCGGCTGCAGCTAACTTGGGACACTTGTCCCTACGATGCTCGGGGGATCCACATTCATAACAATTGCCCTTCGGGGTCTTACAGAAATTTTCAGTGTGCCCTAACTTCTTGCACCTACCGCATACCCAACAAGCAACTTCTTTGGTGTGGTGCCTTCCACACTTATCACACTTCGGGTACTTACTCTGGGTACCCGTTGCCACAGCAGTATAAGATTTCACAACCTGAGGAGCATCATTCCTCCTAAACCTCTTTCTCGACTCCTCATTGCGGTTTCCACCACTCCGTTTTCCACTGAAGTTTTGCTTAACAATCATCGGGGGTAACTCACCATCCCGGACCGCTTTCTGAGTCAAAGTGATCGCAATCTCCACCGCGCTCTGAAATGGGCTCGGTTTGCTGGATAGGACACTCTTACGGATTGCTGGGGGTAACCCGTGAGTGTAGCGACCAATTCGCTTGAGCTCCGGTCGAACCAAATGGGGAACTAGTTGGGACAAAGCGTGAAAACGCGTTGTGTATCCCTGGATGTCTGACCCAACCATGGTCAAGTTCCACAATTCATCTTCCAACTTCTGAATCTCGGATTCAGGCACATACTCAATGATCATCAACTCCTTCAGTTGTTCCCAAGTCAGGGTGTTAATCTCCGCTCGGCCTCGCACATTCACGACCGAGTTCCACCATGTTAGAGCCGTCCCCTGGAATACGAAAGCAGCAAATCGGACTCGATCTTTGTCCGCACAGTCAATAGCATCGAAAATAGATTCCATCTTTTCCATCCATTGGAGCGTTCCAGTCGCTCCCTCATTGCCTCGGTACTCTGGGGCCTTACAGCTCATGAAAGTCTTCAGCGCGCAACCAGCGCGTCGAGCTGAGCCCTCTATTTTACCAGATCCAGTGATCACGACTTCGGGACCCTCGTTATTGACAACCGGCTCAGGGCCCTCATTATTAACAACCAGCTCAGGACCTTCGTTATTAACAACCAGCTCAGGACCTTCAAAAAGCCTATGGTCATAGTCCAAGTGATTTACTCAGTTAAAATCACTCGGTTCGCTATAACCTTTGGCTCTGATACCAACTTCTGTCACACCCCGCTTGGAAGCGGAAACGCAGGGCGTTCCAGTTATAATATCAAAGTCAAGATCACAACAATATAACCAATATGCAAAACAACAGATTAAATAGATCATGCCAATTGTAAAGGAATACATCATAAGTTAAGGGCGGTAAGACGCCAAATACAATACAACCTCAAAAGAAATCAACAAATGGATCGTCATGGAAATTACATAAACAAGATAAATTCAAATTCCACAAAAGCAAGCGATCCAAATAAACAACTATGGCATGATCCAAGGAAATCCTCAATTTCCTGCAAAGCGTTAAAACGACATCAACAACATGTTGGTGAATTATTCGCAAGTTTAAAGTAAACAGTGACCCATCGATAAATTTCAGTAAACAGAGTAAGTTCAAAAATCATATATCTTGTATTCATCCATAAGTGAAAGGTACTAGGCCTAAGTAGTCATACATCTCGAACCTGAACCAATAAGTTTAATCCCCTATCCTAAGGTGCGTTAAACCGAAGGCAAACAGTTTAATCATACAGTTTAAAACAAGGTCATAACATCCGCTCGTAGTAACAGCCTATAGAGGAATGCGGGTTAGGTACATAACCCAATACAGATCTATACATATGAACCACGGGCAAAAGCTTAACGAGTGTATTAGAGGGGAGCCACCATGGCTTAAACGCTTAAAACTAAGGCAGACCAAATTCACTGGGTAAACAAGATAATCAGTAATAATTCCGCATTTATGCAGACAGTTTAAAATACACAGACAGTTTAAAATACGCTTTACAGCCCAAAAGTATTTAAGACAAGGGCTACGAATAACTCACAGATAAGCTTCATCAAACAAATATCGGGTACACCAAACACAGAGCTACAACTCCACCGCCTAAGTGCCTTAAAACAATAAACAACATAGTCTTAGTATCTCTATAAGTCTAGGTCCGGTTTAGCCTTGTCGGTTAAGATTAAGTTAAATAAGATAATCCAAATATTTATAAATTTAAAAAGGGGTGACGTATTTATGAGACGATGTTCCGCGTCAAACAGGACCGCTCGGAAAGATATCGGCATTCCACGTCATAATCGTCAACAAGAGAAGAATGATAATCCGAATCGAAAATGATTACAAGGAGTATCGGTTAATATAATATCGTCATCAAGTTTCAACGGATCGACCAAAGTCAACGGAAACAATGTTGACTTGGTCAAAGTCAAACGTAAGGAATGTTGACTTTATAAAAGTCAAAGTTACGGATGTTGACTTATGAAAGTCAAAGTTATATTATGTTGACTTATGAAAGTCAAATGTCATTTATGTTGACTTATTAAAGTCAAAATCAATTTAAAAGTCAAATTTGACACTTTGAATAATTTAAAGTGTTTTCTTACCAAAAATGATTAGAGCAAAATGCCTTTCAAAACCATTTATAGAGTTTGCCGCAAAACATATATCGATGACTTAAAACGATGATCAAGTTGAGGCGAGGATTAATATATCGCAAAGGTGTTTAAAAATGTCCGTTTTAAGTAATATTATGACATTTTTGATTGCGTTGGCGTCTTTGAGTCCAAAGACTATATTATTGCACAATATGTTACTTTTAAGTATTTAAGTATTTAAATGTCGTAAAAGTCGTAAATGGAAATTCCGGCAGAGCTTCCGCGACGTATAATATTAGTCCAAATTTTATACACTTTCCCGCTTGATAACAAGTTACATCTTACATCTTTCTCATAATACATAATACAATAACAAGTTAATTTTGATACTTTCGGTTAGATTACATTTTTAACATATTTCGTCCATTCTCAATCCAATTCCGATAATATAACAAGTGTTGGTCTAGTATTTATTCCTAACCGTTTTCAAGGCTAAAACCGAATAACAATGGATAATGGAAATGAAACGAAAGATTCTCAAAGATAACAATTATACCGTTAGCACTCGCAAGATTTGACAAGAATGGAATCCGGAACCAAGGACTTTGGTGGCGTGGTACTGAGGTCAAATTCTCCTCCAAAACACAAGACACTCACCGTTAATAAGGGTTCACAATATAACAAGTTTAGGGTGCAAACTAACGGATTTACAAAATTTCAGAATCTGGTCTACGACCGCGCCGCGGTGGGATGACCGCGCCGCGGTCGTCATCAGACGACCAAATTTTTACAAAATCGTTTTTATGTTGGAAAATCATCTTTTTATGTAATAGATTCAAACATTCAAGTTCTGGAATCATCAAAACACTTTTAAACAATCATTTTGTCACGCTTTTCACCTTTTAAATCAAAGATCCATTTACATTTTTATAAAAATCTTGATTTCAAGATTATTACCCATCAAAACTTGTTAAAAACTCATTTCCTTTAGTTAGATCATACATGCATTGAATAAAACATAGAAATTAGAAAGAGTTTAAGTCATTATACCCCAAAGGAAGTGAAGATGTGATGATCTAAGATGACTTGATGAAGTTTCTTGATGCTTTGGTGGTGATCTATGACCCAAAATTGATGGAGATAAATGAAAGTTTCCAAAAGGATGACTAAACGTTGCTCTCCATGACGAAAATACTGATTTATGAGGGTGAAATTTGGGTGTTTACTTGCTGAAATCACAGTCACAAGAAGGGGTTTGTGTGTATGAAATGAAATGAAAATGAGATTGTAGGTGAGTTTAGAGGGTCACAATCTGGTTTGAAAGAGGTCTTGACACGTTCATAAGTTTGTGACAAGTGTACACTATATGCAGATTATGACTAACAACACAACAAATGAGCTGTCCAGGACCATGACCGCGGCGCGGCCAGCTCACCGCGGCGCGCTCGGTCAGGTTCCTGGATTTCCTCGTTTTGTTCGTGTTGTCGTTACGTATGTGCACACGTTCGGGATTCTCGATTGTTTTAAAAATGAACTTAGTCAAGTTCATCATATGTATTATTGGTATTATGATTCATTTAAATGGTAACTTTTAAGTTTAGATTCAAGAAACGCACGATTTTGGTAAGATAAACAAGTGAAAAAGCACGGTTTCTCGAAGATAAAGAATACGTTAACCGACAAATTGGGCGTAACCTCCTAACTTATTTTCATGAGCATACTAACTATTTGGCACTTAGATAAAAATCAACTTACGTCTCAAGGGACGAATTAAAATAATCTCATAAAACCCGATTCTCAGTAATAAATCGTGAGTAAAACAAAGCGAAATACAAGGGTCCAAACAATTGCGAATAATATTAAAATAATGACGGTAACTCAAGTACCTCAAATAGACGGGACGTCACATAAACAGATATGCAAAAAAAAACTCGTCCAAAATTCTTCATCGGAATCTTTGACATGCAAGTAATCGGTGGATAAACAATTCTTGTTGCAGGTTTACCAGTGCTTGGGTTGACTTTGCTCTTGTGAATCATAAACTTCCCTTTTGTTGGCTGAAGCTCTCGAAACTTCCCTGTGCTTCCTTCTTTCTAATAATTCCCTCCAGCCATCTTGCCCATTCATCGTTTTCACGATTTATCAGCGGAAGTTTTGATAAACAAATGAGGTCAAACTTTGGAAAAGAGTTGAAGTTCTCTCGTTTTTTTCTCAAATATTGAACACCATCAAATCGCTTAATAATAAATGCATTGAGCTCAGAGCAAACATCGAACTAATAATCCCCAAATGCGGCTGACGTT
Organism: Senecio squalidus; assembly: GCA_910822075.1. Taxonomy (NCBI): domain Eukaryota; kingdom Viridiplantae; phylum Streptophyta; class Magnoliopsida; order Asterales; family Asteraceae; genus Senecio; species Senecio squalidus. The sequence continues at coordinate 39,147,269 of CAJVGC010000001.1, read as the reverse complement.
CGTAGTTCTTAGTGAAGAACTTTTGAATTAACGGTTCCTTTTTCTTCATGTTGAGTTGACGAAACCAACTCCGCTCATCGAGACTTGGTTTGATGCTGCTTTCAGCCTTGTCTCCTTCACCATCATCATCAACTGTCTCTTCAAATACATGTTCATCATAATCGGCTTGTTCACCACTTGCCCTTTCCTCAACTTCCCACAAATCATCATTTTCTGATATAGCATGATCATCTCTAAGTGCTTGCTGTTGTTGTAGCTGCCCTAGTTGTTTTTGTTGATGTTTCTCCCCCTCTCCAGATGCCTGGAAAATCACCAATGCTTGAGTACTTGCGCAAATCTGCTCTCTAGATCTTTCAGCGTTGGAATCATCCTGATCATCCCTCCTTGGTAGCCTAAGAGTATTGTCCTTGCACGTATTCTTACCCTGAGCAGATGGGCGCTTGGAGAGCTCCCGACCCATTTCCTTGAGGGAATAAATGCGCTTGGATTTCTAGGCATCTGATCCTTTTAATTCTGCAACTTCAGAAGAAAGCTGCAAAACAAGAAGATTTAAATCATTGAGGTTAGTGATTGGAGGAGCAGCATTATGAACAGGCTTCGTGGCCTGACGTTTCTTAGGTCGCCTGATCAAAGGAGTGGAGGACGATTCAGAGTAATCGTCCTCTAGGAAAGAACGTTTCCCGGAGCTGGGCTCGACAATAGGTACATTTACTGGCTGAAACTGGGAGGTGACCGCATCCTGATTTTCGGTATCAAGATTTAGCTCCTTAGTTGTGGCATGGATGTCCTCAAGATTTCCAGCAGTATCAGCAATATCAACATCAGCTACAATATTAGTGCATATAACCTCTGTAATCAAAGTGTGCTGACTCCCCTGTGGAGTAACAGGTTGGTGCTCGTGAATGACTGGCATTTGTGGACTCCTCGGTGGAGTACCTTGATAATTGTCGTTCTCTACATAAATCTCATCACTCGAGGTAGAATCAAGAGCAATGGGATATGGCGTCCTACGCGGAGGCCGGGAAGATTCTCCATGAGACACTGGCGGAGCATGTGCTGAAGTTGAAGTACGAGTATGCGGTTCCCAGAGTTTGCATAATCATCAATGTCTGCATCAACAAAATTAGGATCAGTGAGAGCCCCAAATAAAGGGGTATTATGTGCTTGAGCCTCTCCTGCAACTCGAGGGTGATGCTTGAGACAATAATGGAATATTTTGTCGGCAACCACACTGACTCTAGCAAATTTACCGGTAAGAGGAAGCTCCGGGATGAAGTGAGAGATAATGAGCATTATAAACCTTGGATATAGCACAATAGTTTTTGGATGGAAGAGCTCATTATAGAATTACTGATAGATGTATTGAGCAACCGAATATGGTCTGTGAAGAATTAAACAAAGAAGCATAGACAGAAGTTGAGTATCCATGGTATGATGCCCGGTCTTTTTCGTTTTGTAACACCGAGACTATAACGTGAATGAGGTAGCGCCACTGGCCCTAAGATTTGCTCTTGTGATAAGTATTTGTAGGTAGATCGCCAGTATAACTCATAAGAGGCAATTTACGTCCAATAACACGTTGGCAGAGCATAGAACCCGATCGTTCCTGAGATGCTCTTCCAAGGTGGAAGATCTCACGTAGGCGAGTACCGGTGATAATAATTTCTCGCCCATTGAACACAGCCCGTAAACCGTACTTTTTCTCCTTTGTAACTTAAAGATGTAAATCCACATGCTCGAGTGTGGTGTAAAATTGTTGAACCAAAGGAAGTATTATGGGCACATCTTCCTGAAGAATGTAGGACATACGTGAGCGTTGGAGAAATAGAAGAACATGACGAAAGTTTTATGCGTGAGGAGAATTCGTTGCCAAATTTCCTGCTGGATTGTGCCTTTTGTCGAAGATTTACTGAGCCATCTGTACGATCTGAAAAGATAAACGAATTAGACATATAGGCCACGAACATGCAAGTTCGCCGAACATACATGTTCGGCGAGAAAACTTGTTCGTACAAGTAGAAAGGCATGTTGTTCAGTGCATGGTCTCATACATGTTCGTTGGGAACTGGGAAAGGCTCACGAACTTGCATGTTCGTTTAAAATCTGTTCAAGTACGCGAACATGCCACGACCATACATGTTCGTGGGGTCCCACGAACTTGCATGTTCGTGGAGAAAAACTTTAAGTGCGAACAATTTCCACGAACTTGTTTCAAAGAGTTTACGAACTTGTCACGAACATACATGTTCGTGGATTCCCACGAACTTGCATGTTCGTGGAAAAACATCAAGTGCTAACAATTGCCACAAACTTGTTTCAAAGCGTTTACGAACTTGTCAGGAACATACATGTTCGTGGAGGTCCACGAACTTGCATGTTCGTGGTAGCATGCAAGATTTACTCTAAGGCAAACAATAGTGAGACGAACATGATAAACCTGGACTCCTAAATCTTACGAACATGATGAACATGATCACGAACAAGAACAATCATCAAAATCTGAGCAAACTTATGGTTTTCTAAGCAAATTTCAAGCATAATTGAAGAGATTGGGACGAACATGAACGAAATAGATTATTATTTAATGAACATGAAGAACTTACTTGAAAAGTTACCGAATGAAGATCTTCGTGAGAGGAAAAACTCTTTGCTTTGAAAAGTGAAAAGTGAAATGTGAATTTAGGTATTCATCTTTTGAGCTTATATAGGCCTAGCATGGGCCTGAGTGAACGGGCCAAAAGATTTGGGCCCAATGGACTCTTGAAATAAGTTAACCGACATTTATAAGTAAATGGAAAATTTGAGAAAAAGTTAATAACAAAAAAATAGCTATCTAAAATTATAACGAAACGGAAAAATACGGTAGCCTACATTTATAGGTAGTATACAGTATGAAAGTTAACGATTCGATCAGATTGCTTATCGGAATGTGTAATGGATGCATTAAAGGGGGACCAAATTAATTAGATTTCAACCCATGTTTGTGTGTTTCTCCAATTTAACCAGTCAGTCTCAAAGCCATGAAGTAGTGTTTTAATTTCATGTAACCCGTTTTAAATTTTAGCGAACAAGCGCCCGTTATTAGCATACATTCGACAAAAATCTGAATGCACTCAAGGTATTTGTGAAGTGTTTTAAGTGACGAGTGGTATGGATTGGTTACCAACCTAGACAAGGGCAACATATGAAACTGGCGAAGGGATAGCTCATAGTAAATTGGAAAAACATTTTTTTTTGCATATTGCGGATTGGTTTATTTTGTGCAAGTCACTAACCAACTTCTATTAAGTTTTATAAGGTTAATGAATTCTGCGACTTTCTATGAAACCCTATAGCAAGCTTTCTACCAACCGATCCCAACCCAAAGAAAGCCTTAGGTGGCTAGATGAACGAGGGCACCCCAAAAGTATACTGACTCAGATTTCAAAGGTCGCTTATGTGAGTTCAAAAACTTATTAACACACCAGTAAAAATTTTAATTTAATAAGAGCGTTTCCATCTATGAGCGCAACATATGACTCGTAACAAAAATCTAATCTCAACCTTTATTATAACAAACAAAGTTAAGTCGTTTAATGTAAGAAATACGGGGTTTTAAAAACAGGCAAACCACATTGTTGAAAACAACTAGAAGACGACGGGCCACAAGACACCGGAATTTAAACGTAATACATTGGAAGAGTATTAATGCGTTGTAGACATTTAAAGTTCGTAAACCCGATTTCAGACTTAAAGTCATAAGCAAAAGTTTTTGTCGTCTCGAATCCTTGACTTCATCACGTTTTTTTTTTTTTTTTTTTTAATAAACGTCGGTTACTCTAAGTTGCGTAGTCCAATACGATGAATGAGAGACTCAAAGCGAGATTTGTCAAAAACTTTAGTGAAGAGATCTGCCAGTCTCGAATAAAGTGGTGCTTAAAGTCTATGTGTCGGGTCTTACTCTGCGTAACATGATTCTTAATGACAGATACAACAACCTCATTATCTATATTAATAGGAGTAGAGGTAAGAGATAGACCGTAATCCAGCATCTGTTGTTGAATCCAGAGAACCTGTGACACACAAATACCTGCAGCGATGTATTCTACTACACACGAGGAGACGAAAATAGTGGTCTTTTTCTTGCATTGCCAGGACACAAGACGTCATCCCAGAAATTGGCAACCACCGGAGGTTGACTTACGGTTGATATTCGGTGAAGGCTTCGAGAAAAAGGTCACTTCCTTTGGGATACCAGAGTGCCAGCCGCAGTCGGCCTTTTAGGTAGCGAAGTATCCTCTTGACTGCTGAATGATGAGACATCTTTGGACAAGCTTGAAACCTAGCACATAAACACACAACAAACATTATATCAGGGAGAGATGTAGTGAGATACATAAGAGAGCCTATCATGCCGCGATAGACTGTTGGATCCACGTCAGGATCATTATGTGCATACGGTTCCAGATTGTGTTGTTGTGGAATGGGAATAGCAATGGACTTAGAATCGGTCATGTTGAATTTTTTAAGCATCTCAGTAACATAGTTGGACTGATGAATGAACATGCCATCGTGCAATTGCTCCACTTGTAATCCTAAAAAGAACTTTAGTTCTCCCATTACGCTCTTTTCAAATTTATCTTTCATGAATTTTTCAAAAGCTTTTCACATTTGATGATCAGTTGAGCCGAAAATAATATCGTCCACGTAGACTTGAATTAAGAGTTTAGCCTTGGGCGAATCTTTGATGAAAAGTGTGGTATCGATACGACCTCTCTTGAAACCGGATTTTAAGAGAAAAGTAGACAATGTTTCATACCACAACCGAGGGGCTTGATGATGTCACACCCCCAAATCTCGTATTCCCGAGACTCGAGGTGTTGACTTCTGTGGTCCCAGATAGCAATGATATATAGACGAACGACCTCTATATGAGTCGTTTTTAAAAAGAAACATACATTCATTGATATTAAAAATTCAGAGTTTTACATGATTAAGAAAATATTACCAGAGTTCACAAAATAAAGATTTACCTTACATAACTTAAAGTAAAATAAGTACTGCAAGGGAAATCTCCCAAAAGCGTGAGTTTGAAATATGCGACTCTGTCATATCCCAAAATCCCTCCGTCGAAAGCCCTTTCGACTAAGCCCCTGAGACATACATGCTAAAGTCAACATAAAGTTGGTGAATTCATAGGTTTAGTTTAGTAATAAAGAGGACCACAAGATTTCCGTTGCACCTAAGCTCATGACAGTTGCACCTAAGCTCATGACATCGAAGCGTAACAAAGTTCCTTACCCCATAAGTGTTCCTATGTTATAGCCAAATAACATATATAGTTTCAAAAGTAAAGCACCCTACTCGTCTAGCCGTTGGGTGAGGGTTGTCAAACCCTAATAGATCTATCCAATACAATCGCGCTTAAGTCCTTAACTAACGATTCATTGTGGGGGAATTTCCTTTGGCTTAGTGGTAACTTAGACAACTAGTAAAGGTTTTAAGTACTTGTGTCCATAAGTAAAAGAGCATGTATCTCACCCCAAGTGTGTGATAAAAACATGTAAAAAGAGGGGCTATGAACTCACCTTAGCAAGCCAGCTAAAAGTAATGAGGTAGTGTGTGTAAGCCAACACGTAGGAATCTCAAATCTGAGAATCAGGTAGGTCTAACCTTGACCTATTAAGTTTTGGAATTATGTGACAACTGTCAAATTTCAGGTGATCTTTACGTTCTATGTCTCTCGTTTTGTCACTTATTTCTTCAAATTGAACTTTTTATCGGAAACGCGCTCGTGTCGGAATCACAACCAGAACCAACTAATATAAGTCCTAATGCCAAGAAACCACCTAATGAACTTTCCTAAGTTCATAATGTAACACACTTTAAAACATTAGTTAACGAAAAGGTCCAACGAAACACTTGTGCAAAATCGGCCAAAACGCAAAAAATATTACAAATTTGGTCCAGGACGACGCACAGAGGCCATGTGCGCCGTCGTGGAGGACGAAAATTGTAACAGATTTGAAAATTTTGCATGTCTCGATATCCACTATTTTTCAACCAATCAATCTCGTGTTTATGCTATCATTTACTGATTTTTGGCAGTACCAATACTACACTTCATTGCTTTTCTTTATTTTCTTTCATTTCCCTTTTCTTAAATCATTTTTACTAAACTTTAAACACAAAACACACACTTTTCTCTCAAAAACCTTCCCAAACATCTTCATTTCCAGAAGATTTCCAGCCCCTAACACCATTTCTAATCCATAAAAAATGTTTGAAACAACCAAAGAAGCAAAAGGAACCAAGAAATTTTGTAAAAGGACCATTTTTGTAAGGATTTTCGGAGCTCAACATCACCAAATCATAATCCAAAGATTTCCACCGGTAGATTTCTTTTTACTCACTGTTTTTATGTAAATAATAACTTGCATGTAAGATCTATCGGTTTAAAATACGTTTTTATACAAATCTATGGCTTTTTATGACCAAAAACGTTTTTAACCAAAATGTTATTAGATCTATGTTTTTATGAACAAAAACGTGTTAGAAACTGATAAAATAACATTTTATTAAGTTTAAGGCCATTGCATGTTAGAATCTAAGGTTAAATAAACGTTTTGCAAGAAAACTTCAAAAACCCGCGACCTGTGCGCCGTTCAAGTGACCAGGACGACGCACAGGGTGAAATTTTTGGCTTATGTGCGCCGTTCTGAAGGTCACAGCGGCGCACAGGCCCGTCTGATTTTTCCCAATTGCTTTATTTCGACGTTTTAGACATGTTTGACTTGCTGACTTTTCATAAAACATCATTTGGGACTGAGTTTGGAAAAATAATATACAATTGTGACTTGTAATGAACTTTTGGAACTTAAATGGACTTGTTTGGATAGTATATAGTGTTTAATGTATTTTTGTGAGCGGAATTGGTAGGTACATTTTTGGATATGAAATTTGGGCGCGGAAGCGCTACCCAAATTTCCGTAGAAAAATGTAAACCACTTCAGCGAGCAAAAACACTCATGACATAATAATAATAAACGTTAAAATTGGACTTTTGGACAAAAACGTAACTTTCACCGTTTTGAGACTATTTTGATTAGACTTAACCTTGACACTTAAGTCTAAATTAAAAACTCAATTATATTATCTTAAGCACAATAAAAATAAAAAGATAATAACAATTGGACTATCTTGGTATTATTAGGCGACCCGTAATTCCCGACTCCCGTTCCGACCGATTTCCGAGCTTTTTATCTTCGCAACCCGTGAGTTACACCCCTCCTTACTTTTACTTTTTAAGTACTCTTTTTGGGGGAAACATGAGATCAAATCCTTTTGTGAACAATATCTTTATGTGAATCTATTTTTCGTGCTTGAATATATGAACTAATCGAGCTACTTTCTATTTTTAGAAACTTTTGAACTATTTGAACTACTTTCTATTTTTAGAAACTTTTGAACTATTTGAACTACCTTTCTATTCTTGGAAACTTTTGAACAAATTGAGCTACCTTTCTATTTTTTCTTTTTTGGAAACTTATTTAACTTGAAACTCTTTGAACTCTTGGAACTTTGAGAACTTTTGAACTATTTTAGAACTTGCAACTAATATCCGTAGACAATATCTTTATTCGGATTGTCTTACTTTGGACTCCCTAGGTTTGCCTCTTTGGATATTTGATTTGACAATGATAGCTTGGGTCACACCCCGCTTGGAGCGGAAACGCGGAATGTTCCAGTTATAATATCAAGAGTCAAGATTACAACCAATAACCGATAAACAAAACATAAAATTAAATAGATCATGCCAAATGTTACAAAATACATCATAAAGTCAAAGGCGATAAGGCGCCAAGTACAATTACAATTCCCAAAAGAAATAAACAAACGGATCGTCATGGAAATTACAATAAGCAATTCAAATTAAAATTTCCCAAAAGCAAGCGATCCGAAAATAAACTATGGCATGATCAACGGAAATCCTCAATTTCCTGCAAAGCGTTAAAACGACATCAACAACATGTTGGTGAATTATTCGCAATTTTTAAGTAAAAGTGACCCATCGACAAGTTTCAATAAACATTATAATTTCAAATTCCATATCTCAAATCTTTTTCATTTCAAACCATATCTTGTTTTTCAACCCTAGTGAGGATACTATGCTTAGATTAATTATACATTGAACCTTGCCAGTCCTAAAGACGCAATTCCTAAGGCAGTGCCAACCAACGGCACCCATTAATCAAGTACGGTCATAACACCCACACATAGATACCTACTGAGGGATGAGGGTTAGGCGAAATAACCCATATAGCTATATATATGTAACCGTTGGGCACGAAGCTTAACGAGTATATAAGGCACCCAATCTAAGGCAGACCTATTCTACTAGGTAAACAAGATACTCAATAACACTTCGCATACACAGACAGTTTTAAAATACGCTACAAGATGATCAATAACACTCCGTATACGAAGACAGTTTTAAAATACACTATAAGATGATTAATAACATTCCGCATACGCAGGCAGTTTTAAAATACGCGTTACAGCCCAAAAATAGTAAGACAAGGGCTACGAATAACTCACAACACAATTCCAGCAAATCTCAGGTAAATAATCACAGGATCACAATTCCACCGTCTAAGTACCTTAAACAACAATAATATAGTCTCAGTATCTCTACAAGTATAGTTCGGTTTAGCCTTGTCGGTTAAGATTAAGTTTAATATTATACTCCAACGATTTAATAAGTCGAATAAGGATGACGGATTAAGAGTACTATGTTCCGCGCCAGAAAAGGGCCGTTCGGAAAGATATCGATACTTCACGTCAACAGCGACCGTTGGAAACAAGTGACGACTCTGAGTCGAAAAGAATATTATTACTAATGTTAATTATATTGACCAAGATTAAAGATGTTGACTTATAAAAGTCAAAGGTCAATTATGTTGACTTATGAAAGTCAAATGTCAATCATGTTGACTTATTAAAGTCAAAATCAATTTTAAAAGTCCAATTTGACACTTTGAATAATTTGAAGTCTTTTCTTACCAATATGCTTAGAGGAAAATGCCTTTCAAAACCATTTATAAAGTTTGTCGCAAAACATATTTTGATGACTTAAAACAATGATCAAATTGAGGCGAAGTTTAATATAACGCAAAAAGGTTGAAAGTATCCGTTCTAAGTAATATTATGACATTTGTGATTGCGTTGGTATCTTTGACTCCAAAGACAATGTTATTGTAAAATATGTTACTTTTGCATACCATATATTTATATAAGTGTTTTAATGTCTTAAAAGTCGTGAGATGAAATTTCGGTCCAATCCGATAAAATACGACGAGTGTTGGTCTAATAATTTTTCCTAACCGTTTTTCAAGGCTAAAACCGAATAAGAATATAACGAAATCGAAAGATTCACAAGAGTAACAAGTTATACCGGTGACACCCGCTTGATTTGACAAGGATAGAATCTGGAACACAAGATCTCAGTGGTGTGGTGATGAGAATATCCGCCTCCAAAACACAAAACAACCACCGATAATTAGCAAAACGAAATTTTTGTATCAATATAGTGATCCAGCCGCCGGCTGGATGTCCACAGCCAGTTCCAGATTTTTGTTATTTTATCGTTTTTAAGCGTTTTCAAGAGTATTTTCGGTAGATTTCGACATGTAACTTAAAAACCTTTAATAACATCCATAGATTTCTACAAATAACACCTTTTTATATCAAGATCTTAGTAAAAAGTTTATAAAAATATGTTCTTAGATAAATCACCATAAAACTTTTATAAAAACCTTTATTTGATCTTTGATGAAACATGCATGTATAAAAATGATAAAATGTAAATAAAAACAGTGGGTAAAAGTTATTATACCGCAAGAAAAGAGTGTGTGATGATCTAGCTTGATCTTGATGGAGGTTTTGATGGAGATTAGACCCAAAAATGATGAAGTACTTCAAGAAACAACCCGGAAAATCACCACTCCATGATGCCTTCGATGAACATACTTGATCTTAGTGATGTTTAAGGTGTTTTTATGGTGAATATAGGCTGGAATCACAGATTTAATGGAAGGAAATGAAGATAATAGGGAGAGGGTTTGAGAGCAAAACACCTTGTGTGTGTGTGTTTGTGATAATAAAATGAGAGAAAAAGAAAAGAAAAGAGATAACAACACATTGGGACAGGCATTTCTGGCAGAAACGTTGGTCCAATCGGGTTTAGACAAGTTGCACCACTCAAATTTCATGCAAAAATGAGTCACCAAAGCTGACCAGACACATCCAGCCGTCGGCTGGATGGATTCAGCCGCCGGCTGAATCCCTGCCAGCAGCTGGCTGGTCGGCTGGTTCGGCAGACTTGTTTTCGACCGTTAAGGAGTTTCGTACATCGAAAGCTCCCGTTTCTTATTGCGTTGAACTTAGGAAAGTTCATACTTTGATTTACTTTATATTAGGTGTAGGTGCATTTAATTAGTTACTAGATTCGTATGTAATTAACGTTTATATCAGTCTTTATATTGTTTTGTTGAATATTAATATTGAATGTTTGATTAATTATGTGCTTGAACGTTTACGTTATTATGAATTAATCAAATATGTGTTTTGTGATGTTTTAATAATATTCAGATTCATTCACACGGATAAGGATGATATCCGTGCGCATGAAGGTTTCTTTCGCACGAATCAGTTAAGTAAACAAAGTGTTTATTTACAGGTTACATTCGTACGGACTAGATCAAGTCCGCACGAATAGGAAGTAATTCATACGGATGAGATCACATCCGTACGAATGAAAAGCTGGGCCTATATATACCCCGCTAGGTTTCTGCATTCGTTAAGGGTTTTGCTAGGGTTTTCATATTTGGTGCCGAACTGCTGCTGCTGCGTTTATTATTGTTCCAAATCGTTTATAACGTATAAACAATCATCCGAATAGTCTTCCTTAGGTCCGATCGTATCAACAATCTTTGGTTTGATTCCGTTTCCGAAGGTTATATATTCGCTAGATAATCGATAGCTTATTTCCGCTAGGTTATTGATATAACGTTGAGTTCTTAAGATCACACACCCCCAACAAAGTGGTATCAGAGCGTTGGTTGTAGAAATCAACGTTCTCCTAGCGTTTTCTTTAAGATTTTCGGTTTTTGATTGAAACTCTCGTTTGGAATTTTACGTTAAAAAGAGTGTTTTTGTTGTCTTAAAACGTTTCTGGGTTGTTTAGGTTAAGTTCTGGGCAGATAGGAAACGTTTTGGTTTAGAAAATCGAGTTGTAGATCGAGTTTTTGCAAAACCCTAAAGTTTCAGCGGCGCATACGAACGTAGTTCTTGAAAAGTTTTCCTCCGCACGAATAGGAATTCATCCGTGCGGATCTAGTATTCATTCGTCCGAATCTAAAATCTTTACTTAAAAGTTAAACTTTTAGTTCATACGTACGAATAGGTTTCCTCCGTACGAATAGGAACTCATCCGTGTGCATCAATTTGTTCATTCATACGAATTACTCATTCGTATAGAGTTTTAGGTTATCTGTTTCATTCGTACGAATCGCTCTTATTCGTGCGTATCAAGTACCTCATCCGTACGAGTCAAAGCAGTTCATCCGCACGAAGGAGAAGCAGTTTAAATTGAATTTTCACTTTTTAAAATGGAATACGCTATGGCTAGTACCAATTCTAAAATGTCTGAAATGTTAATTAATGATGCTGAAACTGGAAGTATAAACAAGGTCCCAAAGCTAATTTCAATGGACCACTACCCACATTGGAAACCTCGGTTTGAAATTCATATCAACGGATTGGACTCAAAAATGTGGGATATGATTAAAAATGGATACACTGAACCAATTGGTGAAGATGGAGACCTCATTCCCATTCACAGATATACTGAGGAACAAAGGAAGAGTTATGATATAGAGAAAAAGGCTTATTCTTATTTATGTCATGCAATTCCTAGATCTGTATTTCATCAGTACAAGACTTACAAGTTATCGAAACAACTGTGGGATGCTTTTGAGTTAGACTGTGAGGGAAACAACAAGTTGAAGTCAATGAAGGGAAGAGCACTGAAAAAGGAGTTTGATAATTTTACTTGCTTACATGGAGAATCACTATTCGATGTTATCAGACGTTTTCAACATCTGATTAGTGAGATGCACGGATACTCGGTGGTTACAACTGGTCCAGAACGAGTAGAATGCTTTGCTGATGCTTTACCAGACATCTGGAATGGGTATATTGAGATGTTAAAGGAAAGTGGCTATCTTGCTCGCACTACTTTAAATGATTTATTTACCAAGCTGAGAGCAAAGGAGCAGGATGACAAGTTTCGTGCTCAGAGAAAGGGACACACTCAAGACCCTTCGTTATACTACGTTGATCCCACTCCAGCCACTCCTACTCATGCTCCACTGAAGACAGCCTTTTCTGCTAACACCTCGGGTACTTCAGGAAATTCTGGTTGTTCAAACTCAAGCTCAAGTCAAGGCACTCCTGTTCAAAAGTCTCAAGCTCAAGCTACTTCAGAATCAGCTTCTACCAGTTTGAAAATCGAGCACTTTCATAAAGTAAATGTTGATGGTGTAAACGAAGAATGGTTATGTTGACCACCTTAGTTGCTTCCTATGATAACTTGTTGCAGGGAAAAATTGGAAACATAAACTTAAGTGGTGAAGATTATGAGCAGATTGATCGTGATGAGATGGAACGAATCGAAATTATGTGGGGTTTCGCTAATCTTGTTAGGAGGGCAAAAGAATACGTGAAAAGAACTGGTAACACAATCGGCGCCAACAAGGAGACTAAGTATGGTTTCGATATGTCTGCCATTACTTGTCACAACTGTGGAGAGAAAGGTCACTTTTCTCGTCAATGTGAGAAGCCAAAACGACCAAGGACTGTTCGGAACCCTTTCAGAGATCAGCAAAATCGGAATGTGAACAGAAATACTCCTGAGGTGAACAAGAATACTGCTTTGGTGACAACTGGCACAAATATCTCTACTGGAACAGAGAATTCAGATGTCAAGACTTTGGTTTTTCAATCTGACGAAGGTTTGGATTGGCAATTTCAAATTGAAAACAATCCATCTGATGCTGAAGTCAACATTGTGAAGATTTTGAATCTCAACGAAGAAAGTGACGGAGAGGAGTCCATTACATCTGAAGAATCATCTGAGGAATCTTCAGCAGAATCAGAAGCACCAGAGACAAAAAGGGAGTTTGCAATGATGACAGGTACTGCAGAGTCATCAAAGGTACAATCTGAAACTAAAATCACTTCCTGTTCTAGGTGTTTTGTTTTAGACGAACAAGTGAATGAACTTAGAAAAGAAAATAACAATCTCGTTGTGGAACTTCATAAAAACAAAATTGTTAAAGGAAATGAAAAACTGTTTTCAGAAAAGAACAAACTTTTGGCAAAACAAGTTAGTGATTTGGAAATAGCGTTGTTAAACAAACAGGACTCCATTAACAAATATTTAAAAGATATTGATGCCCTTAAACGTGAAAATGCTTCTATAAAAATCAGTTTTGAAACTTTAAATCAACAAGTTAGAAGTTATTCCACCGCATCATACCTTTTAGATCATATCTTGAAAGAAAAACGTCCTGAGAATGGGGAAGGGAAACCAAGGGTTGACTATAAAACGTGTCCATCTCCAATCTTTAACAAATTGATTAAGGCTCCAAAGGAGGAAGGGGACATTGAATTCATTCTTCAACAACCAGACCCAGCTGTCCAAACACCTATTGTCCAAACACCTATTGTCAATCCCAAAGATACTTCAAATGCTCAAAGTGCTAAAACCGAAAAAGTTAAAGAAACTGTATTAGTTGAAGATTGGGTTTCCGACTCAGATGAGGAAGAAAAGGGTTCGGGTTTGGGTCGTCAGTTACCAAATAAAACGGGTTTGGGTCCTCAGTTTCCAAATAAAATGGGTTTGGGTTATCAGTTACCGAATAAAACTTCGAGTAAACCTAAACAAGTTAAAATTTTGAAAAGACCTGAAGTTAAAGGACCAACATTTGTCAAAGCTGGGGAATCACCAGTGGAGGTTGAGACAAAAGAAACAGACCAAGTAAAATTCATACCACCTCACTTGAGAAAGACAACCACCAATCCCCAGAAGCCATAAAATGTTCAACAACATAACTGCTTCATGTGTCCTAATGCTATGTTCTCCAAACCTCTTACACATCACCGGAGAATGACGCAAAGTTCTCAAAATCTTAACGAATGGAGAACTTGTTTTGATTGTGGGGAGAAAGGCCATGTTAACTATAATTGTCCAAATTTGAAACAACGGCCTAGGAATAGTTTTGACCAAAATATAATGTCCACTAGAAATCGTTTCTCTAGTCCAAATCGAAACCGATTTTCAAACAATAGGTTATCATTTCCAAAACAAAACAGTGAGTTGCTTCTTGCTGGTAAATCCAAACAGCAATCTCCTGTTAAACAACTTGAAAAACGTTCACCATCACCGACTCATAAATCAACTGGTTATGTCAAACGTTCTACACATGAATCACATTCATGGAAACCTAAGGGTGCTGGACCTTCAAATGTACCTGATGGTACCACGGGAAAATGGCTAGACTTACAGGTTTTAGGTGGTGATGGTAAACCCACAGCCATTAAGGCTTGGGTTTGCATCGCGGACTAATCTTTTCAATTTGATGTGCAGGTTGTCTATGATCCTATCAGGAATACCCGGATTGTTGATAGTGGGGCTTCCAGGAACATGACAGGAAACATGAAATTACTTTCAAATGTCAGATCTATTAAAGGGGGGATATGTTTCTTTTGATGGAGATAAGGGAGGTTTTATCTCAGCCCAGGGATTGGTTGCAAATAACAAGACCAGCTTTGATAAAGTGAATTTTGTTCAGGCACTTGTCAACAACTTGTTGTCTGTGTCTCAAATTTGTGACAAGAAGTTTAAAGTGATTTTTGATGATTTTCAATGTTACATCTTGAGTAAAGACTTCAAGGTTCCAGAGGAGTTGGTTATTACAACTTCACCAAGGGTTGGAGATTTGTATGTGCTCGACATGTCGAAGACTACTGTGAATTCGACTGAACATCAAGCTTTTGTCTCAAAAGCTACTAAACGTGAATCGATTTTGTGGCACAAACGCATGGGACACCTTATGGGAGTAAATGTGAAAGGTTTTGAATTGCCGGAAGTCTGTATTTCGTGCAAAAAGGGAAAGCAATCTAAGAAGTCTCACAAAGCAAAGAAGTTTCACACGATCGACACTCCACTTGATCTTTTACACATGGATCTTTTCGGACCAATTAAATATGCGAGTGTGGCAGGAGACAAATATTGTTTAGTGGTGACTGATGATTACTCTCGATTCTCGTGGGTCATGTTTTTACGGGAGAAATCTGAAACATTCCAGAATATTAAGCTGTTAGTTACAACGTTGGAAACATTGTATAAATTGAAAGTTCGACGATTTAGAACAGATAACGGTACAGAGTTTAAAAATCAGAGGATGGAGGATTTATGCAAGGATCGAGGAATTCAACAGCAATTCAGTGCAGTCTATACTCCACAAATGACCGGGGTTGCAGAAAGTAAGAACAGAACGTTGATTGAAGCAACTAGGACTATGTTGGCTGATTCATCACTGCCAGTACGATTTTGGAATGAAGCGGTAGCTAATGCATGTTACACTTTAAACCGAGTGCTAGTAGTAAAGCGTCATGAGGAAACCTGTTATGAGTTGTTACAGAAGAGAAAGCCAAACTTGCAGTATTTGGAACCATTTGGAGCTCCTTGTACTATGCTCAAGCGTAAATCAGAGGGAAAATTCGATGAAAAGGCAGTAGAAGGGATATTTCTGGGATACAGCACTCCTAACAAGAGAGTTTGGAATCCAGCTACTAAAGCTATTGAAGAATGGTATGAGGTGGACGTTCAGAAGTATTCTAAACCTATTCCTTCCAAAGGATATCCGTGGATGTTTGACTATGATTCTTTATTTGAATCATTTAATCTTCCCGAGTTTTCCGATGAAGATGTTGCGAGGTATTATTCTCATAGAGAAGATTTGGAAGATCCTATTCCTCACGATCCAGTAACTCCAACAGCTGCTACTCCTCCTGGTACTCAAGATCATACTGCAGAGTACCATGCAAATGATGATGGTTCAGATTCTGATGGCTCATCTACTGTGAATGAGCAAGTTGAAAATCCTGATGTTACTAATTTGGATCCAAATGTCGAAATTCCTCATACTCCGGCTACCCGAACTGAACGTGATCACCCTGTTTCCAAAATAATAGGTGAACACACAGCTGGAGTTCGCACCAGAAGACAAATTCAAAGCGATGTCTACGTTGACCTGTTTAAATCTGGGGATGTCACCTACTGCGCACATGCATGCTTTATTTCCCAGATTGAACCGGCTAATATCCAAGAAGCTCTTTTGGATGACAACTGGATAAATTCGACGCAGGAGGAACTCCTACAATTTAAGAAGCTGGGTGTCTGGAGGCTTGTTACTAAGCCAAAAGGTGCAAAGTCTCTTGGTTGCCGTTGGGTCCACCGTTGCAAAAGGGATGATCAGGGTATAGTTGTTAGAAACAAGTCAAGGCTAGTGGTTCAGGGTTTCCGACAAATACCTGAACTGAATTATAATGAAGTGTTTGCTCCGGTTGCGAGATTGGAGGCGATTCGGATTTTTCTAGCCTTCGCATCATACAAAAGATTCACCGTTTACCAGATGGATGTAAAGAGTGCTTTTCTTTACGGGAATATTCGAGAAACAGTGTACATGAATCAACCACCAGGTTTTGTAGACCCATTACATCCGGATAAAGTATACATTCTTGATAAAGCACTTTATGGTCTACATCAAGCACCGCGCGCCTGGTATGAGACACTTGCAAATCATCTGATCGACAATGGTTTCCGTCGGGGTGTTATCGATTGTACGCTTTTTATTAAGGAACGAGGTGACGATATCCTGTTGGTGCAAGTATATGTGGACGACATCATTTTTGGTTCTACTAATCAAGAATTGTGTAAGGAATTTGAAGAGGTGATGACAAGCAAGTTCGAAATGAGTTCTATGGGTCCGATGAAGTTCTTTTTGGGGTAAAAGTAGATCAAACAGCAGAGGGAATATTTATACATCAGACAAAATATGTCAATGACATTTTGAAACGGTTTGAAATGTTGGAAACGAAGTCTGCTTCTACTCCCTTATCGGTGAATCACGGATATCACCAGAAATTACGGGGGAGCCAATTGATCAGTCTCTCTATCGCTCCATGATCGGTTCTCTTATGTACCTCACCGCTTCTCGTCCAGATATTATGTTTCCTGTGTGCTTGTGTTCCCGATGCCAAGCAGCACCAACTGTTGTTCATCTTCAAGCAGTGAAACGAATCATGCAATATCTGAAGGGTACTCCAGATTTAGGTCTTTGGTATTCTAATGATGACAATTTTGAATTATCTGCTTTCAGTGACTCGGACTATGGAGGTTGCAAGAAGGATGCTAAATCAACTACAGGAGGATGTCAGTTTCTCACAACGCGTCTCATAACATGGCAGTTGTGACGTCCCGCCAATTTGAAATACTTATATTATCGTTATTATTTAATTTTTATTCGCAATTGATTTGACCATTGTATTTCGCTTTGTTTTGCTCGCGATTTACTTTTATTGAGTATCGGGTTTTCTGTTTTTGCTGATTCGTCCCATGAGACGAAATAATTTTATTTTAACTAAGTGCCAAATAGTTAGTATGCTCATGAATATAAGTTAGGGGGTTATGCCCAATTTGTCGGTTAACGTATTCTTTATCTTCGAGAAACCGTGCTTTTTCGCTTGTTTATCTTTCACCGAAATCGTGCGTATCTTGAATCCAAACTTAAAAGTTATCATTTAAATGAATCATAATACCAATTATACTTATAATGAACTTTCTTAAGTTCATTTGTAAAACTATCGGGAACCCTAAACGAACTCATGTGCGTAACAACAACAAGAACAAAAAACGTAAAAGTCCAGGAAATGGACTGGGCGCGCCGCAGTGGGCTGGCTACGCCGCAGTCCATCCCCTGGACAGGTTGTTTTTATTGAAGTGTGAGTCACCAAATACGTGTTGAACTCCTAAAATACTTGTCCAACAGATGTCAAAACCCTTCTATTACAGAATTTTGACCCACTAATACCTCATGCAAGTCTCACATTTCACTTTGACATTCACAAACACAAGCTTCACTCTTTCCCTTTCATATGTTAAAAACACACACACAAACACAAACACCCTTCCATTTCTTTCCTATGGCTGTGATTTTCCAGCAAATAATCAACATATTTCTTCACCAAAAAGTGTTGTGATCATCAAGAGGAGCAAGAGTCCTTCATCCCTTTGGTGGATTACTTTGGTTTTCATCATTTTCGGGTCAAAATCACCTTCAAACATCAAGGATCTTCATCACATCTTGCTTGATCTTCACCTATCCATTTTCTTTGGGTTATAATAACTAATCTCTATTACATTTTCTAAGTTTTATTTATTGCATGGATGATCTAACATGTGGAAATGAGTTTTTATAAAGTTTTGTGATTTATAATCTAAGAAAAACAAGGTTAATAAACACCTACATAAATCCTTACTTAATTGATGGAAAAGCTTTACAAAATGGTTGTTTAAAAGTGTTTTGATGTTTCTATAACTTGCATGTCTAAACTTATTACATAAAAATATGATTTTCCAACATAAAACGATTTTTGTAAAAATTGGCGTTTCTGCAGTCGTGACCGCGCCACGGTGCCTCCACCGCGAGGCGGTCGTGGTAAAGTTACGACCGCGGCGCAGTCATCCCACCGCGAGGCGGTCGTTGCCCAGATTCCGGAAATTTTGTAAACCCGTTAAATTTGCACCTTAAACTTGTTATATTGTGAACCCTTATTGACGGTGAGTGTATTGTGTTTTGGAGGAGGATTTGACCTCAGTACCACGCCACCGAAGTCCTTGGTTCCGGACTCTATTATTGTGAAATCTTGCGGGTGCTAACGGTATAAATTGCTATCTTTGAGAATCTTTCGTTTCATTATCCTTTCCAATTAATTACGGTTTTAGCCTTGAAAACGGTTAGGAGTAAATACTAGACCAACACTTGTTATATTATCCGATTTGGATTGAGAATGGACGAAATATATTAAAAATGTGAATTTAACCATAAGTAACGTATTTAACTTATATCATATTATGTTTTATGAGAAAGGTTTAAAAATGCAATTGTTGATAAGCGGGAAAGTGTATAAAATTTGGATAAATAATTTTTGTTGCGAAAGCGCTGCCGGATTTTCCTTTCACGACTCTTAATGACATTCAAACACTTAAATACCTAAAAGTAACGTATTATGCAATAATATTGTCTTTGGACTCAAAGACGCCAACGCAATCAAAATATCATAATATTACTTAAAACGAATGTTTTCAACCTCTTTACGATATATTAAATCTTCGCCTCAACTTGATCATCGTTTTAAGTCATCAAAATATGTTTTGCGGCAAACTTTATAAATGGTTTTGAAAAGGTATTTTACTCTAAACATTTTTGGTATGAAAAACACTTCAAATTATCTAAAGTGTCAAATTGGACTCTTAAATTGATTTTGACTTTAATAAGTCAACATAAATGACATTTGACTTTCATAAGTCAACATCTGTGACTTTGACTTTTATAAAGTCAACATTCCTTACGTTCGACTTTGACCAAGTCAACATTGTTTCCGTGACCTTGGTCGACCTATTTAAAATTTGATAACGATATTCTATTAACCGATACTCCTAGTAATCGTTTTCGATTCGGATTATCACCCTTTTTCAGTTGACGATTATGACGTGGAATGCCGATATCTCTCCGAGCGATCCTGTTTGACGCGGAACTTCGCCTTCTAAATACGTCACTTCATTTGAACTATTAATATTTGGATTATCTTATTTAACTTAATCTTAACCGACAAGGCTAAACCGGACCTAGACTTATAGAGATACTGAGACTATATTATTTACTGTTCTAGGGCACTTAGACGGTGGGATTTTGATCCTGTGATTGTATTTACCCGAGATTTGCTGAAGATTGTTTTGTGAGTTATTCGTAGCCCTTGTCTTAAATACTTTTGGGCTGTAAAGCGTATATTAAACTGTTTGTGTATATTAAACTGTCTGCATGAATGCGGAATATTTTTCTAAATTATCTTGTTTACCCAGTGAATTTGGTCTGCCTTAGTTTTAAGTGTTTAAGCCATGGTGGCTCCCCTCTAATACACTCGTTAAGCTTTTGCCCGTGGTTCATATGTATAGATCTGTATTGGGTTATGTACCTAACCCACATTCCTCTGTAGACTGTTGCTACGAGCGGATGTTATGACCTTAATATTAAACTGTATGATTAAACTGGTTGCCTTTGGATTAACACACCTTAGGCTAGGGGATTAAACTGATTGGTTCAGGATCGAGATGTATGACTACTTAGGCATAGTACCTTTCACTATTGGATGAATACAAGATAGATGATTTTAAACTTACTGATTTACTGAAACTTGTCTATGGGTCACTTTTACTCTAAAATTGCGAATAATTCACCAACATGTTGTTGATGTCGTTTTAACGCTTTGCAGGAAATTGAGGATTTCCGTTGATCATGCCATAGTTTGTTTTTGGATCGCTTGCTCTTTGGGAAATTTGAATTTGAACTGTTTACTGTAATTTCCATGACGATCCGTTTGATTATTCCTTTTGGATTTGTATTTGTACTTGGCGTCTTATCGCCTTTGACTTGATGTATTTTGTAACTTTTGGCATGATCTATTTAATCTGATGTTTTGTTTATCGGTTATATTGTTGTGATCTTGACTTTGATATTATAACTGGAACATCTCGCGTTTCCGCTTCCAAGCGGGGTGTGACAGAAGTTGGTATCAGAGCCAAAGGTTATAGCGAACCGGGTGATTTAAACTGAGTAAATCACTTGGACTATGACCATAGGCTTTTTGAATCGTTTTTTACTCTGATAGCAATGTGTGCACTATTTTTATACGTGTTTAATTTCGCGTTGTGTTTTGGCATTTGGCCTTGTTTTGTGTTGCACACATTTGATGATCGAGTCTTTTCCTCTTTTATTTTAGGACGATGGCGCCTACGAGGAGAGTTGCGACACGAAGTTCCGCGCGACGTGCTACTGCGAATGCGAGGGCTGATACCGCGAATCCGAACGCGAGAAATAATACTTCGAACGCGAGAGCTAATACGTCCAATGCGAGAAGGAACAACGTGGAAAATGAATCGAATCCTGACATGGCTCAGATGATTGCTCAACAGTTAGCGGCGATGATGCCCGAGCTTGTAGCTCAACTTCGAGAGGGCACCGCCCAAGGTAATGGTTCGGGTTCTGGAAACCCTGAGCCGGTTGTTAATAATGAAGGCCCTGAGCCGATTGTGAATAATGAGGGTCCCGAAGTTGTGATCACTGGATCCAGTAGAGCAGAGGGCTCAACTCAATGCGCTGGGTGCACGCTGAAGACTTTTATGAGCTGTAAGGCCCCGGAGTACAGAGGCAATGAGGGAGCGACTGGAACGCTCCAGTGGATGGAAAAGATGGAATCTATTTTTGATGCTATTGACTGTGCGGACAAAGATCGAGTCCGATTTGCTGCGTTTGTATTTCAAGGAACGACTCTGACGTGGTGGAATTCAACCGTGAATGTGCGAGGCCGAGCTGAGATCAGCAAGATGACTTGGGATCAGCTAAAGGAGTTGATGATTATTGAGTATGTTCCTGAATCGGAGATTCAGAAGTTGGAGGATGAGTTGTGGAACTTGACCATGGTTGGGTCGGACATCCAGGGGTACACTTCGCGTTTTCACGCTCTGTCCCAGCTAGTGCCGCACTTGGTCCGACCGGAGCTTAAACGTATAGGTCGCTACACTCACGGATTACCCCCAGCAATTCGTAAGAGTGTCCTATCCAGCAAACCGAGCACCTTTCAGAGCGCGGTGGAAATTGCGATTACGTTAACTCAGAACGCGGTCCGTGACGGTGAGTTACCCCCAATGACTGTGAAGCGAAATTATGGAGGGGAATGGAGTGCAGAATCCTGTAAGAAGGACTCTCGAAAGAGATTTAGGAGAGATGACGCTCCCCAGTTTGTGAAATCATATGCTGCTGTGACACCGGGTACTCAGAGTAAATACCCGAAATGTGATCGGTGTGGAAGGCACCACACCAAAGGTGTGGCTTGTTGGGTATGTGGTAAGTGCAAGAAGTTAGGGCACACTGATGACTTTTGTAAGACCCTGAAGGGCCCATGTTATGAATGTGGATCCCCCGAGCATCACAGGGACAAGTGTCCTAAGTTAGCTGCAACTGGTACGAGTACTTTTCTTATCTAAAGTCAGCCTGCATATATTCTGCTTGATCCTAATGTTTGGCTTTAAATTCCTTATATTGCGAACTTCTCTTTCCTCTTATGTTATTTTTATTTTTACGCCCTTTTTGCGTTGTCACCGAAGAAGCTCCATCTGTAAAGAAGTCGGCGAGACGAGATTGTCCTGTGAGTGCGTTTCTGAGAGGTTCGACTCCAGATCTTAATCTATCATATCGATTCGATTTAGTAATCATTGATACCAAACCAAACTGTAATAAAAACTCTTCAAAAATCTTTTCGCTAACTTTTCAACTTTAGTGGGAGAATTCTGCAATTGCATGATTCGCTTCCAACTACGCGTAACTTGATCAACTACGCCTAGTTCGAAACAAATTATGCGAGAACGAAACATAACTGCTATTGTTAACCGTTTTTGAGTTATTAATTTTCAATTCTACCTATTCCAGATTTTAGTCCGTCATTCGAAGAATTTTATATCCGATGCGTTTAAGACTATGACTTTTTGCACGATTTTATCTTTAGCGTCTTCCTTCGAAATAGAGTTAGCCGTTGGTGAGTTTTCCGGCTACCGAAGCTCTTTCTGCCTATTGTTTTTATTCCGATGACCATTCTTTTCCTACCGACTCGATTCCGATCGCCTTAGGTAGATTCGACGTTTTATTAGCATGGGTTGGTTGTCGACACACCGTGTAGAGGTTATGTTGCGAGAAGATTATCCGCATACTGTTATAGCAGGAAGACTGTTGTTAGGTCAGGGGGATAAGGCGGGGAAGCGCCTTAAAGTCGTCTCAGGATTGGAAGTTCGGGAGTACATCAAGTGGGATTGTTCTCTCTTTCTTACACCTCCGTGGTTTGTGAATTTCCCGATGTGTTCCCAGAGGACTTACCTGGATTACCCCTAGTCAAGAGGCAGAGTTTTGGATTGACGTAGTTTCGGGAGCAGCTCCTGTGGTGAAGGCTCCTTATCGGTTAGCACCTTCGGAGATGTAAGAACTATCGAAGCAGATGTAGGAATTTGTGGGCAAGGGCTTCGTTAGCCAAGTTTCTCTCTTTGAGGCGCGCCGATACTTTTCGTTAAAAAGGAAAGATGCTAAATGCATTACGTCGATGAGTTGAGTTGCATATCGATTATGTTTGTGAGATTCGTTACCGTCCGGGTAAGGGTATGTATCAACTGATGCGTCGAGCCGCACAAAGTCGGTTAAGCCGGTGAGAGTACGCACCGTGATGATTTCGACTCAGTCGAGCTGGAAGGCTCGTATCATTCAGGCTTAACAGGAGGCTCTCACCGAGGATTATATCATTTGGATTATCATGGATCGGTTGACTAAGTCAGCACGTTTTCTGCCTATTCGAGAAGATTACCGAATAGAGAAACCTTTTAGATTGCATATTAGCGAGATTTTTCCGCCACTTCTGATCGTGACGCGCGTGCGTTTTACACTTTGGGCGGAAGTTGGAATCAACATTTTCTGCTAGCCGAGTTTTCATACTACAATAGTTACCGCCCCATCCTTGTTGTGTGCCGTGTGAGGCTTTTTACTACATTAACTCTAAGGTTTGGAGCCAAGTTACTCAGGAACGGGAGGATGGAATGCAACGAAAATTTCCCCATCTTTTTTTTTTTTTTACTAGCGATGCTCATTAGTAATTTCGAGGACGAAATTCTTTTAACTGGGGGAGGCTGTGACGTCCCGCCAATTTGAAATACTTATATTATCGTTATTATTTAATTTTTATTCGCAATTGATTTGACCCTTGTATTTCGCTTTGTTTTGCTCGCGATTTACTGTTATTGAGTATCGGGTTTTCTGTTTTTGCTGATTCGTCCCTTGAGACGAAATAATTTTATTTTATCTTAGTGCCAAATAGTTAGTATGCTCATGAATATAAGTTAGGGGGTTATTCCCAATTTGTCGGTTAACGTATTCTTTATCTTCGAGAAACCGTGCTTTTTCGCTTGTTTATCTTTCACCGAAATCGTGCGTATCTTGAGTCCAAACTTAAAAGTTATCATTTAAATGAATCATAATACCAATAATACTTATAATGAACTTTCCTAAGTTCATTTGTAAAACTATCGGGAACCCTAAACGAACTCATGTGCGTAACAACAACAAGAACAAAAAACGTAAAAGTCCAGGAAATGGACTGGGCGCGCCGCAGTGGGCTGGCTGCGCCGCAGTCCATCCCCTGGACAAGTTGTTTTTATTGAAGTGTGAGTCACCAAATACGTGTTGAACTCCTAAAATACTTGTCCAACAGATGTCAAAACCCTTCTATTACAGAATTTTGACCCACTAATACCTCATGCAAGTCTCACATTTCACTTTGACATTCACAAACACAAGCTTCACTCTTTCCCTTTCATATGTTCAAAACACACACACAAACACAAACACCCTTCCATTTTTTTCCTATGGCTGTGATTTTCCAGCAAATAATCAACATATTTCTTCACCAAAAAGTGTTGTGATCATCAAGAGGAGCAAGAGTCCTTCATCCCTTTGGTTTTCATCATTTTCGGGTCAAAATCACCTTCAAACATCAAGGATCTTCATCACATCTTGCTTGATCTTCACCTATCCATTTTCTTTGGGGTATAATAACTAATCTCTATTACATTTTCTAAGTTTTATTTATTGCATGGATGATCTAACATGTGGAAATGAGTTTTTATAAAGTTTTGTGATTTATAATCTAAGAAAAACAAGGTTAATAAACACCTACATAAATCCTTACTTAATTGATGGAAAAGCTTTACAAAATGGTTGTTTAAAAGTGTTTTGATGTTTCTATAACTTGCATGTCTAAACTTATTACATAAAAATATGATTTTCCAACATAAAACGATTTTTGTAAAAATTGGCGTTTCTGCAGTCGTGACCGCGCCACGGTGCCTCCACCGCGAGGCGGTCGTGGTAAAGTTACGACCGCGGCGCAGTCAGCCCACCGCGAGGCGGTCGTTGCCCAGATTCCGGAAATTGTGTAAACCCGTTAAATTTGCACCTTAAACTTGTTATATTGTGAACCCTTATTGACGGTGAGTGTATTGTGTTTTGGAGGAGGATTTGACCTCAGTACCACGCCACCGAAGTCCTTGGTTCCGGACTCTATTATTGTGAAATCTTGCGGGTGCTAACGGTATAAATTGCTATCTTTGAGAATCTTTCGTTTCATTATCCTTTCCAATTAATTACGGTTTTAGCCTTGAAAACGGTTAGGAGTAAATACTAGACCAACACTTGTTATATTATCGGATTTGGATTGAGAATGGACGAAATATATTAAAAATGTGAATTTAACCATAAGTAACGTATTTAACTTATATCATATTATGTATTATGAGAAAGGTTTAAAAATGCAATTGTTGATAAGCGGGAAAGTGTATAAAATTTGGATAAATAATTTTTGTTGCGAAAGCGCTGCCGGATTTTCCTTTCACGACTCTTAATGACATTCAAACACTTAAATACCTAAAAGTAACGTATTATGCAATAATATTGTTTTTGGACTCAAAGACGCCAACGCAATCAAAATATCATAATATTACTTAAAACGAATGTTTTCAACCTCTTTACGATATATTAAATCTTCGCCTCAACTTGATCATCGTTTTAAGTCATCAAAATATGTTTTGCGGCAAACTTTATAAATGGTTTGAAACGGTATTTTACTCTAAACATTTTTGGTATGAAAAACACTTCAAATTATCTAAAGTGTCAAATTGGACTCTTAAATTGATTTTGACTTTAATAAGTCAACATAAATGACATTTGACTTTCATAAGTCAACATCTGTGACTTTGACTTTTATAAAGTCAACATTCCTTACGTTCGACTTTGACCAAGTCAACATTGTTTCCGTGACCTTGGTCGACCTATTTAAAATTTGATAACGATATTCTATTAACCGATACTCCTAGTAATCGTTTTCGATTCGGATTATCACCCTTTTTCAGTTGACGATTATGACGTGGAATGCCGATATCTCTCCGAGCGATCCTGTTTGACGCGGAACTTTGCCTTCTAAATACGTCACTTCATTTGAACTATTAATATTTGGATTATCTTATTTAACTTAATCTTAACCGACAAGGCTAAACCGGACCTAGACTTATAGAGATACTGAGACTATATTATTTACTGTTCTAGGGCACTTAGACAGTGGGATTTTGATCCTGTGATTGTATTTACCCGAGATTTGCTGAAGATTGTTTTGTGAGTTATTCGTAGCCCTTGTCTTAAATACTTTTGGGCTGTAAAGCGTATATTAAACTGTTTGTGTATATTAAACTATCTGCATGAATGCGGAATATTTTTCTAAATTATCTTGTTTACCCAGTGAATTTGGTCTGCCTTAGTTTAAAGTGTTTAAGCCATGGTGGCTCCCCTCTAATACACTCGTTAAGCTTTTGCCCGTGGTTCATATGTATAGATCTGTATTGGGTTATGTACCTAACCCACATTCCTCTGTAGACTGTTGCTACGAGCGGATGTTATGACCTTAATATTAAACTGTATGATTAAACTGATTGCCTTTGGATTAACACACCTTAGGCTAGGGGATTAAACTGATTGGTTCAGGATCGAGATGTATGACTACTTAGGCATAGTACCTTTCACTATTGGATGAATACAAGATAGATGATTTTAAACTTACTGATTTACTGAAACTTGTCTATGGGTCACTTTTACTCTAAAATTGCGAATAATTCACCAACATGTTGTTGATGTCGTTTTAACGCTTTGCAGGAAATTGAGGATTTCCGTTGATCATGCCATAGTTTGTTTTTGGATCGCTTGCTCTTTGGGAAATTTGAATTTGAACTGTTTACTGTAATTTCCATGACGATCCGTTTGATTATTCCTTTTGGATTTGTATTTGTACTTGGCGTCTTATCGCCTTTGACTTGATGTATTTTGTAACTTTTGGCATGATCTATTTAATCTGATGTTTTGTTTATCGGTTATATTGTTGTGATCTTGACTTCGATATTATAACTGGAACATCTCGCGTTTCCGCTTCCAAGCGGGGTGTGACAGCAGTGCAAGAAACAGACCGCTGTAGCACTGTCCACATGTGAGGCTGAATACCTAGCTGCGGCTAGCTGCTGTTCTCAGGTTATCTAGATTCAGCAACAACTGCGTGATTACGGTATGTCTATCACTACTAATCCTATTTATGTTGATAATTCTGCTGCCATAGCTGTCACTAAGAATCTCGTGCACCATCCTAAAACCAAACACATAGGCATAAAATATCATTTCATTCGTGATTGCTTTGAACAACACTTAATTGATGCCATTTATATCGAAACAATGTTTCAAAAAGCAGATATTTTTACAAAAGCATTTGATAAGTCTAGGTTTGGGTTTTTACTACTGGAAAATGGTGTGGTCAAAAAGAGTGACGTACTTGAAGAGGTCAAGTCGGACAAGTAACCGGGATTAATCTTGTACACTACGTTAAGATTTTTTTGTTTTATTTTAGTTGTCTTCTTTTCAGTTTTATAAAATTTCGAAAAGTACAAAAAGATTTTTATTTTTGGAATTTTAGGGGGAGAAATAACTTTAAAAAAAAAAAAAAAACGGGGGAAGTGAGGAAATACTGAACTAAAATGAACATGTAAATTGTCAAAAAGTATGCTGAACGTAACGTTTACACATGTCAGTTGTAGGATATATTGGTAGGCTTATCTCACTGAAACTTGACGAAATTAAATCATTTTAAACGGGTTGTCGCAGATATCAAATTTATTTTAAATCATTATGGATATGTCTCAGAGACTGTCTAAATGATATCTGGAGATCAATAACAATTGAGAACACTGTAAACAGCACACAACAGTCGAAATTAAATTGTTAAAATATTATGATTAGCTTTTGTCTTGTAGTGTTTGTGGCTTTTCGCTGGATCAATTTGATGATAGTAAATATTAGGCGTAATATCAGAAAATAAATACAGTATGTCAGTATTTATTGAAGCAATTAAGGGCCATTTCAGTGATTTTGGGATAACATTCTTGAATGATTTGATCAAGATCAAAGAATTTGAAGAAATTATGTGAACACCAAAATAGACTCAGTCTATTCAAGATCAAATACAAAGTAAGAGATAAGTAAACAACTTCAAAATACCTTGATGGATGAACAGAAATATAAGGTCGAAAGAAGATCATATTTCGAGCATTCCAAATAAAGGGTGAGAAAGTACTTAAAAACTTCAAAAATACCTTGATGGATGAACAGAGTTATAAGGTCGAAAGAATGATCATAACTCGAGCATTCCAAATAAAGGGTGACGAAGTGCTTATTCTCTGAATGCTGCAAATTAAACGTTTTAACGATTAAGAATCACTGGTCCTTATTTCCTGTGCAGTGGATGTCATACTGACATACGAAATTAAATATTATGATATTACGTTTGATATTTATGAAGATAGAATTGAAAAGGCTGAAAAGTTAAGAGGACAAATACACGAACATACATACAATTCTAATTATGATATAATTTTGATGACTGTTAAAATTCAAAATGTGTGTTGATATATATGTTCAAAATATTGGGAGATCTTATCGAGATAACCAGTTGAAAGAAAAATGTGAAGTGAATGTTTGTTTAAGTTTAAGAGGACAAATATACCAATAATCGTAAACTGATATGTTAATAGTTACTACGAAAAATGAATGACAATGCTATGTTTCAGTATCAGTCTGATCCCTTATTCGAAAAACACAAAAAGATTGTGACATTTTCAGTTTATGCATTTGTTAGTTACATTTTTAAACTTTCAGTAGTTTGTCGTAGTTAAAATTTCCTTTGATTTATCAAAAACAGAAAAATACAAAAAGATTTTTAATTTTTAGTTTTTCTTTATTTTTCATTTTGTTACTTTTACGGTTACTTGTCGTGTCTTGAAACCTAAATGTGAAACAGAGATTAATGTCAAATTCGTAAATTCATAATTGTTGATGAAGTCTTTGGTTACAATCTTTTGAAATTGTGTTTCATTGAGCAAAACGTTTATCTTCTCTGAAATTGATAATTTCTGTGTGCTTAACGTTTATTTGATGTTTGATTTTGAAGAAAAGTGAAATTTTAAGCTTATGAGTTCGACATGTCATTCGTGCGAATGTACATCACATACATACGAATCAACAACTCAATCGCACGAATCAAAGGGAAGGTATTGTTTAGGCTGAAAATTCTCCTTCGTGCGAATGTCGTTCACATTCGGGCGAATGTCTTTCACATTCGTGCGAATGAGATATGGGTATATATATGTTTGATATCCGTCTGACCTGTTCACTTTTCAAACCACATTCGTCCGAAAAAGAGAAAAATTACAAAAATTTTCAAAGGTGTTGGAAAGAGTTTTTGAGTTCTGTTTATTGTGTAACTTTGCATCGCGATCAAAACCATATAAAACACTTAAGGTATAACGACTGTTTAAAGGTTTAATCGTTGATTTTAGGTCTCAAATAAACATTAATCAATCGGTCACATGCATGTGTTTGTTACGATTAATTGGGTTAGGGGTTTAGTAAATCGGCACATTGCGAACGTTTTGGTATAGTTTTTGTGATCTAAAACAGGTGTTATAAAATTCTAGGTCTTTGGAAAACCAACAGTTCCGATGAATTTCATTCGCACGAATGTAGTTTCATCCGTGCGAATAGGATGCTCATTCGTGCGAATGTTTAAGACGTTCGTACGAATGTAAAATATGTAATTCGTTTGTTTTGATTCACTCATTCGTACGAATACATGATGATCCGTGCGAATGAAAGTGTTTATTCGTACGGATGTACAGAACAGAAATATTAAAAGTTTGAATTTTATTCTAACTGTTTTGCTTTCGAATGTTTATATTTCTGTTTGCAGGAAAATGGCTGAAATCCCTGCTTCTACTGTTGATGCAACTGTGGCACAATCTTCTCAATCGCAAAGCGCTGGATTGATTATTGGTATGAAGAACAACATGTGCGCTCATCTGAACGAGGAAACTCGCAATGCCACACGTTTTGCTGGGATCATTCAATTCTTGAAGCGATCAAGAATCTTTAAGGCTATTTCTACTGAGCATGTGCCGTATTTGACTCATGTTTCAGCCTTTTGGGAAAATGCTGAAGTTATACGTGCTGATGGAAAGGTTAAAATTCACAGTTCCGTTCTGGGGAATGATTTTGTGGTTGATGAGCAAGTCATTCGAGAAGTTATTGGTTTTGAGGATGAAGCTAGAATGCCCACATTGCTGAACAAATATCTAGTGAGAGGGTTGTTTCTCAGAGTTAAGTACAATGAGGATATTCAGAAAGGAGTGATCACGAAGTCAGGGTTCAGCATACAATACAAGTATCTCTGCCATGTGTTGCAGCATTGTTTAAGTCCTCGTAGATCTGGACATGATGAAATGCGAGAGTCGATTCAGAGCGCGTTTGCTGCATTGGTGCTGAACATTCCATTTAACTTTTCAGGAATGATTTTGCAGCATATGACGGAGAATTTGGAAATGAAGAAACAGAAGTATTTGATGTATGCTAGATTTGTGCAAATGATCCTAGATGTGAAGATTCCAAACTTGACAAAGAATGATGATGATGCAATCAAGCTAGAAGTGATGAATGATGGAACTATGGTACGCATGCTTTCATACAAGGGCAAGGATGTGAAGCCTAAGGAGAAGAGATTGATTGGACATCTTGCTAATCCAGAGTATGTCTGTCCTGGCGGCAAGAAATGGCGACACGAGGGGAGTGATTCAGATACTGAGGATATAGTTGTGCCTCAATCTGATTCCGATGAGGAGGTTATTCCGTTTGAATCTCCTGTTACTGGCACATCGTCATCTCAAGTTGAGTTACGAGATGAAGACGATTTCGTTTTGAGTACTGAGGAGACTCCTTCAGTAAAGAAAAGAAAAGCTGCAGGAAAGTCGTTGAGAGATATTATCAGAACAAAGGAGAAATCTTCAAAACGTTTCAAGTTGGTGACACGTACTGATCTTGCCAGCACAGCAGCTCTAGTTCCTACTCCTATGGCCTCTCAACAACAGCAAGGTTCTCAACAAAGCGAGCCTATCATGACGACAGCCACGACAACTTCAATCACAAGAAAACAATCGTCGGCGTCAGTGCAGATATCTGATTCGGTTCAGCTCTCTACTCTAAATTCTATGTTGTTGGGTGTTTTGTTAAAACAACAGCAACAAGATGAAGAAATCAAGAGACTGAATGATTTGATGGCTAAAGGGGAAGTTGAAAGAGCTGAAATGTCAAAGAAGATTGAGGATCAGAATCTATTGCTTGATTCTCATAAGCAGTTGATTGAGGATCAGAACAAGGAATTGGCGTTGTTTACAGAAAAGTTCAAGAACTTGGAGGATGCTACAAATTTGATCCAAGATAGTATGGTTGCAGGTGATGATGGAATATTCAGACTCAACGCACCAGTCGATGCATCTGCTGACCCGACTGGTGAAGATAGTGACAACACGGAGTCTGATGAAGCTGGTAAAGAACATCAGAGTGAATCGCAGCATGATATTACTCCTATTTCACATAAAAAGTCCAATTTAACTTACATTTTGGATATGCAGGGGGTAATACAGTTTAGCGTGGATCAAGACAAAGAAGAAGGAGAGATAGTACATAGTTTGACCAAAGAACAAATTGCAGAACTATTTGAGATGAATCCTGATGACGTTATGTCTGACGAATCTGCATCTGCTTCTGACGTAAATCCTCCTGATTCTGATGCTCATGATGATGAGATAGAGTTCGAGCAAAATGTTGATTCAGCAGAGCCTATCTATCAAACGAACGATTTCAAAGATCTTCTTGATGATGATGCATTGTTTAATGTCAATGATGAAGATCTTAGTCGGAAATTAGAGAAACTTCCGGCAGCCAGTCAAGCTACACAAAATCAAGAAGCTTTGAACGTTAAGAAAGCTGAATGGTGTCAGGCGGTGAATGATTGTATTCGCCCGCCTCAACAAGTTGTTCAACCTGAGTATACGAAGTTTTATTCCTTGAAGGGTGCGAAGACTGAGCGTCAGATAATAAGTTGGGCATACTTGGAGGATTTGAATATTTATTTAGTGAAGAGAGAACGGGGCATAGATTACTTCAAACATGCTCAAGATTTGAAGACGTTGCCATATTTTGATATGTTGCAGTTGGCTCGTCTTAAGTTGTTGTACAGTGAGAAAGACGATAAAGCAACTTGGTTGGAGAAACATCTTGGGTTTGAGTTCAGAAATCAATGGAAGTACCTAAGGCCGCAGTTTCCGAAGATTACCTACTCCAAAGATCGAAAGAATCGGAGAACAGGTAAATCTGTGAAGCATGTCAAGTATCAAGCGCCGAAGGTGATGGAGAAGATACCACTTCACCAAATGACTTCCGGTTTCCATCGGAGATTTGGTATTACGATGATCGAACCACTGGAGCTGTAATTGTGATGGAGCGTAAAGGTGTTTGGGAAACACTGAGAATTTTTGATCCGATGTGGATTAGAAATTTCTCTGATGATGATATTTTTTGTCTGTTCGAATGTCCTATATTCTTTGATGTCAAGGATATGGATCAAGCGATGCGTTTCAACAAGATTGTACGTGTATGTTTCGCTTACAAGATCCACGCTTAAGAGGGCAGGTCGAAGACGTGTTTTGGGTAGCAGCAAAGATTTTTGAAGACTGAAGACATAGAATCTAGTTCCTAGGGGGAGTTTGTAGGTGCATTTAGTTAGTTACTAGATTCGTATGTAATTAACGTTTATATCAGTTTTTATATTGTTTGTTTGAATATTAATATTGAATGTTTGATTAATTATATGCTTGAACGTTTACGTTATTATGAATTAATCAAATATGTGTTTTGTGATGTTTTAATAATATTCAGATTCATTCGCACGGATAAGGATGATATCCGTGCGCATGAAGGATTCTTTCGCAAGAATCAGTTAAAGAAACAAAGTGTTTATTAACAGGTTACATTCGTACGGACCAGATCAAGTCCGCACGAATAGGAAGTAATTCGTACGGATGAGATCACATCCGTACGGATGAAAAGCTGGGCCTATATATACCCAGCTAGGTTTCTGCATTCGTTAAGGTTTTTGCTAGGGTTTTCATATTTGGTGCCGAACTGCTGCTGCTGCGTTTATTATTGTTCCAAATCGTTTATAACGTATAAACAATCATCCGAATAGTCTTCCTTAGGTCCGATCGTATCAACAATCGTTGGTTTGATTCCGTTTCCGAAGGTTATATATTCGCTAGATAATCGATAGCTTATTTCCGCTAGGTTATTGATATAACGTTGAGTTCTTAAGATCACACACCCCCAACATTAGGTTTATTTAATATTATATTTTCACTTTCGATTTCGAGATTCGCACGATTTTGGTAAAAGATAAAACAAGCGCAAAAGCACGATATCTCGAGTACAAAGGATCCGTCAACCGACAAATTTGGCATAAACCTCCTAACTTATATTTATGAGAATACTAACTAATTGGCACTTAGATAAATTAATATTATTACGTCCCGGTGGACGAATCCGCAAATACAGAAAACCCGTTACTCAATAACGGTAAATCGTGAGCAAAACAAAGCGAAATACAAGGGTTGAAAACAATTGCGAATAAAATATAAATAATAACGGTAACATAAGTACTTCAAATTGACGGGACGTCACAGCTTGGTTGTATTTCGGAGCAAAACCGTAGGTGAGAATATAACGCCGTAGGTACAAACAAACGATTTTAAAAACGGAACGAACTAAATGCCCCACAACTTTTCTTGGAACTGAACTCTACACACTATTAACACAAGCCGTTAGCATAGATTATGGGTATCAATACTTAGGAGCGGTCACTCCTTACTTTACGGTAGCAACCTGAGTACATATTGCTAAGTTCTCGCGAACTCGAACTCTAGACTGGAACTAGTGGGCAGTAACTTGACCAGAATCGGATTAGTGTGTAAAACTAAATCTTACGTATATTAAGCTTGGTGGTTGGTACAACTCGAGGATCATAGGTCTTTATTTACGCATATACTTACTTACTGTCTTAGTTATGTGGATTAATCCACCGCTAGGTAATGACTACGAACTTTCTCCGCTCTGGATGGAAATGTAGGCATTTTATTTATCTTTCAAATGCCACTGGTCTCATGGAATAATTAATTACCATTATTTCCAGACATAATAAAAGGTCTGCGAGTATGCAGATTGTGGGTCAAGGAATTAGATCAAACTTTAAAATGGTATATCTTGCTCGATATCTATCCGTTTTTAACGAATCTTATATCGAAACGACCAGGTTTAAAATATATTTCAAATTCTACTGGTCTCGTGGTCTAATTTAAAGCAGAACGTTTATAATGGTCAAAATAGTCTACCGACATGTTGTTGTTGTTCCATAAATTATTATAACTTTAAAATACCGTATCTCATTCGTTATTTATCCATTTTTAATGAATTTTATATTTAAACGATCGTGTTTGAGTTATATTTAAGATGATATAGGTCTCATAGTCTGGTTTGAAATATACTTTTCCCGAGGTCATGGTGAACAGTCGGATATACAGTGGGTTTTTCAAGTTTTGTAACACTTCTTTATATGTAACATGTTTATGCATATGTGCTATATGTAATATGATATATGAACTATAAAACATGATATAATAAGTATGGAATATGTAAAAAGGTTAGTAATAACATACCTAAGTGTTATGTATGAAGATCTTGATGCAACTTTCAAACTACCATGGTTTGATTCTAAGTTCTCGTATGAAATATGTGTGAGTGGGATTTTGTGTTGGTGATTCTCCTTGGTTCTTCTCTTGGCTGAAATTAAAAGAGCAAGGAGGGAGGGAGAAGAGTTTTTCACTTGGTGGTTAATGAGAGAGTGAAATGGATGGAAGGGGTCTAGTATTTATAGCCAAAGGAGAGAGTGGAGTCATGAGTGCTAGCACATGGGAGGTATGGTCTATTGAGTTCAATAGTGAAATGGTCAAGTGTGTAAGTGACTACACCCATGTGATCAAGGACACCACTAACTCATTTAACTAGTCAAGCAAGCAACAAACAACTTGTAGTTGATTATTTAAATCAAAGGAGGAGAGAAAATAGGGGTTTGTCATTTTTGCAAACTCTAGGGTCCTGAGTGAAGACCTTGTATGCTTAGGGTGTTATGTGTAAGTTGTGTATTAGATTTATATATGTATATATATATATATATATATATATATATATATATATATATATATATATATATATATATATATATGCATGCAAAGTTCCATACATGCAAAGTTGATGCATAAATCATGATTTTATGCATGAAATATTGGACTGGAATTATTGTTGTAAAAATGTTAATGTATGTGAATATTTGATCCCGTATACCTAATCCTGGTATCCGTATATGTTTTTGACGTAGTTAACCAGTATCATTTATGTATAGGTTGACCTACCGGTCATAACTAAATCAAAACATATACAAGTTGAGTAATAGTGTTAAAAGAATTTAGTCGGTGTGAACCTGGATTTTTGCGGGTTGTCACTGTCTCCCTTTGTTATGGAAATTTCGTCCTGAAATTTAGTTGGTTTGTTCTTGAGGTTGGGTGTCTGAGAAGAGATGAGGGTACTTGAGTTTCATCTGGTCCTCTCGTTCTGAAGTGAATTCAGGTCCTCGGCGGGAATTCCATCGAACCTGTACGATAGGTATTCGACTCTGTCGACGTTGTTTGATCTCACGATCCATGATTTCGACGGGTTGTTCGATCAAGTTTAGTTTGGTGTCAATCTGAAGTTCCTCTTGTGGGATTATTAGAGTTTCATCCGAAAAGGACTTCTTCAGATTACTGACGAGGAACGTGTTATGTACTCCGTCTAGTTCTTGTGGTAAGTCGAGTCGGTAAGCTACCGGTCCAATTCTTTCCAGAATTTTGAAGGGTCCGATGTATCGGGGGTTTAGTTTTCCTCGCTTTCCGAAGAGAATGGTGACTTTCCATGGTGAGACTTTGAGCATCACCTTGTCTTCAACTTGGAATTCTAGTGGCTTACGCCTTCGGTCTGCGTAACTCTTATGTCGGTTGCGCGTCGTTCGGAGTCTCTCCTGAATTTTCACGATCTTTTCTGTGGTCTCGTGAAGAATATCTGGACCACTAAGTTGGCTATCCCCAACTTCGATCCAAAATACGGGTGATCGACACTTTCGTCCGTAAAGTGCCTCAAATGGTGCAGCCTTGATGCTGGTGGGATAACTGTTGTTGTAGGAGAATTCTACTAAGGGCAAGTGTAAATCCCATCCCTTTCCAAAATCGATGACACATGCTCTTAACATATCCTCCAACGTTTGGATTGCTCATATCCTGACGCGTTCCTAGAGCCTTTTGCAAAGATCTCCAGAATCTAGATGTGAAACGACTATCTCAATCAGATATGATTGAAACAGGAACCCCATGCCTAGAGACGACTTCTTTAAGGTATAACCGTGTTAATTTTTCCATTTTGTCTGTCTCTTTGATGGGTAGAAAATGCGCGGACTTTGTTAGACGGTCAACTATCACCCAGATAGTGTCGTAACCGTGCGGGGTTTTGGGTAGCTTTGTGATGAAGTCCATTGCTATTCCTTCCCATTTCCAGTGAGGTATCTCGGTTTGTATCAATAATCCAGAAGGTTTTTGGTAATAAACCTTTACTTTTGAGCATGTTAAACATTTGTTCACAAAAGTAGCGATCTCCGATTTCATATTTGGCCACCAGTACAGCATCTTGAGGTCTTGGTATATTTTGTCCGATCTGGGATGTATGGAGTACTTAGAGTTGTGTGATTCTTTCATGATTAACTCTCCTAATCCTCCAAAGTGTGTAAGTGACTAAACCCATGTGATCAAGGACACCACCAACTCATTTAACTAGTCAAGCATGCAACAAACAACTTGTAGGTGATTATTTAAATCAAAGGAGGAGAGAAAATAGGGGTTTGTCATTTTTGCAGACTCTACGGTCCTAAGTGAATTCCTTTAATGCTTAGGGTGTTTTGTGTAAGTGAAGTCCCCTACAAATTTTGAGAATTCCACGATCATCTCGTTTGCACCGGAAAACCCATTTTGTGCCAATAGCGTACGCGTCATTAGGTAGTATTGTCACACCCCGCTTGGAAGCGGAAACGCGAGATGTTCCAGTTATAATATCAAGAGTCAAGATTACAACAATATAACCGATAAACAAAACATCAAATTCAATAGATTATGCCAAATGTTACAAAATACAACAATAAGTCAAGGGCAGTAAGACGCCTAGTACAAATACGATTCCAAAAGAAATCAACAAAAGGATCGTCATGGAAATTACAATAAACGATTCAAATTCAAATTTCCCAAAAGCAAGCGATCCGAAAATAAACTATGGCATGATCAACGGAAATCCTCAATTTCCTGCAAAGCGTTAAAACGACATCAACAACATGTTGGTGAATTATTCGCAATTTTAAAATAAAAGTGACCCATCGACAAGTTTCAATAAACATCATAACTTCAAATACCATATCTCAAATCTTTTCATTTCAAACCATATCTTGTTTTCAACCCTAGTGAGGATACCATGCTTAGATTAGTTATACATCGAACCTTGCCAGTCCTAAAGACGCAATTCCTAAGGCAGTGCCAACCAAAGGCATCCATAAATTCAAGTACGGTCATAACATCCGCTCATAGATACCTACTGAGGGATGAGGTTCAAGCGATATAACCCATATAGCTATATATATGTAACCGTTGGGCACGAAGCTTAACGAGTATATAAGGCACCCAATCTAAGGCAGACCTATTCTACTAGGTAAACAAGATAATCAATAACATTCCGCATACGCAGACAGTTTTAAAATACACAATAAGATGATTAATAATATTCCGCATACGCAGACAGTTTTAAAATACACAATAAGATGATTAATAATATTCCGCATACGCAGACAGTTTTAAAACACGCTTTACAACCCAAAAATAGTAAGACAAGGGCTACGAATAACTCACAGATAAAGCTTCAGCAAACAAATATCGGGTACACCAAACACAGAGCTACAACTCCACCGCCTAAGTGCCTTAAACAATAAACAACATAGTCTCAGTATCTCTATAAGTCTAGGTCCGGTTTAGCCTTATCGGTTAAGATTTAAATTAATATAATCATTCCCACGATTAATAAGTCGAATAAGGATGACGAATTAAGAAGACGATGTTCCGCGCCAGAAAAGGGCCGATCGGAAAGATATCGATCTTTCACGTCAACAGCGACCGTTGGAAGCAAATGATAACTCCGAGTCGAAAGGATTATTAATACAATTGTTCATTATGTCGACCAAAGTTAAGATGTTGACTTATAAAAGTCAAAGGTCAATTATGTTGACTTAGGAAAGTCAAATGTCAATCATGTTGGCTTATAAGAGTCAAATGTCAATTATGTTGACTTATTAAAGTCAAAATCAATTTAAAAGTCCAATTTGACACTTTGAATAATTTGGAGTGTTTTCATACCAAATGTTTAGAGTAATTACCCCTTTCAAAACCATTTTATAAAGCTTTTCGAAAAACATATTTGACAAATTAAAACGATATTCATAAGTTGAGGCGAAGTTTAAAGTATCGCAAAGAGGTTAAAAAGTCCATTTTAAGTAATATTATGACATTTATGATTGCGTTGGTGTCTTTGAGTCCAAAGACAATGTTATTGTAAAATATGTTACTTTTGTATACCATTTATTTATATAAGTGTTTTATTCTCGTAAAAAGTCGTGAGTTGGAATTTCGGCAGCGCTTCTGCGTCGTAAAATATTCGTCCAAAATTTATATACTTTCCCGCTTAACAACAATTGCATTTTACACCATTATTCATAATACATAATACAATAATAAGTTTAATACAATAGTTTAGTTAGATTATATTTTAACATTTTGTCCAACTTCAGTCCAATTTGATCAAGCGCACGAGTGTTGGTCTATTAATTTATCCTAACCGATTTCAAGGCTAAAACCGAATAACGAGTATAATGAAATCAAAAGATTCACAAGAGTAACAAGTTATACCGATAACACTCGCTTGATTTGACAAGGATCTGGAATCAACAACTTCAGTGGTGTAGTGATGAGTATATCCGCCTCCAAAACACAAGACAACCACCGAAAATTAGCAAAACGAAAGATTTGAACGGACAGACTGATCCAGCCGCCGGCTGAGATAATCCAGCCGCCGGCTGAGATAATCCAGCCGCCGGCTGAGATAATCCAGCCGTCGGCTGGAGGCTGACAGACAGCTCCGGATTTTTGTTATTTTGCCGATTTTAAGTATTTTCAAGAGTATTTTCGGTAGATCTCGACATGCAAGTAATAACCCTTTAATAATATCCATAGATTTCTTTAAATAACAACTTTTATATCAAGATTTTTGTAAAAAGTTTATAAAAATTATGTTCTTAGTTATAACACCATAAAAACTTTATAAAACCTTTCTTTCATCTTAGATTCAACATGCATGTATAAAAATGAAATAAAAACAGTGAAAGAAGGTTATTATACCCCAAGAAAATCGAAAGCAAGATGATCTAGCTTGATCTTGAAGAAGATTAAACCCGAAATGATGAAGAACTTCAAGAAGCCACCCGGAAAATCACCACTCCATGCTCCTTAGGATGAATATACTTGATTATTGTGATGTTTAGGTGTTTTAAATGGTGGGAGTTGGCTGGAAATCACAGCTTCTATGGAAGAAAAAGAAGAAAAAGTAGAGAGAGTGGGGAGAAAAACACCAAGAATGTGTGTGTTTGTGATGATGGAAATGAAAGAAAAGTTAAACAAAGTTGGTATAATCATCTTGGGGCAGTAATTCTGGCTGAATAGGGGTCGAATGGGGCTTAGCCAAGTGTCCCCAATCGTTTTACATGCAAAAATGAGTCATAAAACACCTGTCCAGACCATTCCAGCCGCCGGCTGGTTGGATTCAGCCGCCGGCTGAATCCCTGCCAGCTGCTGGCTGGTCGGCTGGCTATGCAGACTTGTTTTTGACCGTTTGGGAGTTTCGTTCATCGAAAACTCCCGATTCTTTTTGCGTTGAACTTAGAATTGTTCATACTTTGATTTACTTTATATTAGGTTCAATTAATATTTTATTTTCACTTTCGATTTCGAGATTCGCACGATTTCGGTAAAAAGTACACAAGAGCAAAAGCACGATATCTCGAGGATAAAGGATCCGATAACCGACAAATTTGGCATAAACCTTCTAACTTATATTTATGAGAATACTAACTAATTGGCACTTAGACAAAATAATATTATACGTCCCGGTGGACGAATCAGCAAATACAGAAAACCCGATAATCAATAACGGCAAAACAAAGCGAAATACAAGGGTCGAAATCAATTGCGAATAAAATATAAATAATAACGGTAACATAAGTACTTCAAATTGACGGGACGTCACAGCCTCCCCCAGTTAAAAGAATTTCGTCCTCGAAATATTTCCTACAACGGCTCACTCTAACTCGAAAGAAGACGCCAAGGATATAGCCGTGCAAATATCAAAATATTAAACGCATCTGATGTGAAACTCTTCGAAAGATGGAATAAAATTGGAGATCAGTAGAATTGAGAGATATTGACTTGAAAACTGTTAAAATAGGAATTACGTTCCGGTCTTGCATAATTTATTCAAAACTAGGCGTAGTTGGCCAAATTACGCGTAGTTCATAATGAACCATGCAATTGCGGAATTAATCCACTAAGGTCTAAAAGTTCATGAAATAATTTTTGAAGAATCTGGAATACAGTTTGGTATAGCACCAATGATTACTAAGTCGAATCAAAATGACAGATTAAAATCTGGGGATGAACCCCGCGAAATCGCACTCGTAGGACAACCTCGTCTCGTCGACTTCTTTGCAGATAGGAGCTCTCCTTCGGTTCCAACGCAACAGAGGCGTAAAAAGGAAAATGGAAATGCAAGGAAGTGAAAAGAAAAGTGTGCAACCCGACGATAATAAGACTAAGCATCCAATATCAAATAGGATAATTACAGGTTGAACTTAGATAGGAGAAGTATATGTACCGGCTGGAGCTAACTCGGGACAGTTGGCCTTAAGATGCTCAGGAGAACCACATTCATAACATTTTCCCTTCATGGTCTTACAATACCGCCCTGTGTGACCAAGTTTCTTACATTTATCGCATTTCCAACAAGCCACCTCCCTGGCGTGGTGACTACCACACTGATCACACTTTGGAGGCCCACCACTGGCATTTGGGGCCGCCGCCGCGTATGCTTGCACCGCCTGAGGAGCATCCTGCCTCCTAGCTTTCTTCTGCGAGTCCCCATAACGGTCTTCACCACCCCGTTTCCCTTCAGAGTTTTGCTTAACAATCATCGGGGGAAACTCACCATCCCGAACCGCATTCTGAGTCAAAGTAATCGCAATTTCCACCGCACTCTGAAAGGTGCTCGGTTTGCTGGATATGACACTCTTACGGATTGTTGGGGGTAACCCGTGAGTATAGCGACCGAGTCGCTTGAGCTCCGGTCGAACCAAGTGTGGAACCAGCTGGGACAAAGCGTGAAAACGCGAAGTGTACCCTTGGATATCTGACCCAATCATGGTCAAGTTCCACAACTCATCCTCCAACTTCTGAATCTCAGATTCAGGAACATACTCAATAATCATCAACTCCTTTAGTTGCTCCCAAGTCATCTTGCTGATCTCAGCTCGGCCTCGCACATTCACGATTGAATTCCAGCCGTTCCTTGAAATACAAACGCAGCAAATCGGACTCGATCCTTGTCCGCACAGTCAATAGCATCGAAAATAGATTCCATCTTTTCCATCCACTGGAGCGCTCCAGTCGCTCCCTCATTGCCTCGGTACTCTGGGGCCTTACAGCTCATAAAAGTCTTCAGCGTGCACCCAACGCGTTGGGTCGAGCCCTCTGCCCTACCTGATCCAGTAATCACGACTTCGGGTCCCTCATTATTAGCAACCGGCTCAGGACCCTCATTGTTGACTACCGGCTCGGGATTTCCAGATGCCGAACCATTACCTTGGGCGGTGCCCTCTCGAAGTTGAGCTACAAGCTCGGGCATCATCGCCGCTAACTGTTGAGCAATCATCTGAGCCATGTCAGGATTCGTATCGTTCTCCACATTGTT
The DNA here is from genome assembly GCA_910822075.1 of Senecio squalidus. NCBI lineage: Eukaryota > Viridiplantae > Streptophyta > Magnoliopsida > Asterales > Asteraceae > Senecio > Senecio squalidus. The sequence goes on along the minus strand of CAJVGC010000001.1, from coordinate 39,104,631 downwards.
CCTTCTCGCATTGGACGTATTATCTCTCGCGTTCGAAGTATTATTTCTCGCGCTCGGATTCGCGGTATCAGCCCTCGCGTATGAATTTGCGGTATTCGCTCTCGCATTCGCAGTAGCACGTCGCGCAGAACTTCGTGTCGCAACTCTCCTCTTAGGCGCCATCGTCCTAAAATAAAAAAGGAAAAGACTCGATCAGCAAATGTGTGCAACACAAAAACAAGGCCAAATGCCAAAACACAACGCGAAATTAAACACGTATAAAAATAGTGCACACATTGCTATCAGAGTAAAAATCGATTCAAAAAGCCTATGGTCATAGTCCAAGTTATTTACTCAATTAAAATCACTCGGTTCGCTATAACCTTTGGCTCTGATACCAACTTCTGTCACACCCCGCTTGGAAGCGGAAACGTGAGATGTTCCAGTTATAATATCAAGTGTCAAGATTACAACAATATAACCGATAAACAAAACATCAAATTCAATAGATCATGGCAAATGTTACAAAATACAACAATAAGTCAAGGGCGGTAAGACGCCTAGTACAAATACGATTCCAAAAGAAATCAACAAAAGGATCGTCATGGAAATTACAATAAACGATTCAAATTCAAATTTCCCAAAAGCAAGCGATCCGAAAATAAACTATGGCATGATCAACGGAAATCCTCAATTTCCTGCAAAGCGTTAAAACGACATCAACAACATGTTGGTGAATTATTCGCAATTTTAAAATAAAAGTGACCCATCGACAAGTTTCAATAAACATCATAAATTCAAATACCATATCTCAAATCTTTTCATTTCAAACCATATCTTGTTTTCAACCCTAGTGAGGATACCATGCTTAGATTAGTTATACATCGAACCTTGCCAGTCCTAAAGACGCAATTCCTAAGGCAGTGCCAACCAAAGGCATCCATAAATTCAAGTACGGTCATAACATCCGCTCATAGATACCTACTGAGGGATGAGGGTCAGGCGATATAACCCATATAGCTATATATATGTAACCGTTGGGCACGAAGCTTAACGAGTATATAAGGCACCCAATCTAAGGCAGACCTATTCTACTAGGTAAACAAGATAATCAATAACATTCCGCATACGCAGACAGTTTTAAAATACACAATAAGATGATTAATAATATTCCGCATACGCAGACAGTTTTAAAATACACAATAAGATGATTAATAATATTCCGCATACGCAGACAGTTTTAAAACACGCTTTACAGCCCAAAAATAGTAAGACAAGGGCTACGAATAACTCACAGATAAAGCTTCAGCAAACAAATATCGGGTACACCAAACACAGAGCTACAACTCCACCGCCTAAGTGCCTTAAACAATAAACAACATAGTCTCAGTATCTCTATAAGTCTAGGTCCGGTTTAGCCTTATCGGTTAAGATTTAAATTAATATAATCATTCCCACGATTAATAAGTCGAATAAGGATGACGAATTAAGAAGACGATGTTCCGCGCCAGAAAAGGGCCGATCGGCAAGATATCGATCTTTCACGTCAACAGCGACCGTTGGAAGCAAATGATAACTCCGAGTCGAAAGGATTATTAATACAATTGTTCATTATGTCGACCAAAGTTAAGATGTTGACTTATAAAAGTCAAAGGTCAATTATGTTGACTTAGGAAAGTCAAATGTCAATCATGTTGGCTTATAAGAGTCAAATGTCAATTATGTTGACTTATTAAAGTCAAAATCAATTTAAAAGTCCAATTTGACACTTTGAATAATTTGGAGTGTTTTCATACCAAATGTTTAGAGTAATTACCCCTTTCAAAACCATTTTATAAAGCTTGTCGAAAACATATTTGACAAATTAAAACGATATTCATAAGTTGAGGCGAAGTTTAAAGTATCGCAAAGAGGTTAAAAAGTCCGTTTTAAGTAATATTATGACATTTGTGATTGCGTTGGTGTCTTTGAGTCCAAAGACAATGTTATTGTAAAATATGTTACTTTTGTATACCATTTATTTATATAAGTGTTTTATTCTCGTAAAAAGTCGTGATTTGGAATTTCGGCAGCGCTTCCGCGTCGTAAAATATTCGTCCAAAATTTATACACTTTCCCGCTTAACAACAATTGCATTTTACACCATTATTCATAATACATAATACAATAATAAGTTTAATACAATAGTTTAGTTAGATTATATTTTAACATTTTGTCCAACTTCAGTCCAATTTGATCAAGCGCACGAGTGTTGGTCTATTAATTTATCCTAACCGATTTCAAGGCTAAAACCGAATAACGAGTATAATGAAATCAAAAGATTCACAAGAGTAACAAGTTATACCGATAACACTCGCTTGATTTGACAAGGATCTGGAATCAACAACTTCAGTGGTGTAGTGATGAGTATACCCGCCTCCAAAACACAAGACAACCACCGAAAATTAGCAAAACGAAAGATTTGAACGGACAGACTGATCCAGCCGCCGGCTGAGATAATCCATTCGCCGGCTGAGATAATCCAGCCGCCGGCTGAGATAATCCAGCCGTCGGCTGGAGGCTGACAGACAGCTCCGGATTTTTGTTATTTTGCCGATTTTAAGTATTTTCAAGAGTATTTTCGGTAGATCTCGACATGCAAGTAATAACCCTTTAATGATATCCATAGATTTCTTTAAATAACAACTTTTATATCAAGATTTTTGTAAAAAGTTTATAAAAATTATGTTCTTAGTTATAACACCATAAAAACTTTATAAAACCTTTCTTTCATCTTAGATTCAACATGCATGTATAAAAATGAAATAAAAACAGTGAAAGAAGGTTATTATACCCCAAGAAAATCGAAAGCAAGATGATCTAGCTTGATCTTGAAGAAGATTAAACCCGAAATGATGAAGAACTTCAAGAAGCCACCCGGAAAATCACCACTCCATGCTCCTTAGGATGAATATACTTGATTATTGTGATGTTTAGGTGTTTTAAATGGTGGGAGTTGGCTGGAAATCACAGCTTCTATGGAAGAAAAAGAAGAAAAAGTAGAGAGAGTGGGGAGAAAAACACCAAGAATGTGTGTGTTTGTGATGATGGAAATGAAAGAAAAGTTAAACAAAGTTGGTATAATCATCTTGGGGCAGTAATTCTGGCAGAATAGGGGTCGAATGGGGCTTAGCCAAGTGTCCCCAATCGTTTTACATGCAAAAATGAGTCATAAAACACCTGTCCAGACCATTCCAGCCGCCGGCTGGTTGGATTCAGCCGCCGGCTGAATCCCTGCCAGCTGCTGGCTGGTCGGCTGGCTATGCAGACTTGTTTTTGACCGTTTGGGAGTTTCGTTCATCGAAAACTCCCGATTCTTTTTGCGTTGAACTTAGAATTGTTCATACTTTGATTTACTTTATATTAGGTTCAACTAATATTTTATTTTCACTTTCGATTTCGAGATTCGCACGATTTCGGTAAAAAGTACACAAGAGCAAAAGCACGATATCTCGAGGATAAAGGATCCGATAACCGACAAATTTGGCATAAACCTTCTAACTTATATTTATGAGAATACTAACTAATTGGCACTTAGACAAAATAATATTATACGTCCCGGTGGACGAATCAGCAAATACAGAAAACCCGATAATCAATAACGGCAAAACAAAGCGAAATACAAGGGTCGAAATCAATTGCGAATAAAATATAAATAATAACGGTAACATAAGTACTTCAAATTGACGGGACGTCACAAGTATCACGAGTATCCAGACACCAAGCTTCTCGAACTGTGCTAATTCCTCCTGCACAACGTTCACCCAATTGGCGTCTTTGAGAGCCACATGGATATTGGCAGAAACCTCTTGAGAAACAAAGAAGAAGAAACGGCAGTTGGTGTAATCCTCTGAATTTGTAGCGGTCGCATACATCCCTTGAAGAACCTTGAGCTGTAATCTAGTTTGAAAGCTCGCGTTTGAATCTCCGTTGATATTTCCGATCGGATAAATCTGGTGGATTCTAGATTCTGGAGGATCATTAGCGTAGTGTTCATGGTCAGAGTGATCATGAGCTGGGTGAAATTCCTAGTCTTCAGCGTGTGGTTCTGCCACATCTTCTTGATCATTGGGTTGATCTTCGGGTTCAACGGCTTCATCAACAATTTCCTGAATTTCAGGCGCACGAGGAAATATGGGATCCTCATCGTCCGAAGAGGAATTATGGTTCTCTGCTGTTCGTGAATGTGTCACACTAGAGGAAAGGTTAAACGACTCAAATAACGAATCATAGTCAAAGAAAATTGCAGAAGCGTTTTGTGTTTGAAAATTATAACAAGTTATTTCCAAGTTGAAAACAACTTCTACTGTTCGTGCAAGTTTTAGGTAAACGCGTTTAGTTGCACAACCTTCAACATATCCAAGAAAGTATCCTTGGACTGCTTTAGGTTCAAATTTAGTGGTGTGATTTATTTTCAAAACAGTACATGGAGCCCCGAAGGGTTCCAAACCAGCAAGATTCGGTTTACGACTATTGAGTAATTCATAACTAGTTTTATCAAACCATTTAACATTTAACACCCGATTTAACACATAACAGACTATATTAACAACCTCCCCCCCCCCCCAGAACATGATTGGGAGGTGCGAGTTAGCGAGCATTGTACGTGCGGCCTCGATCAATGTTTTATTTTTCCTCTCGGCGACTCCATTTTGTTGAGGTTCATACGGAGCGCTACGTTGTTGAACTATCCCATTTGCAAGACACTAGAAGGTCATGGTGGAGTTTTTAAATTGTGTTACGTTATCGCTTCGTAGGCGTTTGACTTTGACTTTGTAAACATTCTTTTAGCAGCCAAAAAGTAGACCCAAGAATAACGAGTGTAGTCATCGGTGACCACCAAAAAGTAATATTTTCGGCCAAAACATCGTTGCATAATGGGGCCGAAGAGATCAGTGTGCATCAACTCAAATGGTGTCTCAATTGTGTTAAGGGCCTTGGGCTTGTGAGGTTGCTTGTGTTGTTTGCCGAGTTTGCATGGGACGCATTTATCCTCATACTCAAAGCGTTTCAGTGGAACCCCGTTGACCAGCCCTTTCTTTGTTATCTCGTTCATTTTTCAAAAATGTAAATGATCCATCTTCCTGTGCCAAATCATTGCTTCCTCACTTGTAGACTTTGACAATAAACATGTTGAATCCGTGGTGATGTCAGTGTTGTTCATATCCAAAATATAAAGTGTTCTTCGTTCGTGGTGCGCACATCAGTATCAGGTCCTCATGAATTTATATTCCTGATTTGAGAATCAATTCTTCCTTCTTGGTAAAGTAGACAGGATTGTCGTTATTGCAGATTTGAGACACACTCAACAGATTGTGTTCTAATTGTTTTACATAAAAGACATCCTTCAGTGTTATTTTACCATTTGTAACTGATCCAATTCCAGTTATTTCTCAAACTTTATCCCCAATAAAATTAACTCGTCCTTTCTTTCCTGATTCAAAGTTGTTGAGCAAACTTCATTCTCCCGTCATGTGCCTAGAACATCCACTGTCAACGTACCAGTTGTTGACGAATCAGTGACCCGGTTCTTGCACATTAAATAAATGATTAGTTCCATGGGTAACCCAGGCCATGACAGACCTGGATTGACCTTTCTCGGTTACGTATGTGACTTTCTTTAAGAAATCGTCAGTTTGATGAAAATTTGGAGATGAGTTGCAATTAAAATGATGACTGTTAGAGTTATATGGAACTCTATGACTCATCGGTGGTGACATTGCATTTCGATTTGGGAAACTGAAGCGTTGTTGGAAGTGGTGTGGGGGACTATGAAAATGACGTGGGGGACAATGGAATTGTTGTTCATAGTGATGTTGGCTATAGGATGGAACAAAAGGTTGCTGTGGACGTTGAGGTGGCCGTTGGTGAGGGCGTTGATTAAAATTTCCCATACTCGGTTTGTTGTACCTATAGTTGCGAGTATTAGTTTCTGCACGTTCATTCTTTGGGTTTCTTAGAATATGGACATGTTTAATGGGAACTGATTTAACTTTCTGTGGGGAAGTGGTCGTAGTCGGTGGTTCTTTTGAATCTTTTCGTTTATTGGTGAAAATTGAGGCCACGTGTCCACGCTCACGACATTTGAAACAATTTAAAGTCTCCATTTTATTGGGTTGATCTTGTTCAGATTCAGAGGGCATGCTTTTGTTTGACTCGATATATTTTCTTGAGATGAACCATTTAAGCAGAGGTTTGGATGTTGAATTTTGAGTATGAACTTTTGCAGATTGTTGTTCCTGAGGTTTCGCAGATTTCTGGTCCTTAGAATTTGATGATTCACATTCGTCATGTTGTGGGAGTTCGGATTTAAAGAAACTGAAATTATTATTGTGTAGAGGTGGTGTTTCGTTATATTCTAAACCAGCAGAGTTCCCATTAGTGCGTTGACGACTTAAAATAGAATTTAAGGTAGTAGAAGAACTGCGAAACTGTTCGATTTTTCTTTCCTGCTCAGTAAGTCTGATTTCACAATTTTTTAATTCTTGGACCTTCTCAGCGAAATTCCTCTTATGTTGTTCAATGCATTCATATAAAGTGTCAATTTTGTGAGTTTGAACGCCAATATTTGACAAAATTTCCATTATGTCCTCTTCATTCGGATAAAGTCTCTTTGAAAATTCATTTTTTAAGTTAATTTGGGTTGTCAAATTGAACTCGAGGTCTTTTAGCTGAGTTTCCAAGGTTGACAATGAGTTAGTCAACTTATCGTTTTGAAGAGATAAGATTGTAAAAGATTTGCATAATTCCTTTACGTATTGATGATCAAGAAGTACCTTTGGCTTCTCGGTTTTGAGGTCGGCCATCTTTGCAATGAAGTTTTCGTTGGGTAGATCCACCGTACAACTGCAACCCTTTGATTCATTTTCAATATCTTCAACATCTTGAATATCTTCTTCATTCGAGCTAATTTCACTTGCAGTACTAGAATCACCTGCAGTACTACTTGCTTCACTACGAATTTCTGCAATGGGTGCCATGAGTGCTTGATCCTTTTCATTAGTGCAAATTTTTCAATCATAAGTGCGATCATCATGTTGAACCATCATGGCCTGTGAAGCTAAACTTCGTTGTGGTTGTGAAGTAGTTGATCTAGTTCTGTCTTGATTTGGAGTATATTCCTCTTTGGGCTGTTGGCATTCTCTGACGAAGTGGCCATGTCCTTGACAGTTGTAGCAACGTACTTTCGACTTATGAAAACCTGCTTTGCCGGTTCTAGGACTATGTCTTGTCCTTGCCATAAACCTTTTGTATCTGTTACTGGGCATAGCAGTTTGCCATTGTAAGTCCATTTCTTCTAAGTCATCTTGATCAACTTGACAAAAATCTTCATCCCATAAACCTGGATCGGTGATTTTACCCTGAACTTGATTACCATACGCAGCCAAAAAACAGGATAGAATTTCTAAGCTTTCTTCAGCTGATTTGACGCTCATTGGAATTTTCTGATGAGTGGTATTAGACTTTGGTGTCGCCGTATTTTTTCCAGTAATGGGACAATTTGAGGTGTCAAGGGTTTTATGTTCTTTATCAGGAAGAAAAGCAGTTACATTTCCTGGGGAACTAGACTCCGGAGTTTTCCCAAAAGGCGTTTGATCTGTTATTGCGTTTACAGTTAAACGTGTTAACTCATATCCTCGAAATCTTCCAATGACCTGTTCTAGAGTTAACCGTCGCCGATGTTGTCTTTCTACAACAATTTCATCCTTTACTAAGTTTACATATACCTTCCAACGCTTAGGGAAAGCATCCAAGAATCTCTCTATTTTCTCATGTTCATCAACTACTTCACCGTGTCTAGATAGGTGTGTAATTAGATGAAAGTGTATGTTGATTGTATCTTCAAAAGTTTCGTTAATTTCAACTCTGAATGTAGAAAATTGTCATTTGAGGATGTTTCCTCTACTCTTCCTTTGTTTAGTAGTTCCAGCGTACTGAGTTTCAATAGCCTTCCAAAGTGCATGTGAAGTAGTATAAGTTTGGCATATATGCAACATTTTAATTGGGAACGCCATTTTCGGACTTGCCCAAGCCCTGTTTTCGGAGTCATATACTCTTCTAACATCATATGTGAAGATGAAACTGGTTGTGGTGTAGCTACACCGTTTGTTTCGTAGTTGGATGACAATATGGCGTCTCAATACACAGCCACATTTGTATGTCATTGTAGCGACAAAAAGATTCAAGTTATCGACCCAATCATAATATTGTGAAGAATTGTGTAACTTGGGAGGAGTGTTGGTTGATTGTTTTGAATCCATTTGAGAAATAGCGAACTTAAGTGACTAACTTGAGTCACGAACTTGAATGAAGAACTTGAGTGACGAACTTGAGTCACAAACATGAATGAAGAACTTGAGTCACAAATTTGAGTGAAAAACTTGAGTGACGAACTTGAGTGACGAACTTGAATCACGAACTTGAGTGACGAACTTGAGTCACGAACTTGAATGACGAACTTGATCCACGAACTTGAGTGACGAACTTGAGTCACGAACTTGAGTGACGAACTTGAGTCACGAACTTGAATGACGAACTTGAGTCACGAATTTGAGTGACAAACTTGAGTCACGAACTTGAGTCACGAACTTGAATCACGAACTTGATTGACGAACTTGAGTCACGAACTTGAATAACTAACTTGAATGACGAACTTGAGTGACGAACTTGACTCACGAACCTGAGTGACGAACTTGAGTAACGAACTTGTTCAATAAATTGTTCAAGAACTTGTTGGGACTTGAATAAAAACTAAGGTAATTTGATATTAAATCACGAACTTGACTACGAACATCTACAAACGAACATGTAGTATTTAGCCAACGAACATGATAATCAAAAGTCACAGTTTCCACGAACATGTGATCAAAAGTCAACGAACTTGTAGTATTTAGTCAACGAACATGATAATCCACGAATAGAATTCAAGAAAATCTACGAAGATAATCCACGAAGATGATCCACGAAGATGGTTCACAAAAATAATCCACGAAGATGATCCACGAAGATGGTCCACGAAGATGATCCACAAAGATAATCCACGAAGATAATACTAAATCTTCAAAGTCTCATGAACATGTATCCCAAACACAGCCGCCAAACCCTAATTTTAACAAAAGACTCAGCCGTAAAAAATTGAGAGAAAAACCTAATTTTAACAAACAACCGTCGGAAATATAAGAACCCTAAATAGCAAATCGGTTAAAACTGAGATTTAATACTGAACCAATTCTCGATAAAGAGCAAACAATGCGTTCGCTCTGATACCAATTGTAGGTCCCAGTGGTCAGATATACATGATTAAACCAATTGATTACAAGGTGGAAACTCGTAATCAATTGAATCTACACAAGTGATAATCGAATATGGAAAGAACACAATAAACACAACTACCGAATTATGAATACTTTGATTAATAAACTCAGTTACAATCCACAAGTATTATCACAAAACTCTCTCTAAACCAACAACCCTAAACTAACCAAAATGTCTCTTTATATAGAGACACATGTTCGACCAGTTAGGGCTTCATTGGGCCTCACGAACATGTAAATTGGTGAGCATCCCATTTAGCTCTAAGCCCAAATACAAACAAGTTCGTGGGACTACATAATGACTAAGTACACACAAGTACTATTTACAAATCAAATAGAACAACCAGTCATCTAATATCTGCACTAACATCTTTTAATTGGAGGTATTTGATTCATGTCCTGGTCTGCTGAATGTTTGGAAGATCAGGAGGATTTAATGAAATGAATCAAACTGTAGCCTTAGCATTTGGGTGCTTAATTACTCAAAGGAGATTCAATTTTTCTGGTTACATCACGGACAACATGCAAAGAACGACAGAAGGGAGTGCAATAAGGTTTCTGTTATATCAAAGGTTCATCCAAATATTTCTTCATTCAAAAATCAAGGGATTGATGCTTGAGGGCCCTATCTTAAAAGATGAGAATATGAATTGAAAAATTATGAACAACATGAAGAAATCATTCTATAAGGCAAAGGTGGTCTTTTCTGGGCACTTCACAACATTCTTCACACATATGGTTGAGCAAGCTAGAGTGGCTATCAAAGAATTCTTAGTGTTTCAAGGAGAGATGGTTGGAAATTTGATGCATCAACATGTTCAGCAAGAGCAACAGGATGATCCTAATCAAGCAGAGCAAGCTCATATAGAACCTGAACACCTTGAGTCTCTTTTTATTCCCATTCCTTCTCCTCATCTTCCATTCAAAAAACAGATTCAGTTCCTAATCTGGCTCATCCATCGGTATCTTCTCCAGTTATTATGGCTTCTCAAACAGTGTCTCAAACTGTTCCCACTCATGTGTATACTTCAAGAACAAGGGGAGTAGGAGGTAATTTTCTGAAAATTTTGAGCTTACAAAGAAGACAGAGGAGTTGGAGCAACTAGTTAAGGGACAAGCTTCATTGATCAATAAATTAAGATGGAAGCAGGAAGTTAATGGGGTGATTATGAGCTTCTTGAGAGCTAAGTGTGATATGTCGTCTCCTATGGATGATGCATCCAAAATAGGGAGAGATATTAATATTGAAAGAATTTATGTGGATGAGAGAGGTTGAAGTACAAGTTGAGAGTGATTCTAGAATAAGGGGGAGTGAAAGTGTAAGTTTGAATAAAAGCATGAGTTTTGATCTGTCAATCATTGGTAAAATAACAAACGATGTGGAGATGGAGGTTGTTAGTAGAAAAAGGAATGAAAAGACAGATGAAGAGAGGGATGGTGAAAAAGAACAAAATTGGGTGAAGGTGAAAATATTTCGGGTGACGAAGGATATATTAATATTTCGGGTGATAAAGAGGAGAGTTCGGGTGAAGAAAAGAAAAATTTTGGTAATGAAGATTTCATTTTGGGTAAAGCTGAAAAAGATTCAGATGATGAAATGAAACAATCTGAGTATCCTGAAAGAAGATTTAGAGTTGTGGATCAGCATGGAGAATTAGTTGATCAAGAAAACATTGAAAGGCATTTTGAGGGGATTTTTGAAGGCTTATTTGATAAATCGGCTGATGATTTATTTTGTGTTTTCATCAAGGAGAGAGAGCCACATTTTGCAAACACTGAAGATGTATGGAATGAAGAAGTGGGTGGTGAAAAGATTTAAAAGGTAATAATTGAAATAGATAGTGATGTAGAAGAGGAGGTGAATGAAGAGATAACAGTGAAACAAGAGGAAGAAGTTGTGGTTGAAAAGGATGCTGAAGTTGAAAAGGCTTCAAAAGATGAAACAGTTGCTAGTGCAAGCACTATTAAAGTTGGAGGAAGGGTGAAAAAGTTTGCAGTAAAATCATCAACTTTGGTTCCTTCCAGAGTTGTAAGCTTAAAGAAGACGATGTTGGATTTCAAGTAGAAGCTCTCAGAAATACAATATAAGAATCACTTAAAGAGTTATCTTGTAACTGTTGGGGGAATGAATTCCAGATCAGTTGGTCAAATGAAAGTGGAAACTTTTGAGAAAAACTGGTTGGTATTCAAACAAAGATGATAATAAGAGATTTGAAAGAAAAGAGAGAGAAGATGGTTCATGAGGTATTGCTAAACAGGAAAAATGGAGAAGGCTAATGATAATCCAAGAGTTGAAGATTCTTCTACACATGAAACTGATCAATCTGCTAGAGTGACATTGAAAACTTTAGTGGAGAAACAAAGTCAAGATGTTCATTCTAAGACTAAAGTAAAGCAAGAAGAGTTTGCTCAATAGATGGAGAACCAGTCATGTTTTTCTCAATCTTCTCAACAACAAGAACAAGTCTAAGTTCAATCCTCAAAACCAACAATTCCAGTTCAATCTCAACCATCTTTTCAAGAAATAGAACATGCACCTGCTCAGATTTCTAAATCTTAGTCATCCTCTTTGCCTAAAGATTATTACTTGAATGATCTTGCAGTTACTACCATGATAGAAGAAATTTCTCAATGGGTGGAGGAGACTGCATATGATGGAGGAGACCTTGATCAATATGGTATCCCTGTTGATGTTGATACTCATACTCAAGGAGAAGGAAATGGTTTTGGATCTAGAATCAAGGATGTATCTCAAGGTGAATTGAGAACAAAGAGAGAAGAAATTATGATTTTGAAGAAGGGAATCCGCCCACCTATTGTATGCTAGAGATTTGATCAATATATAGGTGAAATATTCATCAAAAGAAAGAGTTTAAGTGGATCAATGACCAAGTCTTACTGACAACAGAACAACTTAGAGAAATCTTAGTGGAGGATGCTATGCAGTTGTGCAAACTTAAAATGGTCAATCATGGTGATTATGCTAATGGGTATGAATATGAGAATTTCTTACATGAATGTGCTAGAACTGGGTTTGTAAATTTTGGAAAGAAACTCATGGCCAAAAGATAAGGATGACCATGTATATAGCACCATTGAGGAGGATCAAGATGGTTGAGAAAAGAGCAAAAATTCTGAGATGGTGGGCTGATTACTCAACTGGTGAATGGGTTTTGGATAGAGAGGATGGAGAGCAGTAGAGGTTTTATGATATGGGTAATATCAGGGAACTAACAAGTGAAGACATCATTTCATTGTCAAAAATTCCAATAGAAAAGATGATACTTGATGATAAAGAAAGAAGAATGGTAGTGGAATGTGTTGCTATAGAGTTGGATAAAGTGGTCACAGGAGAAAGAAAAGGTTGATAGATTGAGATGAATTTGAAAATGGGAAGGGAGCCTAATACTAGAAACATGAGGATTTTGGAAGCATCATATAAGGGGGAGATTGTTGGAGCAAAACAAGAATGATGGTGAACCTTCCAAAATGTCCAAGTCGTAGTTTTGTGTAGTGTAGTTTGAACTCGGGTGAAATGTGTTCATCACCCGAATTGTTTGAATAAAGTGTAAACTTAGGAAGGATTAAGTTCGGGTGAACTAACTCTTCAACCGATTTAAGTTCAAGTTTACCCGAACTTAATCTAACTGATTATTAATGTTAATGTTATGTTACACCCGATGTGACAACCGTCTAAATTTCAGTTTAATCTCGTTATCTTTAGCCTCGAAATAATCTGTTATTGCTTCTAATTATACTTAGACTTTAAACGTGTGTGTCTCAGAATCGGAACCAAATCAATAACGAACCCTAATACCAATAAAACATATGATGAACTTCTCTAAGTTCATTGCAAAACAATCGTATACTCTAAACAACACAAGTGCTTTACGATAACGAAAACGAAAAACCAAAAAGCCAAATCCATCCCCCGGTACGCCGCACCAGGGCCTCAGTGCGACGCGCTGAGGTGCTGGACAGGTTTTTTTTTATTTGTTAGATGCGTCACCATTGCATGTTAAAACTCCTAACACCTGTCCCAAACGTGGCATAAGCTCAAAAAATTCAGAAATGACTCACTTAGAGTCATTGGTATAACATCATGAGTTCATTTTGAGTATCACTTTGTTTACACAAATTCAAAACACACACACACACACTTTTACTCTTGAACATCATAACAAACATACACACAATTATACATATGCTTGGGATTTTAAGCAAGAAAAGGAAAGGGATTTTGCTAAGGAATTGGAGATTTCTTTGGGTTTATAATCAAGTCAAACAAGTTTACAAGCTTCAAAATTTGTAAGTATTATGTTAACATTTCTATTATAACCATTGAATCATAGTTTGATATAGAGAAATCATGATTTTGAACTATTATCATATGTTTAAAAATGAGAGTATTTGTAAATACCTTTGATATTTTATCACTTGCATTCCTTAATCTATCATAAGAATATAACATATTATAACAAATGTTTTTGTTATAAGTTTATAACATATTATAACAAATAACTTTACTTATTGTTGTTATTAAGATAACAAAATTGTTATTCGAGAGTATGTCTAAAGATGGTTGCAATATGTTATAAACATGGAATGGTTTTGTAAATTAAAATGGTGTAAATGATTTTGTTAAAAATTAACTTTTTTTTAACATATAGTCTTAATGTTTTATTATTATGAGTTAAGATAAAAATATGGACACATAATTTTTTGATTCATGCGGGAAAGTGTTGAAAAATTTTGGACATATTTCTATAGCGCGGAAGCGCTGCCCAAATTTCGTTAGACAAAATCGTAACATTTTAAAAACGGTCATTTCGTTGCCTAACCAGTATTAAAAGTTAATAATAATAAAAAAAATGTCAAAACGAGAATTACATACATTTACATCTCTAAAACTAATAATATAACGGATCGTTATGAATCTTGGACATCGAGTATATTGGACTAGTTGGACATTATTGGAACTAAAAGTAAGTTAAAACAATGTAAATGAATAATTTGGACATATTAAGATTTGGTAATAAAAAGTGGTAACAAAGTTAGGATAAACTTGTAAAATGTTAAAAAAGATTTTTAACATAAAGAAATAATTATACCTACACAACATTTGGTATTATCTAGGGTTTCGGTGATTCCAACATATTTCGAGTACGTTTCGCGCACGTTTAGGACCTTCTCGGTCGAAGGTATAACCACACTCTCGTTTGTTATCGATTTGATTATTGTCGTGAACATTTATGTCCAATCGAGTGTACCGAGTCTCGTGACTTTATAAACTGATTTTTTAAAGTGATAATCTTGTTGATAAATAGTTTTACTCAAGCGACGGTTAATCTTTAAAAATAATTTTACGTTGTCGTTCGGTTAACGCGGTTAACCAGTTTAGTCGGTACATTGCGTTGGACATAGTCCTTTGTCGTTAGATACCTTTTCCCGAACAAATTATTAACCTCGGATCGGTTGATTTTGGATTAGAGTATCGCTCTCCTTAGGCAAGCACCTCGTGTACCAACATTTCGCTTAGCCGTTTAGCCAAACTGTGAGTTACAACCCCTCTTTTTACTATTTTTGAACGAACTTTTGGGGGAAACATGAGAACCAACTGTTTTAATTACTTATATGTGTATATTTTTCAGTTGTCACACTCGACATGTTTATGAACTAAATGCTTGATTGTATGTCTTTAAAGCAACTGATTCGGCACCTCTATTGACTCTTGATAGGAATATAGCCAGACCTATATACCTGCAATCAAAACAGTAAAGGGGCCTCACGGTCGGATTATTGTTTAGTGGGAAAATTTACAGTTATATTATATCAAGAGATTAATAATCTGTTTACAATCAATACTCTTTATACACATATATTTTCAATTGTCACACTTGACATATTTATGAAAAAATTGATTGATTGTATGTCTTTTAAACGCTACGGATTCGGCACCTCTATTGACTCCTGATAGGAATATAGCTCCGCGTAAGTGCCTACTATCAAAACAGTGCCCGGTTCTTTACACACTATTAGCTTGTTAAGCCGTCAGTATATGGGTATCGATACTTAGGAAATGACCGTTCCTTACTTAGGTGGCCGCCTATGTACATTTTATTGTTCATCACTCCTCGTAGATAGTGCGGGGAAAGGGGCCTCACGGTCAGATAATTGGTTTAGTGTAAACGCTTACCGTTATATTATATCAAGAGGTCAACGATCATTTTACAATCAATAGAATTATTACGCATATCTTTACAAGTATATATATATATATATATATATATATATATATATTTAATTACGGGATCCCCTCATTTCTTTTGAGAAATACTTTAGATATACACTTAGTCGAACCCCGTTTTTAGTCAAGGACTAGCAAAACTGTAACTCACTTACTACTTTTGTAGTTGACACTTTCTCTCATGTTTTCAGGAAACGAAATATAAGGACATGAAGTGCATCTCTTTTGTTTCGGGTCACGAAAGTCTTTTGAAGACTTTGTATATTTTATTATGGATATTTTGTAACAGTTTAAAACACTTGGTTATCTTTGACACCTTATAAACGCTTTCGTTTAATGACGAAAAATCGTTCGTATTAATTACGTCTTGTGTAATGATATTCCCTCTTCACATCTCGTGTTTCCGCTTTAGCGGGGTGTGACACCCGAAATGTTTTTTAATAAACATAAGGGTGACATTTATGTAATAGTTAGTTAGATGTAGGCCTAAAAATAGAGGTGGTGAACATGCAGAAGTACAAGTTTTGAATAGAAAATATATGTAACTGGTTTTCCCTCCATCTAAGGATTTCAATAAACTCTTTCATTTGTTTTTGATTTTCTGTTCTAAATCTATCAATTCATAGTTCAATTACTAATAATTCCGCGATTAGTAATTGCATTCATTCACTGATTGTAAGATCTGCAGATTTCAAGACCTGATAAGAAGGAGGTGATAAAAACAAGTCTGATAAAGAAATGAAAGGTGATTCATTTAATTATGATGATATGAATATCATTTTGGATGAAGCTACTAAAGTTAACTCTAATGAATTTAGAGCATCAATTTGGAAATACAGTGGATAGAGAGACATTTGAAAAGCATTATTGGTAGTGCACATCAAAGAGAGAGATCCTAAACCAATCTATGGTTCAAGTGAAATTTGGAACAAAGATTTGGGTGGAGATCAAATGAACATAAATCTTGAGGAAACAGATGTGCAAAAGGAACAGGAAGAAAATTTTAATGAAGAGAAAGGATTTGAGAATGTAGAGAAGAAGAATGATGAAGATTCTAATCCATCCGGTGTAGAGAATGAGGGAACTACAAGTGGAGGCATAGGTGTTAAATCATATGCTGGTTGAAGGAAAACGTATGAAGCTAAGAAGTCTGTGAAGTTGGTTCCAAATAAAGTAGTTGAATTAAAGAAAAGATTGATGTAATACAAGAAGCATATGTCTGAATCTCATTATAAGTCACATCTCAAGAATTATTTGGTGACTACGAAAAGATTTACAACAAGATCAATTGGCCAAATGAAGATAGAAACTTTGGAAAAGAATTGGATGGATGTTCCAAAAATCTCAATGCTTGAACAGATGAAAATGAAAATAGAGAAAAGGACTCAAGATGAATTAAATAGAAAACTCAAAGAATATTAATTGAAAGAAATGGGAGAGAAGGGAGATCAAACTGTTGGAGGATCATTAACTAAAGAAAGTCAAAAGATAACACTTGAATATCTTGTTGCAAAAAGGAGACAAAAAGTAAACTTGATAACAAAAGTGAGTCTATAACAAGGAAATGATCCATCCGTTACGGTTGATAAAGATATACCAGTAGTTCACTAGCAAGTTGAGGTGCCAAGTAATCAAATAGAAGATGATGATAAGTTCAATGCTACTGCTAAAATGCACATTGATAATCTGTCTGATTGGATTGAAAAGACTGATCCTTAAGGAAATTATCTACATAAATATGGCTTTCAACTGGATGAGGAAGAAATGAATCAAGAAAAGGATAAAGAAGGATCTGCTTCTTAGAGAACAAACTCAATAGGAGGATAGAGTAGGGAGGTTAGAGTTGGCAAATAGAATGGAGGGAATCCTTCCACCAATTGTTGGTTGGAGATTTGATCCATACAGAGGAGCCATTCTGTGACAACCATCACTTTTTCCATCTCAAGTTAGTCTAGTATGCCTGTAGCTCAATACTGACTCTTATTAAACACTTTTTGAAAGTTGCTTTATACTATGTTGATGTGTGGTAGTTATGATTTCATGTGTGTTCATTGCTTTAGACATGTGTGTATACCTCTGTATATGATCGATATCGTGTTAGTTTAGGTGGAGAAGTAGTTAGTACCCACTAGATGAGCTCTTAGATGACTTAACGGTTAATTTCGTGTTTTATATTACCGTCTCACTTCGTTACGTAAACGATGTTAAATTAATAGAGTGCCTGTGTTCAAGGCTTTTACGTAATGTAGTTAAGTCACAGTCACGGATTACGTTCATCTTACGATCTACGCTATTGAGAAACGTTCGTTGTTTGTATGCAAAAATCAAATCTTTGTTATGATTGCGTACTGCGTCGCATTGGCTACCTAGAGCTGCAGTCGCGGCCCAGGTTAGCCTTTATATTTCGTTTGTTGGAGGGTACGTGTCGAGTCCTAGCCTTCAACCACCTTCTAGCCGGGTCCTAACCAGTCCCAAACAACCCATAACCAACCCTTTGACCCTTAACCCTAAGACTACCCTACGAATACATCCTTAACAAAACTCTATTCTCCTTTTGGTTCTCATTTCACAGCCGTCACCTCCTCCCTTTTTCCAACCAATCTCCTAATCATTTCTAGCCTCCATCTTCATGTTGTTCGAGCTCCACATATGTTATCATCATCGTTCAACATCAAGTTCACCATCATATTCGTTTAGGTATGAAAATGATTCGAATTGTATTGATTGGGTTAACAGAACATCATCAACATCTCATATCTATGGTTGATTGTTGTAGCAATCTATCATTGTAGTGTGAGGGGCATCCATAGTTTTCATTCAACCTTTAATCAAGTCCTACTCGATCTTGGCTCACCATTTTATTCATCAAACATAAGTATATTAATGATTCTTCTTCCTAACCGATTTCATACATTCTTATGGAACCCTAATCTGAGTTCTTTTGATTGATTGCGATTTGATTATCCATGGTTGACTCCCAGCAGCTTTGGAGCCATTGTGTAGTGTCACACCCCGCTTAGAAGCGGAAACGCGAGATGTTCCAGTTATAATATCAAAGTCAAGATTACAACAATATAACCGATAAACAAAACATCAAATTAAATAGATCATGCCAATTGTTTCAAAATACATCATAAAGTCAAAGGCGATGAGACGCCAAGTACAAATACAACTCCAAAAGAGATAAACAAACGGATCGTCATGGAAATTACAATAAACAATATAAATTCAAATTTCCCAAAAGCAAGCGATCCGAAAATAAACTATGGCATGATCAACGGAAATCCTCAATTTCCTGCAAAGCGTTAAAACGACATCAACAACATGTTGGTGAATTATTCGCAATTTTAAAATAAAAGTGACCCATCGACAAGTTTCAATAAACATCATAATTTCAAATACCATATCTCAAATCTTTTCATTTCAAACCATATCTTGTTTTTCAACCCTAGTGAGGATACCATGCTTAGATTAGTTATACATCGAACCTTGCCAGTCCTAAAGACGCAATTCCTAAGGCAGTGTCAACCAAAGGCAACCATAAATCAAATGCGGTCATAACATCCACACATAGATACCTACTGAGGGATGAGGGTCAGGCGATATAACCCATATAGCTATATATATGTAACCGTTGGGCACGAAGCTTAACGAGTGTATAAGACACCCAATCTAAAGCAGACCTATTCTACTAGGTAAACAAGATAATCAATAACATTCTGCATACGCAGACAGTTTTAAAATACACAATAAGATGATTAATAATATTCCGCATACGCAGACAGTTTTGAAATACACAATACGATGATTAGTAATATTCCGCATACGCAGACAGTTTTTAAAGTACGCTTTACAGCCCAAAAATAGTAAGACAAGGGCTACGAATAACTCACAGATAAAGCTTCAGCAAACAAATATCGGGTACACCAAACACAGAGCTACAACTCCACCGCCTAAGTGCCTTAAAACAATAAACAACATAGTCTCAGTATCTCTATAAGTCTAGGTCCGGTTTAGCCTTGTCGGTTAAAATTAAGTTAAATAAGATAATCCAAATATTAATAAGTTTAAATGAGGTGACGTATTTAGAAGGCGATGTTCCGCGTCAAACACGACCGCTCGGAGAGATATCGGCATTCCACGTCGTAATCGTCAACTGGAAAAGGATGATAATCCGAATCGAAAATGATTACTAGGAGTATCGGTTAATAGAATATCGTTAACAAGTTTCAATAGATCGACCAAGGTCAACGGAAACAATGTTGACTTGGTCAAAGTCAAACGTAAGGAATGTTGACTTTATAAAGTCAAAGTCACAGAAGTTGACTTGTGAAAGTCAAATGTCATTTATGTTGACTTATTAAAGTCAAATTCAATTTAAAAGTCCAATTTGACACTTTGAATAATTTGAAGTGTTTTCATACCAAAATGTTTAGAGTAAAAATACCTTTTTAAAACCATTTATAAAGTTTCCCGCAAAACATAATTTGATGCCTTAAAACGATAATCAAGTTGAGGCGAAGATTTAATATATCGCAAAGAGGTTGAAAATATCCGTTTTAAGTAATATTATGACATGTTTGATTGCGTTGGCGTCTTTGAGTCCAAAGACGATGTTATTGTAGAATATGTTACTTTTGTATACAATTTATTTATATAAGTGTTTTAGGTCGTAAAAGACGTGAAATGAATTTCGGCAGCGCTTCCGCATCAAAATTATTTGTCCAAAAATCCGTACACTTTCCCGCTTGTCAAAATTTGTATTTTCAAGAGCAATTAAGTCTTTCTCATAATATATTATATGATATAAGTTAAATACGTTACTTATGGTTAAATTCACATTTTAACGTATTTTAGTCCAAAGTTGTCCAAATCCGATAATACCAAGCGTTGGTCTAATAATTATTCCTAACCATTTTTCAAGGCTAAAACCGAACATATGAAAAATGAGAAATTTGGAAGAAAGTTAATTCTTACCGATAACAACCGAATTTAGCAAGCTAAGAACCCGAGGCAAAATCCTTTGATGGTGTGGTGATGAGATTTCTAACTCCAAAACACAATACACCATTTGTTAATACAGGTTCTTAAGATAACGAGCTTACGGTTACGAATAACAGCGAAACAAAACGAAAACGGGCAAACTGCCCTCTGAATGCGCCGCATAGGGACCATGGGCGGCGCATTCAGTGCAGTCTCTGCACCGAAATCGTTTCTAAGTTTAGTAAATCGTCTTTTGATGGCAGATTTGGACATGCAATGTCACACCCCGCTATAGCGGAAACACGGGGCGTGAGAGCTGGAATATCATTACACGGTCATAAGCAAATGTAAACGATTCAAGTCATTTCGATTTAAAATAAAAATTGTTCACGATTCAACAACCAGGCAGTTCATAAGTTTAATTAAAGTACAAGTACAAATGTTCTAAAACAAATTCCCAAAATATGAAGGTCTTTTCCCAAGTAACGCCTCACGTGACCATATCGACCCTCCTTTGCCATGCATCCCGAACACTTACATTAATTTCCTGAAACATAAGATAAAGTGTCAACTACATAAAGTAGTGAGTGAGTTACAGTTTAGAGTTTCGGGAAAAGTTTCCAAAAATAGGAAGTTACTAAAAATGGAAAGTTTCTAGAAATAGCAAGTTGCCAAAATAGTAAGTTGCAAACATATATTGACGTCATAAGTAAAAGAACGAGTAGACGTTTGAACATATATGAAGTAGTAAAAGTTTGAACGTATGCGAGTAATGTAAATAAGTAAAACTCGTATAGTAAAGTTGTAGCGGAAACCAGGCGCTAAAAATGAGCATATGCGTATGGGATATGTGTTTAACTAAATAAAGGTATCTCGTATCAATCACTTGGCATAATATAAGTAGTAAGTATACACTAAACCGATTGTATGGTCTTGATCTAGCCCAAAAATGTTTAATTGAGTGAACCAAAGTTTGGTAGTAATATGTACTTGGGACGCTAACCCTTAGTAAGGAGTGACCCCTCCTAAGTATCGATACTCATATGACTAACGGCTGTTGCTAATAGTGTATAAGTGTTACTGAGCCAAAATGGGCAATTGTTCAAAGTTCTAAAAGTTACATTGAGTTCTTACGGGCTTATATATCCATCAAGGATTGGTTGCTAACAAGTGTCCTAGTTTAGTTAACCCGCTAAGGCAATAACACAAATACGCATAGTTGATTGTATGTACCAAGTTTGAACAGTTCTAAAATAAGTTGTAAAAGTACCAAGTTTTGAACAAGTTCCAAAATAAGTTGTAAAAGTACCAAGTTTTGAACAAGTTCCAATTGTTTAATAGTTCGCAAAAGTATTAAAAGTTACAAACATGTGATCTTATGTTTCCCCCAAATAATGTTTTAAAAGTACAAAAGTAAAAACAAGTGGGGTTGTAACTCACGGTTTGCGAAGGTACAAGATATGAACAGCACAAAGAGAGCGGAACACGTCGGGAATCACAAACGACCTAGAACACCGGAAAGTTGTATATAAGTTTTATTGAGTTATGTTAAGTTTCAATTTAACATTTTTAAGTCTCAATTTAGTATTCTTAGATTCTGTCCCGAAAAAGGTTATTACGGAAAGTTTATAAAGTTTGTATGTTCGTGTACGTTTTATAGTCCGAAAAGTCCAATTATGTCCAAAAGTGTCAAAGTTCCAAGTTAAGGTGTATAAGTCTTGAAGTTATTAAGTTTCTGAATTTGAAATATTATTTACGGTGAAAATTGGGCAGCGCTTCCGCGTCATAAAAATTATGTCCATTTTCAAAACACTTTCCCGCTTTAAAATGTTCAATACAACGTTTAAACCAATAATACATAAGTTTCAAGTCCAAAAAGCTTTTCCAACAGAATAATATGTCAAAACAGTAGCTTATTAACATGTATATAATCTGTGATAAATTATTTGAGCTTAAAATCACGTTTACGACCTTTAAAACGGTGAAAATAGTGAACAGGACCATTCTGGCGGCGGCTGGAGGAAAACAGCCGCCGGCTGACCTTTAGCCGTCGGCTGAAATCCTTCAGCCGCCGGCCAAAAGGCTTCGGCCAGTTTTTAAGTTGTTTGTTTCTTCGATTTTTAAGCTTATTGAACGGTTAGATTTTACATGCAAACTAATATAACTTAAATATATGTATTTCCAAGGTAAAATCTCAGTTTTCTTTTAGATTTATAGGTTAAATATATGGATCTAGCATAAAAACTCGTTTTTAGTCAAGAAAACGTTTTGAAGGTTTGAGAAAACTTATTTTCAGATTATAGATTGTACATGCAAGTAAAAATATGTATAAAAATAGTGAAAAGAAAGTGTTATACCGAAGAGGATAAAGATGTGATGGTTTGGATGAGTTTTAGCTTCAAAAGTCCCTTGGAAACCCGATTTAAACCTTTTCCTTTTGATACCCTTAACTCCTAGAACGATTTGATGGTTTAGATGGTCGATTTTATGATGTTTAAGTGGCTGGAAAATGGTGGAAAGTTTCTGTTTCGTTTTTGTGTTCTTGAGGGAAAAATAGAGAGAGTTTAGAGTGTGTGTGTGTTGTGTGTGTGTTTTGATTCAAACAAAATGAAAGGAGTGTTAAAGTGATGTTGTTTTCTGGCCTAGGGGTTCACAATGCAGTGATTATTGTCCAACAATCGAGTAAAAATCGTTGGCCAATTGTGTGACATGCAAAAATGAGTCATCATCTAGCTGGACAGCGAGATTCAGCCGCCGGCTGGCCAAAATCAGCCGCCGGCTATGTAATTTCAGCCGCCGGCTGGAATGAAAATCCAGCTTTTTGACGTTTTAAGTTTTCCGTTAATTAGTTAGGGACTAGAATCATTTTAGTTACCGTTTTGAACTTAGTCAAGTTCTTGTATTGATTATTTGGTGTTAGGATTTATAATTTGATTCCGACATTTGTTCCGACAAATTAAAAGTACGATAAAATGAACCCGAACAATATGAACATAGTAAAAGAGAACTAGAGCTTTGAACCGAATTTGTAACTGAGAATCACCTGACACATCATCCCCGGGTTAAAAGAAATTTCGTCCCGAAATTTGACTCGTCACATCAGGTAGAAGTATCTTTGAACAAGTGAGGATACTTTTGACGTATCTGGTCTTCACGTTCCAATGTTAATTCGTGACCACGTCGGGAGTTCCAACGAACCTTTACAATAGGAACACGGCTTTGTCTGAGTTGCTTGACCTCTCGGTCTACAACTTCCAGCGGTTCCTCGGTGAAGTTGAGCTTGTTGTCGATCTTGACCTCGTCGAGCGGGATGACGATGGTCTCATCGGATAGGCACTTTTTCAAGTGGGAGACATGGAACACGTTATGAACATTAGAAAGGACAGGCGGGAGTTGGAGCCGATACGCTACAGGACCAATGCGCTCGATGACTTCAAACGGTCCGGTGTACCTCGGGCTGAGTTTACCGCGTTTCCCGAAGCGAATTACCCCTTTCCATGGCGATACTTTGAGAAGTACCCGATCGCCGACCTGGAACTCGAGGGGTTTCATAG
>CAJVGC010000001.1:38968139-39080415 GCA_910822075.1 Senecio squalidus | reverse complement strand
CTGGGTTCCTTTGTGAGAACCATTCCTCTGATTTCGGGAACAGACCTGAGATGTAAAGGTCGATCTTGTTCTCTGCCGGAGTCACTAGCCTTGGGACCAGTCGAGCTAGCTCATGGAATCGGGCAGTGTACCCTTCGATGTCGTTTCCGACCATCTGATGATCCCAGAGCTCAGCCTCGAGCTTCTTGATTTCCCCTTTAGGGCAGTATTCCTCAATCAAGAGGGTCTTGAATTGCTCCCAGGTGAGAGCATAAGCGGTCTCACGTCCCCAGTTACGGACCAAGTTGTTCCACCAGGTCAGTGCCTTACCGTGCATTACGCAGGAGGCGTATTGTACTTTAGTGGCTTCGGCACATCCACTGATGTGCAGCACCGACTCGATGCTTTCAAACCAGGAAACCAAGCCTACGGCACCAGTCGTGCCATGGAACTCCTTAGGCTTACAAGCCATGAAGCTCTTGTAAGTGCAGGCTGGTGGGTTCGGGGGTTGCTGATGGTTCTGGTGGTTGTTTTGTTGCTGCTGCTGCTGTTGCTGTTGCTGTTGCTGTTGCTGCTGGTGGGTGTTGACGTTAGCATTGATTCCCGCAGTGATCTGGGCGATCATATTGGGCATCGCTGCTTGCAACTGCTCGGCCACTTGCTCAGCAATGATCGCGACATTGGTACGGGGTGCCATGATTCTGCAACAGACAACAGATTCAATTTAGAACGCACGATTAGAGTATGACAAGAACATGATTCAACGAACAAGTTAACAATCACGCAAGAGTAAGCTGACAGAACAGATAGAACACGCACGACATGTTTCAAAAGATTCACACGTAAGAAGATGGTTCAACTTAGTACAAGGTTCACAAGATAAGTAACAATAGATATAATAAATGGAACTTCGTTCATTAATAAAAAGAGTTGAGTACATGGCTTGAAATAAGGAAAAGTACAGTACAATACATAAGGAAAAAAAAATGATAAAAAATGGCCCGAAGTTGTGTACATGTGAAAATTACAACTCGGCCTACAGTACAATAAAGGAAATGAACTAGTGACGCCTTTCGAAGAACATCTTGGCAGCAATCACCGCCAACAAGGTCCCCATGACCAAGCAAACTCCTACTAGGCGTTGCACCGTACGGGCCGTGGCCTGAACCACAGATAAATGGCGCAATGCCTGTTCCGACAACCTCTGCGCGGCGTCGGAGACCTCACAAAGGAGTTGCCCTTGGTGCTGGGCGTCCTCGGAAAGTCCCCTAACCTCGCGATGGAGGTGCAGGAAGGCGGCAGGAGGGGGTAGTTGTGGGGTAGGCGGCATCCTCTGTCGGGCTGCCTCGGCGTCTCTAGCACGCTGCATCTTCTCTCGTTCGAGCTGCCGCTCCCACGAGTAATGGTCCAACATCGAGGTGCGCGGAGCCCCGAATGGGAAGTGGGGTGGCGCAGGCCTGGACGGGCCGTCCTGCCGCGCTGCCATCCTATCGGGTAGCCGTCCCGGAAGGATTACCTGCTTACGTGCCGTCGTAACGACACGTGGTCCAAGGCGCTGTGGTGGCGCGGCAACGGGAGCCGGTGGAGGTGGTAAAACCGACCTCGGGCTCGACCCGATGCTGCTGGACACAGCCATGGAGGTATCCTCCGTAGGGTCCGTGGTCTGATGACGGATGCTTTCCGAGGCGGTATGACCCTCGGAAGGCTCGTGAGAGGACGCGGCTCTCGGTTGGGATCGGGACTGAGATCGTGAGGGAGATCGCGAACGTGACGATTGAGACATGACGGATCTGCGACGTAAAAAGTTTCGTAAGTACATGAACAAGAATATGCTAAAGGAAAATAAGTAAGGGATGCAGGTAAGGGTCGATCGCGTGAGGTTGGGAATAGTAAGACCGGGAATTTCTTGACTCAAAATCGTTTGTCTTTCGTTTCGTCCTTGCATAAGTCATTTTGAACTAGGCAGGGGTGATCAGGCCATGCGTAGTTAAAAATAATCATGCAATCGCAAAATTAATTCACTAAAGTTTTGAACCCATAATGATTTTCCGAAAAGCCTTGGTTGTAGTTTGGTTTCAAAAACTTTTTAGAAATTTCTAAAACCGTTTTCACTACAACCTGTGCTCTGATACCAAGTCTGTCACACCCCGCTATAGCGGAAACACGGGGCGTGAGAGCTGGAATATCATTACACGGTCATAAGCAAATGTAAACGATTCAAGTCATTTCGATTTAAAATAAAAATTGTTCACGATTCAACAACCAGGCAGTTCATAAGTTCTAAAACAAATTCCCAAAATATGAAGGTCTTTTCCCAAGTAACGCCTCACGTGACCATATCGACCCTCCTTTGCCATGCATCCCGAACACTTACATTAATTTCCTGAAACATAAGATAAAGTGTCAACTACATAAAGTAGTGAGTGAGTTACAGTTTAGAGTTTCGGGAAAAGTTTCCAAAAATAGGAAGTTACTAAAAATGGAAAGTTTCTAGAAATAGCAAGTTGCCAAAATAGTAAGTTGCAAACATATATTGACGTCATAAGTAAAAGAACGAGTAGACGTTTGAACATATATGTAAGTAGTAAAAGTTTGAACGTATGCGAGTAATGTAAATAAGTAAAACTCGTATAGTAAAGTTGTAGCGGAAACCAGGCGCTAAAAATGAGCATATGCGTATGGGATATGTGTTTAACTAAATAAAGGTATCTCGTATCAATCACTTGGCATAATATAAGTAATAAGTATACACTAAACCGATTGTATGGTCTTGATCTAGCCCAAAAATGTTTAATTGAGTGAACCAAAGTTTGGTAGTAATATGTACCTGGGACGCTAACCCTTAGTAAGGAGTGACCCCTCCTAAGTATCGATACTCATATGACTAACGGTTGTTGCTAATAGTGTATAAGTGTTACTGAGCCAAAATGGGCAATTGTTCAAAGTTCTAAAAGTTACATTGAGTTCTTACGGGCTTATATATCCATCAAGGATTGGTTGCTAACAAGTGTCCTAGTTTAGTTAACCCGCTAAGGCAATAACACAAATACGCATAGTTGATTGTATGTACCAAGTTTGAACAGTTCTAAAATAAGTTGTAAAAGTACCAAGTTTTGAACAAGTTCCAAAATAAGTTGTAAAAGTACCAAGTTTTGAACAAGTTCCAATTGTTTAATAGTTCGCAAAAGTATTAAAAGTTACAAACACGTGATCTTATGTTTCCCCCAAATAATGTTTTAAAAGTACAAAAGTAAAAACAAGTGGGGTTGTAACTCACGGTTTGCGAAGGTACAAGATATGAACAGCACAAAGAGAGCGGAACACGTCGGGAATCACAAACGACCTAGAACACCGGAAAGTTGTATATAAGTTTTATTGAGTTATGTTAAGTTTCAATTTAACATTTTTAAGTCTCAATTTAGTATTCTTAGATTCTGTCCCGAAAAAGGTTATTACGGAAAGTTTATAAAGTTTGTATGTTCGTGTACGTTTTATAGTCCGAAAAGTCCAATTATGTCCAAAAGTGTCAAAGTTCCAAGTTAAGGTGTATAAGTCTTGAAGTTATTAAGTTTCTGAATTTGAAATGTTATTTACGGTGAAAATTGGGCAGCGCTTCCGCGTCATAAAAATTATGTCCATTTTCAAAACACTTTCCCGCTTTAAAATGTTCAATACAACGTTTAAACCAATAATACATAAGTTTCAAGTCCAAAAAGCTTTTCCAACAGAATAATATGTCAAAACAGTAGCTTATTAACATGTATATAATCTGTGATAAATTATTTGAGCTTAAAATCACGTTTACGACCTTTAAAACGGTGAAAATAGTGAACAGGACCATTCTGGCGGCGGCTGGAGGAAAACAGCCGCCGGCTGACCTTTAGCCGTCGGCTGAAATCCTTCAGCCGCCGGCCAAAAGGCTTCGGCCAGTTTTTAAGTTGTTTGTTTCTTCGATTTTTAAGCTTATTGAACGGTTAGATTTTACATGCAAACTAATATAACTTAAATATATGTATTTACAAGGTAAAATCTCAGTTTTCTTTTAGATTTATAGGTTAAATATATAGATCTAGCATAAAAACTCGTTTTTAGTCAAGAAAACGTTTTGAAGGTTTGAGAAAACTTATTTTCAGATTATAGATTGTACATGCAAGTAAAAATATGTATAAAAATAGTGAAAAGAAAGTGTTATACCGAAGAGGATAAAGATGTGATGGTTTGGATGAGTTTTAGCTTCAAAAGTACCTTGGAAACCCGATTTAAACCTTTTCCTTTTGATACCCTTAACTCCTAGAACGATTTGATGGTTTAGATGGTCGATTTTATGATGTTTAAGTGGCTGGAAAATGGTGGAAAGTTTATGTTTCGTTTTTGTGTTCTTGAGGGAAAATAGAGAGAGTTTAGAGTGTGTGTGTGTTGTGTGTGTGTTTTGATTCAAACAAAATGAAAGGAGTGTTAAAGTGATGTTGTTTTCTGGCCTAGGGGTTCACAATGCAGTGATTATTGTCCAACAATCGAGTAAAAATCGTTGGCCAATTGTGTGACATGCAAAAATGAGTCATCATCTAGCTGGACAGCGAGATTCAGCCGCCGGCTGGCCAAAATCAGCCGCCGGCTGGCTCCAGCCGCCGGCTAAGTAATTTCAGCCGCCGGCTGGAATGAAAATCCAGCTTTTTGACGTTTTAAGTTTTCCGTTAATTAGTTAGGGACTAGAATCATTTTAGTTACCGTTTTGAACTTAGTCAAGTTCTTGTATTGATTATTTGGTGTTAGGATTTATAATTTGATTCCGACATTTGTTCCGATAAATTAAAAGTACGATAAAATGAACCCGAACAATATGAACATAGTAAAAGAGAACTAGAGCTTTGAACCGAATTTGTAACTGAGAATCACCTGAAATTTGACGGTTGTCACATGCAAGTTATAATAAGTTCAAAAACACTTTCAAATAACACTTTGGTAAAGCTTTTCACCATATAATTCAAGATCCAACACGTTTTATAAAAATCTTGATTTCAAAGATTATTAACCATCAAATGTTATAAAAACTCATTTTCCTTTACTTAGATCATACATGCAACAAGTAACTCAAATGAAAAACAGTAGTGAAAGGTTATTATACCTCAAAGAAAATGAAGATGTGATGATCTAAATGACTTGGTGGAAATTTCTTGATGTTTTGGTGGTGATCTTTGACCCAAAAATTGATAGAAATCAACACATGCAACCCTTGGATGATTTACCCTAGCTTCCCATGATGATATAAACGATTTATGGAGGTGAAATTGGTGTTTAATTGTTGTTTACTTGCTGGAATTTGCAGTCATAAGAAAAGATTTGATAGAGTGGTGATGTTGGTGTGTTTACTTCAAAAAAAGAGAGAGAGAGAGAGAGAGATGATGATATGTGTTTGTGTGTGAATTATGAAATGAAATGTTGGATCAAAGGGGGTGTTAGTGACTAGTTTCTGGACCAAAAAGCCTTTTGGACCACCACAAACTCGACACCAATGGTTTAGGCCCGTTTTAGAAAAGTTACAAAAGTTTGAAAAACACAAAATGCTGATACGCACCTAAATGCTGATACGCACCTAAATGCGGCGCCATTTAGGGGAATGGCGGCGCATTCATGCCCCAGACAGCAAAAATTTATTTTTCGGTATAAGTTATGGTTATGCACGTTCGTTCTTTAGAGTTCCCGATTGTTTTACATATGAACTTAGGCAAGTTCATTATAGGTATTCTTGGTATTATGATTCATTTAAATGATTTACTTTCAATTTAGATTCCGAGATACGCACGATTTCGGTAAGGATAAACAAGTGTAAAAGCACGTTTTCTCGAAGATAAAGAATACGTTAACCGACAAATTGGGCATAACCTCCTAACTTATTTCATGAGCATACTAACTATTTGGCACTTAGGTAAAAATCAACTTAAGTCTCAAGGGACGAATCAAAATAATCACATAAAACCCGATTCTCAATAATAAATCGTGAGTAAAACAAAGCGAAATAAAAAGGGTTAAAACAATTGCGAATAAAATATAAATAATGACGGTAACATAAGTACTCCAAATTGACGGGACGTCACAGCCTCCCCCAGTTAAAAGAATTTCGTCCACGAAATTATTAAAGAGCATCGTTAGAAGAAAAAAGATGGGGCGGCCACTATTGTAGCATGAAAGCTCGACTAGCAGAAAATGTCGATCCCAACTTCCGCCAAAGTCTAAAATGTACGAGCGTCACGATCAGAAATGACGGAAAAAAAATCTCGTCAATACGCAATCTAAAAGGTTTCTCTATTCGGTGATCTTCTCGAATAGGCAGGAAATGTGCTGTCTTAGTCAGCCGATCCATGATAATCCAAATAATATATAATCCTCGGTGAGGGCCTCCTGATTTAACAGTAGTCTCTCAAGCGATAACGGTATGCAGATATTCTTCTCGAATCGTATAACCTCATGCACGGTGCATCGACAACCAACCCATGCTCATAATAACGTCGAATCTGCCTAAGGCGATCGGAATCAAGTCGATAGGAAAAGAATGGTCATCGGAACTAACACAATAGGTAAGACGTACTTCGATAGCAGGTATAACTTACCAACGGCTCACTCTATTTCGAAGGAAGAAGCTAAGGATAAAGTCGTGCAAATATCAAAATATTGAACGCATTAGATATGAAACCTTCCGAAAGATGGAATTGAATTGGAGATCAGAAGAATTCCGAGACATTGACTCGAAAACTGTTAACAATAGGAATTACGTTCCGGTCTTGCATAATTTATTCAAAACTAGGCGTAGTTGGCCAAATTACGCGTAGTTCATAATGAACCATGCAATTGCGGAATTAATCCACTAAGGTCTAAAAGTTCATGGAATAAATTTTTTTTTTTTTTTTTTTTGAAGAATCTGGAATACAGTTTGGTATCGCACCAATGATTACTAAGTCGAATCAAAATGACAGATTAAAATCTGGGGTTGAACCCCGCGAAATCGCATTCGTAGGACAATCTCGTCTCGTCGACTTCTTTGCAGATAGGAGCTCCCTTCGGTTCCAACGCAACAGAGGCGTAAAAAGGAAATGGAAATACAAGGAAGTGAACAGAAAAGTGTGCAACCCAACGATAATAAGACTAAGCATCGAATATAAAATAGGATAATTGCATGTTGAACTTAGATAGGAAAAGTATATGTACCGGCTGGAGCTAACTCGGGACAGTTGGCCTTAAGATGCTCAGGAGAACCACATTCATAGCATTTTCCCTTCATGGTCTTACAATACCCCCCTGTGTGACCAAGTTTCTTACATTTATCGCATTTCCAACAAGCCAACTCCCTAGCGTGGCGACTACCACACTGATCACACTGTGGAGGCCCACCTCTGATATTCAGAGCCACAACTGCATATGCTTGCACATCTTGAGGAGTATCCTGCCTCCTAGGTCTCTTCTGCGAATCCCCATAACGGTCTTCACCACCCCGTTTCCCTTCGGAGTTTAGCTTAACAATCATTGGGGGTAACTCACCATCCCGAACTGCATTCTGAGTCAAAGTAATCGCAATTTCCACCGCGCTCTGAAAGGTGCTCGGTTTGCTGGATAGTACACTCTTACGAATTGATGGGGGTAATCCGTGCGTGTAGCGACCTATACGTTTAAGCTGCGGTCGGACCAAGTGCGGCACTAGCTGGGACAGAGCGTGAAAACGCGAAGTGTATCCTTGGATACCTGACCCAACCATGGTCAAGTTCCACAACTCATCCTCCAACTTCTGAATCTCAGATTCAGGAACATACTCAATAATCATCAACTCCTTTAGTTGATCCCAAGTCATCTTGTTGATCTCAGCTCGGCCTCGCACATTCACGATTGAATTCCACCACGTCAGAGACGTTCCTTGAAATACAAAGGCAGCAAATCGGACTCGATCTTTGTCCGCACAGTCAATAGCATCAAAAATAGATTCCATCTTTTCCATCCACTGGAGCGTTCCAGTCGCTCCCTCATTGCCTCTGTACTCTGGGGCCTTACAGCTCATAAAAGTCTTCAGCGTGCACCCAGCGCGTTGGGTCGAGCCCTCTGCCCTACCTGATTCAGTTTTCACGACTTCGGGTCCCTCATTATTAACAACCGGCTCAGGACCCTCATTGTTGACAACCGGCTCGGGATTTCCAGAATCCGAACCACCACCAGTTCCTTGGGTTGCGCCCTCCCTCAGTTGAGCTATAAGCTCGGGCATCATTGCCGCTATCTGTTGCGCAATCATCTGTGCCATGTCAGGATTCGTATCGTTCTCCACATTGTTCCTTCTCGCATTGGACGTATTAGCTCTCGCGTTCGAATATTATTTCTCGCGTTCGAATTCGCGGTATTAGCCCTCGCGTTCGAATTCGCGGTATTCGCTCTCGCATTCGGAGTAGCACGTCGCGCGGAACTTCGTGTCGCAACTCTCCTCGTAGGCTCCATCGTCCTAAAATAAAAGAGGAAAAGACTCGATCAGCAAATGTGTGCAACACAAAAACAAGGCCAAATGCCAAAACACAACGCGAAATTAAACACGTATAAAAGTAGAGCACACATTGCTATCAGAGTAGAAATCGATTTAAAAATCCTATGGTCATAGTCCAAGTGATTTACTCAATTAAAATCACTCGGTTCGCTATAACCTTTGGCTCTGATACCAACTTTTGTCACACCCCGCTTGGAAGCGGAAACGCGAGATGTTCCAGTTATAATATCAAAGTCAAGATTACAACAATATAACCGATAAACAAAACATCAAATTAAATAGATCATGCCAATTGTTTCAAAATACATCATAAAGTCAAAGGCGATGAGACGCCAAGTACAAATAAAACTCCAAAAGAGATAAACAAACGGATCGTCATGGAAATTACAATAAACAATATAAATTCAAATTTCCCAAAAGCAAGCGATCCGAAAATAAACTATGGCATGATCAACGAAAATCCTCAATTTCCTGCAAAGCGTTAAAACGACATCAACAACATGTTGGTGAATTATTCGCAATTTTAAAATAAAAGTGACCCATCGACAAGTTTCAATAAACATCATAATTTCAAATACCATATCTCAAATCTTTTCATTTCAAACCATATCTTGTTTTTCAACCCTAGTGAGGATACCATGCTTAGATTAGTTATACATCGAACCTTGCCAGTCCTAAAGACGCAATTCCTAAGGCAGTGTCAACCAAAGGCAACCATAAATCAAATGCGGTCATAACATCCACACATAGATACCTACTGAGGGATGAGGGTCAGGCGATATAACCCGTATAGCTATATATATGTAACCGTTGGGCACGAAGCTTAACGAGTGTATAAGACACCCAATCTAAAGCAGACCTATTCTACTAGGTAAACAAGATAATCAATAACATTCTGCATACGCAGACAGTTTTAAAATACACAATAAGATGATTAATAATATTCCGCATACGCAGACAGTTTTGAAATACACAATACGATGATTAGTAATATTCCGCATACGCAGACAGTTTTTAAAGTACGCTTTACAGCCCAAAAATAGTAAGACAAGGGCTACGAATAACTCACAGATAAAGCTTCAGCAAACAAATATCGGGTACACCAAAAACAGAGCTACAACTCCACCGCCTAAGTGCCTTAAAACAATAAACAACATAGTCTCAGTATCTCTATAAGTCTAGGTCCGGTTTAGCCTTGTCGGTTAAAATTAAGTTAAATAAGATAATCCAAATATTAATAAGTTTAAATGAGGTGACGTATTTAGAAGGCGATGTTCCGCGTCAAACACGACCGCTCGGAGAGATATCGGCATTCCACGTCGTAATCGTCAACTGGAAAAGGATGATAATCCGAATCGAAAATGATTACTAGGAGTATCGGTTAATAGAATATCGTTAACAAGTTTCAATAGATCGACCAAGGTCAACGGAAACAATGTTGACTTGGTCAAAGTCAAACGTAAGGAATGTTGACTTTATAAAGTCAAAGTCACAGAAGTTGACTTGTGAAAGTCAAATGTCATTTATGTTGACTTATTAAAGTCAAATTCAATTTAAAAGTCCAATTTGACACTTTGAATAATTTGAAGTGTTTTCATACCAAAATGTTTAGAGTAAAAATACCTTTTTAAAACCATTTATAAAGTTTCCCGCAAAACATAATTTGATGCCTTAAAACGATAATCAAGTTGAGGCGAAGATTTAATATATCGCAAAGAGGTTGAAAATATCCGTTTTAAGTAATATTATGACATGTTTGATTGCGTTGGCGTCTTTGAGTCCAAAGACGATGTTATTGTAGAATATGTTACTTTTGTATACAATTTATTTATATAAGTGTTTTAGGTCGTAAAAGACGTGAAATGAATTTCGGCAGCGCTTCCGCATCAAAATTATTTGTCCAAAAATCCGTACACTTTCCCGCTTGTCAAAATTTGTATTTTCAAGAGCAATTAAGTCTTTCTCATAATATATTATATGATATAAGTTAAATACGTTACTTATGGTTAAATTCACATTTTAACGTATTTTAGTCCAAAGTTGTCCAAATCCGATAATACCAAGCGTTGGTCTAATAATTATTCCTAACCATTTTTCAAGGCTAAAACCGAACATATGAAAAATGAGAAATTTGGAAGAAAGTTAATTCTTACCGATAACAACCGAATTTAGCAAGCTAAGAACCCGAGGCAAAATCCTTTGATGGTGTGGTGATGAGATTTCTAACTCCAAAACACAATACACCATTTGTTAATACAGGTTCTTAAGATAACGAGCTTACGGTTACGAATAACAGCGAAACAAAACGAAAACGGGCAAACTGCCCTCTGAATGCGCCGCATAGGGACCATGGGCGGCGCATTCAGTGCAGTCTCTACACCGAAATCGTTTCTAAGTTTAGTAAATCGTCTTTTGATGGCAGATTTGGACATGCAAGTTATAATAAGTTCAAAAACACTTTCAAATAACACTTTGGTAAAGCTTTTCACCATATAATTCAAGATCCATACACGTTTTATAAAAATCTTGATTTCAAAGATTATTAACCATCAAATGTTATAAAAACTCATTTTTCTTTACTTAGATCATACATGCAATAAGTAACTCAAATGAAAAACAGTAGTGAAAGGTTATTATACCTCAAAGAAAATGAAGATGTGATGATCTAAATGACTTGGTGGAAATTTCTTGATGTTTTGGTGGTGATCTTTGACCCAAAAATTGATAGAAATCAACACATGCAACCCTTGGATGATTTACCCTAGCTTCCCATGATGATATAAACGATTTATGGAGGTGAAATTGGTGTTTAATTGTTGTTTACTTGCTGGAATTTGCAGTCACAAGAAAAGATTTGATAGAGTGGTGATGTTCGTGTACTTCTGTCACACCCCGCTTGGAAGCGGAAACGCGAGATGTTCCAGTTATAATATCAAGAGTCAAGATTACAACAATATAACCGATAAACAAAACATCAAATTAAATAGATCATGCCAATTGTTTCAAAATACATCATAAAGTCAAAGGCGGTGAGACGCCAAGTACAAATACAACTCCAAAAGAGATAAACAAACGGATCGTCATGGAAATTACAATAAACAATATGAATTCAAATTTCCCAAAAGCAAGCGATCCGAAAATAAACTATGGCATGATCAACGGAAATCCTCAATTTCCTGCAAAGCGTTAAAACGACATCAACAACATGTTGGTGAATTATTCGCAATTTTAAATTAAAAGTGACCCATCGACAAGTTTCAATAAACATCAACCTTTCAAATATCAAATCATTTCAAACCATATCTTGTTTTTCAACCCTAGTGAGGATACCATGCTTAGATTAGTTATACATCGAACCTTACCAGTCCTGAAGACCCAACTCCTAAGGCAGTGTCAACCAAAGGCAAAAAAAAAATGAAGTATGGTCTCCGCTCATAGAAGTAAGCTACCGAGGGATGTGGGTTAGGTAGAATAACCCATATAGCTATATATATGAAACCGTTGGGCATAAAGCTTAATGAGTGTATCAGACACCCAATCTAAGGCAGACCTATTCAACTAGGTAAACAAGATAATCAGTAAAGTCCCGCATACAAGCAGACAATTTTTAAAACACGCTTTACAGCCCAAAAATAGTAAAGACAAGGGCTACGAATAACTCACAAAACAATCTTCAGCAAATCTCGGGTAACTACAATCACAGGATCCAAATCACACTGTCTAAGTGCCCTAAAACAGTAAATAATATAGTCTCAGTATCTCTATAAGTCTAGGTCCGGTTTAGCCTTGTCGGTTAAGATTAAGTTAAATAAGGTAATCCAACTATTAATAAGTTTAAATGAGGTGACGTATTTAGAAGGCGATGTTCCGCGTCAAACAGGAACGCTCGGAGATATTTTGGCATTCCACGTCATAATCGTCAACTGAAAGAGGATGATAATCCGAATCGAAAATGATTACTAGGAGTATCGGTTAATAGAATATCGTTATCAAGTTTTAGTAGATCGACCAAGGTCAACGAAAACAATGTTGACTTGGTCAAAGTCAAACGTAAGGAATGTTGACTTTATAAAAGTCAAAGTCACAGATGTTGACTTATGAAAGTCAAAGGTCAATTATGTTGACTATAAAAGTCAAATGTCAAACATGTTGACTTATAAGAGTCAAATGTTAATTATGTTGACTTATTGAAGTCAAAATCAATTTAAAAGTCCAATTTGACAATTTGAATAATTTGAAGTGTTTTCATACCAAAATGTTTAGAGTAAAATACCTTTCAAAACCATTTATAAGGTTTGCCGCAAAACATATTTTGATGACTTAAAACGATGATCAAGTTGAGGCGAAGTTTAAAGTATCGCAAGGAGGTTAAAAAGAGTCCATTTTAAGTAGTATCATGACATTTGTGATTGCGTTGGTGTCCTTGAGTCCAAAGACAATGTTATTGTAAAATAGGTTACTTTTGTATACCATTTATTCATATAAGTGTTTTATTGTCGTAAAAAAAAGTTGTGAGTTGAAATTTCGGCAGCGCTTCCGCGTCTTAAAATATTCGTCCAAAATTTATACACTTTCCCGCTTAACAAAATTTGCATTTTCAAGAGCAATTAAGTCTTTCTCATAATATATTATATGATATAACTTAAATACGTTCCTTATGGTTAAATTCACATTTTAACGTATTTTAGTCCAAAGTTGTCCAAATCCGATAATACCAAGCGTTGGTCTAATAATTATTCCTAACCATTTTTCAAGGCTAAAACCGAACGTATGAAAAATGAGAAATTTGGAAGAAAGTCAATTCTTACTGATAACAACCGCAATTTAGCAAGCTAAGAACCCGGGACAAAATCCTTTGATGGTGTGGTGATGAGATTTCTAACTCCAAAACACAATACACCATTTGTTAATATAGGTTCTTAAGATAACGAGCTTACGGTTACGAAAAACAGCGAATCAAAACGAAAACGGGCAAACTGTCCTCTGAATGCGCCGCATGTGGACCATGGGCGGCGCATTCAGTGCAGTCTCTGCACCGAAATCGTTTCTAAGTTTAGTAAATCGACTTTTGATGGTAGATTCTAGACATGCAAGCTATAATATGTTCAAAAAACACTTTCAAATAACACTTTGGTAAAGCTTTTACAACCATTTAATCAAGATCCATACACATTTTTACAAAAACTCGATTTTTATACATATTTTACCATCAAACTTTGTTAAAACTCATTTTCTTTAGTTAGACGATACATGCAATGAATAAAACTTATAAAATACAGAAAGTTTAAGTTATTATACCCCAAAGAAAGTGAAGATGTGAAGATCAAGCTAGATGTGATGAAGATCCTTGATGTGAGACGGTGATTTCAACCCGAAAACGAAATAACCCAAGTAGATCTCCAAATGGATGGAAGAACTCTACTCCCCTTGATGAACACAACACTTTTTGGTGAAGAAATATGTGGTTTATATTCTGGAATCACAGCCACAAGAAAAGAAATGGAAGGGGTGTTTGTGTTTGTGTGTGTGTGTTTGCTTCAAAGAGAAAAAAAAGAGAGAGAGAAGTGATTTGTGTTTGTGAAAGTGAGGAATGAATTGGAGGTCAAATGGGGGTGTTTGATGCTTATTACTGGACCCAAAGGCCCTTTGGACAAGCACAAACCCGACACAAAAGGTTTAGGCCCGTTTAAGAAAATTTGCAAAAGTTAGAAAATCACCAAGTGCTGATCTGCACCTGAATGCGGCGCATTCTAGGTAACAAGCGGCGCATTCAGGGCTCTGACAGCAAAAATTGATTTTTCGGTATAAGTTATGGTCACGCACGTTCGTTCTTTAGAGTTCTCGATTGTTTTACGTATGAACTTAGGGAAGTTCATAATAGATATTCTTGGTATTAGGATTCATTATATGGTTCGATTTAAATTCCAAAATGGAAATACATACTTCTCGGTAAAAACATAAACACGAGCAAAGCATGATTTCTTAAGGATAGGGATACGTTAACCGACAAATTTGGCATAAACCTTCTAACTTATAATTATGAGAATATTAACTAATTGGCACTTAGATAAAATAAAATTATTACGTCTCAGGGGACGACTCAGCAAATACAGAAAACCCGATACTCGATAACAGTAAATCGTAAGCAAAACAAAGTGAAATACAAGGGTCAAATCAATTGCGAATAAAAATTACATACTAACGGTAATATAAGTACTCCAAATTGACGGGACGTCACAGCCTCCCCCAGTTAAAAGAATTTCGTCCTCGAAATTACTAATGAGCATCGCTTGTAGAAAATAAATGGGGAAATTTTCGCTGCATTCCATCCTCCCGTTCCTGAGTAACTTGGCTCCAAACTTTAGAGTTATGACAGTAAAAAGCCTCACACGGCACACAACAAAGGATGGGGCGGTAACTATTGTAGTATGAAACTCGGCTAGCAGAAAATGTTGATTCCAACTTCCGCCCAAAGTGTAAAACGCACGCGCGTCACGATCAGAAGTGACGGAAAAATCTTGTCAATATGCAATCTAAAAGGTTTCACTATTCGGTAATCTTCTCGAATAGGCAGAAAACGTGCTGACTTACTCAACCGATCCATGATAATCCAAATAATATATAATCCTCAGTGGGAGCCTCCTGTTAAGCCTGAATGATACGAGCCTTCCAGCTCGACTGAGTCGAAATCATCATGGTGCGTACTCTCACCGGCTTAACCGACTTTGTGCGACTCAACGCATCAGTTGATACATTCCCCTTACCCGGACGGTAAAGAATCTCACAAACATAATCGATATGCAACTCAACTCATCGACGTAATGCATTTAGCATCTTTCCTTTTTAACGAAAAGTATCGGCGCGCCTCAATGAGAGAAACTCGGCTAACGAAGCCTTTGTCCACAAATTCCTACATCTGCTTCGATAGTTCTTACATCTCCGAAGGTGCTAACCGATAAGGAGCCTTCACCACAGGAGCTGCTCTCGAAACTACGTCAACCCAAAACTCTGCCTCTTGACTAGGGGTAATCCAGGTAAGTCCTCTGGGAACACATCGGGAAATTCACGAACCACGGAGGTGTAAGAATGAGTGAACAATCCCACTCGATGTACTCCCGAACTTCCAAACCTGAGACGACTTTAAGGCGCTTCCCCGCCTTATCCCCCTGACCTAACAACAGTCTTCCTGTTATAACAGTATGCGGATAATCTTCTCGCAACATATAACCTCCGCACGGTGCGTCGACAACCAACCCATGCTAATAATAACGTCGAATCTACCTAAGGCGATCGGAATCGAGTCGGTAGGAAAAGAA
Source organism: Senecio squalidus (assembly GCA_910822075.1). NCBI lineage: Eukaryota > Viridiplantae > Streptophyta > Magnoliopsida > Asterales > Asteraceae > Senecio > Senecio squalidus. Next base: position 39,064,605 of record CAJVGC010000001.1, on the reverse strand, counting down.
TGGTCATCGGAATCAAAACAATAGGCAGAAAGAGCTTCGGTAGCAGGAAAAACTCACCAACGGCTAACTCTATTTCGAAGGAAGACGCTAAGGTTAAGGGCGTGCAAAGAATCATAGTCCTAAACGCATCAGATGTGAAATTCTTCGAATGACGGACTAAAATCTGGAATAGGTGGAATTGAGAATTAATGACTCAAAAATGGTTAACAATAGTAGTTACGTTCCGTTCTCGCATAATTTGTTTCGAACTAGGCGTAGTTGATCAAGTTACGCGTAGTTGGAAGCAAATCATGCAATTGCAGAATTCTTCCACTAAAGTTTAAAGGTTCGTGAAAAGATTGTTGAAGAGTCTAGATTATAGTTTGGTATTGTACCAATGATTACTAAATCGAAGCGAAGTGACGGATAAAAATCTGGAGTCCACTCTCTCGGAAACGCACTCGTAGGACAACCTCGTCTCGTCGACTTCTTTGACGATAAGAGCTTTATTCGGTGACAACGCAAAAGAGACGTAAAAAGGCGTAAATAAACAAAAGAAAGAGGAGTGTGTAACTCAAGGAAAATAAGGTCAAATATCAGATTCGAATAGAATATATGCAAGCTGACCTTAACTGAGAAAAGTACCTGTATCAGCAGCATCACCAGCTAAACCCAATTTAGGACACTTGTCCTTATGATGTTCGGGAGAACCACATTCATAACATTTTCCCTTCGTGGTCTTACAGAATCTACCCATGTGGCCCAACTTCTTACACTTATCACATTCCCAACAAGCCATCTGCCTGGAATGGTGATTACTACACCGATCACACTTCTGATATTTATGTTGAGCATTCGGAATCACAGCCGCGAATACCTGCACCATCTGAGGAGCATTCTGTCTCCTTGACTTCTCCCTCGAGTCCCCATCGCGGAATCCCCCGCTTCGTTTTCCTCTGGAGTTTTGCTTAACAATCACCGGGGCTAGCTCGCCATCCCGGACCGCGTTATGAGTCAGCGTAGTCGCAATTTCCACCGCACTCTGAAAAGTGCTCGGGTGGTTGGAAAGGACACTCTTACGAATTGCCTGAGGTAATCCATGTATGTAGCGACCGATTCGCTTGATCTCCGGTCGAACCAAGTGTGGAACCAGCTGGGACAAGGCCTGAAAACGCGAAGTGTACCCCTGAATGTCTGACCCAATCATGGTCAAATTCCATAACTCATCTTCCAACTTCTGAATCTCAGATTCAAGCACATACTCAGTAATCATCAACTCCTTCAGTTGCTCCCAAGTCATCGTGTTGATCTCAGCTCGGCCTCGCACATTCACGATTGAATTCCACCACGTCAGAGGCGTACCTTGAAATACAAACGCAGCAAATCGGACTCGATCCTCGTCCGCACATCCAATAGCATCAAAGATAGATTCTAGCTTCTCCATCCATTGGAGCGTTCCAGTCGCTCCCTCATTGCCCTTATACTCCGGGGCCTTGCAGCTCATAAATGTCTTCAATGTGCAACTGGCGCGTCGAACTGAGCCTTCCGTTCTACCTGATCCAGTAATCACGACTTCGGGTCCCTCATTATTAACAACCGGCTCAGGACCCTCATTGTTGACAACAGGCTCGGGATTTCCAGAACCCGAACCATTACCTTGGGCGGTGCCCTCTCGAAGTTGAGCTACAAGGTCGGGCATCATCGCCGCTAACTACTGAGCAATCATCTGAGCCATGTCAGGATTCGTATCGTTCTCCACATTGTTCCTTCTCGCATTCGACGTATTCGCTCTCGCGTTCGGATTCGCGGTATTAGACCTCGCGTTCGAATTCGCGGTATTCTCTCTCGCATTCGCAGTAGCACGTCGCGCGGAACTTCGTGTCGCAACTCTCCTCTTAGGCGCCATCGTCCTAAAATAAAAGAGGAAAAGACTCGATCAGCAAATGTGTGCAACACAAAAACAAGGCAAAATGCCAAAACACAACGCGAAATTAAACACGTATGAGAAATAGTGCACACATTGCAATCAGAGTAAAAATCGATTCAAAAAGCCTATGGTCATAGTCCAAGTGATTTAATCAATTAAAATCACTCGGTTCGCTATAACCTTTGGCTCTGATACCAACTTCTGTCACACCCCGCTTGGAAGCGGAAACGCGAGATGTTCCAATTATAATATCAAGAGTCAAGATTACAACAATATAACCGATAAACAAAACATCAAATTAAATAGATCATGCCAATTGTTTCAAAATACATCATAAAGTCAAAGGCGGTGAGACGCCAAGTACAAATACAACTCCAAAAGAGATAAACAAACGGATCGTCATGGAAATTACAATAAACAATATGAATTCAAATTTCCCAAAAGCAAGCGATCCGAAAATAAACTATGGCATGATCAACGGAAATCCTCAATTTCCTGCAAAGCGTTAAAACGACATCAACAACATGTTGGTGAATTATTCGCAATTTTAAATTAAAAGTGACCCATCGACAAGTTTCAATAAACATCAACCTTTCAAATATCAAATCATTTCAAACCATATCTTGTTTTTCAACCCTAGTGGGGATACCATGCTTAGATTAGTTATACATCGAACCTTACCAGTTCTGAAGACCCAACTCCTAAGGCAATGTCAACCAAAGGCAAAAAAAAATGAAGTACGGTCATAACATCCTCTCATAGAAGTAAGCTACCGAGGGATGAGGGTTAGGTAGAATAACCCATATAGCTATATATATGAAACCGTTGGGCATAAAGCTTAACGAGTGTATAAGACACCCAATCTAAGGCAGACCTATTCAACTAGGTAAACAAGATAATCAGTAAAGTCCCGCATACAAGCAGACAATTTCTAAAACACGCTTTACAGCCCAAAAATAGTAAAGACAAGGGCTACGAATAACTCACAAAACAATCTTCAGCAAATCTCGGGTAACTACAATCATAGGATCCAAATCCCACTGTCTAAGTGCCCTAAAACAATAAATAATATAGTCTCAGTATCTCTATAAGTCTAGGTCCGGTTTAGCCTTGTCGGTTAAGATTAAGTTAAATAAGGTAATCCAACTATTAATAAGTTTAAATGAGGTGACGTATTTAGAAGGCGATGTTCCGCGTCAAACAGGACCGCTCGAAGATATTTTGGCATTCCACGTCATAATCGTCAACTGAAAGAGGATGATAATCCGAATCGAAAATGATTACTAGGAGTATCGGTTAATAGAATATCGTTATCAAGTTTCAGTAGATCGACCAAGGTCAACGGAAACAATGTTGACTTGGTCAAAGTCAAACGTAAGGAATGTTGACTTTATAAAAGTCAAAGTCACAGATGTTGACTTATGAAAGTCAAAGGTCAATTATGTTGACTATAAAAGTCAAATGTCAAACATGTTGACTTATAAGAGTCAAATGTTAATTATGTTGACTTATTGAAGTCAAAATCAATTTAAAAGTCCAATTTGACAATTTGAATAATTTGAAGTGTTTTCATACCAAAATGTTTAGAGTAAAATACCTTTCAAAACCATTTATAAGGTTTGCCGCAAAACATATTTTGATGACTTAAAACGATGATCAAGTTGAGGCGAAGTTTAAAGTATCGCAAGGAGGTTAAAAAGAGTCCATTTTAAGTAATATCATGACATTTGTGATTACGTTGGTGTCCTTGAGTCCAAAGACAATGTTATTGTAAAATAGGTTACTTTTGTATACCATTTATTCATATAAGTGTTTTATTGTCGTAAAAAAAAGTTGTGAGTTGAAATTTCGGCAGCGCTTCCGCGTCTTAAAATATTCGTCCAAAATTTATACACTTTCCCGCTTAACAAAATTTGCATTTTCAAGAGCAATTAAGTCTTTCTCATAATATATTATATGATATAACTTAAATACATTCCTTATGGTTAAATTCACATTTTAACGTATTTTAGTCCAAAGTTGTCCAAATCCGATAATACCAAGCGTTGGTCTAATAATTATTCCTAACCATTTTTCAAGGCTAAAACCGAACGTATGAAAAATGAGAAATTTGGAAGAAAGTCAATTCTTACCGATAACAACCGCAATTTAGCAAGCTAAGAATCCGGGACAAAATCCTTTGATGGTGTGGTGATGAGATTTCTAACTCCAAAACACAATACACCATTTGTTAATATAGGTTCTTAAGATAACGAGCTTACGGTTACGAAAAACAGCGAAACAAAACGAAAACGGGCAAACTGTCCTCTGAATGCGCCGCATGTGGACCATGGGCGGCGCATTCAGTGCAGTCTCTGCACCGAAATCGTTTCTAAGTTTAGTAAATCGACTTTTGATGGTAGATTCTGGACATGCAAGCTATAATATGTTCAAAAAACACTTTCAAATAACACTTTGGTAAAGCTTTTACAACCATTTAATCAAGATCCATACACATTTTTACAAAAACTCGATTTTTATACATATTTTACCATCAAACTTTGTTAAAACTCATTTTCTTTAGTTAGATGATACATGCAATGAATAAAACTTATAAAATACAGAAAGTTTAAGTTATTATACCCCAAAGAAAGTGAAGATGTGAAGATCAAGCTAGATGTGATGAAGATCCTTGATGTGAGACGGTGATTTCAACCCGAAAACGAAATAACCCAAGTAGATCTCCAAATGGATGGAAGAACTCTACTCCCCTTGATGAACACAACACTTTTTGGTGAAGAAATATGTGGTTTATATTCTGGAATCACAGCCACAAGAAAAGAAATGGAATGGGTGTTTGTGTTTGTGTGTGTGTGTTTGCTTCAAAGAGAAAAAAAAAGAGAGAGAGAAGTGATTTGTGTTTGTGAAAGTGAGGAATGAATTGGAGGTCAAATGGGGGTGTTTGATGCTTATTACTGGACCCAAAGGCCCTTTGGACAAGCACAAACCCGACACAAAAGGTTTAGGCCCGTTTAAGAAAATTTGCAAAAGTTAGAAAATCACCAAGTGCTGATCTGCACCTGAATGCGGCGCATTCTAGGTAACAGGCGGCGCATTCAGGGCTCCGACAGCAAAAATTGATTTTTCGGTATAAGTTATGGTCACGCACGTTCGTTCTTTAGAGTTCTCGATTGTTTTACGTATGAACTTAGGGAAGTTCATAATAGATATTCTTGGTATTAGGATTCATTATATGGTTCGATTTAAATTCCAAAATGGAAATACATACTTCTCGGTAAAAACATAAACACGAGCAAAGCATGATTTCTTAAGGATAGGGATACGTTAACCGACAAATTTGGCATAAACCTTCTAACTTATAATTATGAGAATACTAACTAATTGGCACTTAGATAAAATAAAATTATTACGTCTCAGGGGACGACTCAGCAAATACAGAAAACCCGATACTCGATAACAGTAAATCGTAAGCAAAACAAAGTGAAATACAAGGGTCAAATCAATTGCGAATAAAAATTACATACTAACGGTAATATAAGTACTCCAAATTGACGGGACGTCACAGTTTACTTCAAAAAGAGAGAGAGAGAGAGAGAGAGAGATGATGATATGTGTGTGTGTGTGAATTATGAAATGAAATGTGGGATCAAAGGGGGTGTTAGTGACTTGTTTCTGGACCAAAAAGCCTTTTGGACCACCACAAACCCGACACCAATGGTTTAGGACCGTTTTAGAAAAGTTACAAAAGTTTGAAAAACACAAAATGCTGATACGCACCTGAATGCGGCGCCATTTAGGGGAATGGCGGCGCATTCATGCCCCAGACAGCAAAAATTTATTTTTCGGTATAAGTTATGGTTATGCACGTTCGTTCTTTAGTGTTCCCGATTGTTTTACATATGAACTTAGGCAAGTTCATTATAGGTATTCTTGGTATTATGACTCATTTAAATGATTAACTTTCAATTTAGATTCCGAGATACGCACGATTTCGGTAAGGATAAACAAGTGTAAAAGCACGTTTTCTCGAAGATAAAGAATACGTTAACTGACAAATTGGGCATAACCTCCTAACTTATTTCATGAGCATACTAACTATTTGGCACTTAGGTAAAAATCAACTTAAGTCTCAAGGGACGAATCAAAATAATTACATAAAACCCGATTCTCAATAATAAATCGTGAGTAAAACAAAGCGAAATAAAAAGGGTCAAAACAACTGCGAATAAAATATAAATAATGACGGTAACATAAGTACTCCAAATTGACGGCAAATTGACAGGACGTCACATGTAGCATTGTTCATACTTAGATTCGTGAGTCTAGATCAAGATTCAAGGCATTCCTTTTGTGAAATCAATTAGATAAAACCCTAATTTCATTTCAATTCTTATTCATTATCGTATAATCGTTTTGTGAATGGTTTGAATTGGTATAAATCTGATTATAAGTCATGCTAAGCTGATTGAACGTCACATAAGTTGTGTCTACAATTTTGGAATCATAATCGGTAGAAAACCTAAGTCAATGCATATATATATATATATATATATAACCATATTGATAGATTGTTGAAATAAAATGTTGGTCCGTCTCTCTCAGTTTAAATCTCTGAATTGGAATTGAATTTGGTCCGTCTCTCTCAGTTTAAATCTCCTGGTACTTCCTAAAGTGTAAAATACTAACAGGGGGTCAAATCTTAGTTTTTAAAACGATTCGTTAGGATTAAAGACATGAAATTGTGTAACGACCTAGAAACCTTTTAGTTAATGTATAATTGGTTATTTTACCTTGTGGTCGGTTACGAAGCATATTTAATAGGATTTAATTTGATTAAATGAGAATGAGGTAACATAAAAACGTTTATAAGTCAAACTAGGTAAACTTACGTTTTGGACAGATTGGTAAACCAGTTTTATTTCAATCATAACTTATTCATAATTAACTTAAATAGATAAAATACAAAGTCTATAATGTATCCCTACCAGTCTAGTTTTCGTACATATAAGATTCATCATTTAAATCTTTCTAAAAATGAAGTTATAACAGTTTTAATGGACATAGGTACTTGCTGAAATTTCTATCGTCATACCTACACTTACCGGTTAATCTCAATTGTATGACATAATCAAATTTCCAAAACGGACATCTTAAACATGTTATTTAATCGAGTTGAAATGCGAGAGACTTATTTACTTACGATTCATTACTTATAATCATTTAGGAGAACTCAATATCTAGTCGGGACTTATCCTTGTGACCTACTACCTCATATACACACACTCACGCTACTAGAGTAGTGTCGCTTACTTACTATATCGAGGTGATTTCTTGCCCCACTTTTACTATTGTATATGTTTTACAAATCGGGGGAAAGTAAAGCTCAACCAAAACCATATTTGAAAAAAACGGATTTCATTTCCATTACTTACTATATATGGAAATCTTTCTATTATGGAAACTTATTATATTTGAAAACTTACCATATATAAATATTTCTATTCATGGAAAATTTCTACTTTTGTAAATCATAAAATGTGCAACATAAACCTAATTCATTTTTGTTCAAAACTTAAACGAGACATTGGTTGTGAGAGTTGTTTACTAATATACCTTTCCTACTGGTAAAAACCGTGTAAACACCGTGGTTAGTATACCTTTCCTACTGACGTATCAGTATACATTTCCAACTGACGTATCAATATACCTTTCCTATTGATACCTACACGCTCATTAGTAAACCTTTTCTACTAATGAGGTGTACTTATGGTAGCGTGGCTACTTCGGATGTTGCTAGTAAGTACACCATTCCTACTGACATTACTTGATTACTAGTATACCTTGCCTACTAGTGATATATGCTTACGATGGATGATTATGGATGATGATTTTCCTATTACCTACATGCATTCGTTAAACATTGTTTTACTAAAATGATACCGAGATATGTTTTTCTTACTATTACATTTTCCTACTTACACAATGAAGTCTCTCAACTCTATGTTGACTTTTCGAGCTTTATTTTCAAGTAATTAGCAGGCATAGGACGAGACTGAGTTCGAGCCTTAGAATACTTTTAGATTGCATTGCATTAGTCTTCTATATTGTTTTGTTACTTTGGATTATTTCTGGATTGCATGCCTATGTCCTTCCATTTGAAATACTTCGTAATCATTTACATTATCGTTGGATTCTTTGCTTGTAGTGTTGACGTAAACATGAGACAAGGATAACTTTCTTGTTGAATGGCAATATCACAACACTTTTCGTTTACTTCTTACATTTAGTATTTCTCTATTATATTGTTGCGTTGTGATGATTGCCACTCGCCCACACCCTTCGTTTCCGCCACATAAGGGGTGTAACAGATTGGTATCAGAGCTCACAGTTATAGAGAACTAGGTGGTTTGGCCTAGACTATAACTAGGAGTCTTCATATAGATCTTTTAGGATCTTTCCTTGTTTCTCATGTGACAACCGTCACTTTTCCGACTCAGGTTAGTCTGGTATGCCGTATAATCTTACTGTGTTTACAAAACAAATATTTTTTTCGAAAGATCTTTACTTTTTCTTTTATGTATGATGTTTACTATGCATTGTGCCTATACCTTGTTATATGATGTTATTGTATTAATTAGGTGCAATAGTAAGTCCCACTAGACGAGCTCCTAGATAACTTATCGATCAATTTCGTACTTTATATACTTTATCATTATACTCTATTTATTGATCGTTACAAATGAATTTCGTATATCGATAATTACACGTAAGGTACCTATTCAAAGGTCCCTTATATTGTATTTCCGTATATCGCACTTTGGAGTATCGTCTGTTACTTGTACGTCAAACGAAAGAAGGATTTTGGAATTTCAGGACAAAGTGCCCCGCACCCAAGCCTAGGTGAGACGCACCAGGGCAGCAGTTCGCACGTTTTCGTTTTTGATTGTTGGCTCGAACCATGTAGACTATGGCTAGGACTCGTGGTGCAGTGTATTTGGCCGTGCTTGGCAGTGGCTAAGGCTCTATTACTTGTTTCTAAACGCAATAACCAATTAGACTAACAAAAACCTAAAAGTTTCTAAACATAAAACCCTAATCCAAAGAAACCGTCATCTTCCTCCTTTTCTCTCCTTGCAGCCGTCGACCATCAGCCACCAAGCAGGATTCTTGCAGATTCTCTCCTTTTCCAACATGGCATTCATTCTCTATTTCCAAAGGTAATCAAGGTTCTGGTGTTACAATGCTTCATTCTAAACCGAAAACCCTAATACGGGTTCTTTCTTGCAGCCGCCACAAATACACTATTTGGTTTCCGATTTCAATCTTCACCACCATCCAATTCGTTCATGATTATTCACCTTTAATCTCGTATTCATCATCATCTTTACCTAAAGGTTCGTTTTGTTTAATTTCATGAGTTTGTTCATATAGCCAAAACTCTAAGCTAAATGCTTGTAATCTGATTATGATTTTCTAAATATGTATGTTGTCCAGCGAAGTCCACACAATCGAACCTCCTTGAATTCATCGTCAAATCATGATTTCAGCAAGGTATGTCCAAAGATTTGTCACGTTTTATTGTGTCGAAATTTCTGCAAATACCAAGTAGGATTTTTGTTTGAGTTGTATATCTTCTTCGTAGCCGATTCTAGCATCAAGAGACGAATCTTTTGTTTCTGTCATCATTGGATCTTTTTTCCCTTCATATTCAGGTCATATCCTTCCTTTTTCGGTATTGTATTCTCGATATTTAAATCGTGTACTTACATACAATTGCGTATTGAAATTGTTATCATAATACACTAATTATCGTTGTTTGAAGTTGAAGTTTTGCGGACTGTTTTTGTGAATTGATTCCGTCCGTAAAATCTGATTTTGGACATCGGATTTAAGTATTCGATATCGTCTTTAAAAGGGTGTATTCGTGCCTTTAATCATTCACAATTTCACCTACTGTGACGTCCCGTCATTCTTAGATATTTTATTTTCGTATTATTTAATTTTTATTCGCAATTATTTCGACCCTTGTATTTCGCTTTGTATTTACTCACGATTTATTGAGGTGAGTCTGATTTTATGTGTTTTATTGATTCGTCCCTTGAGACGTAGGATTTTTGTTTAGCTAACTGTCAAATAGTTACTATTCTCGTGGGAATAAGTTAGGGTGTTTACGCCAAATTTGTCGGTTAATGTATGCCTTATATTCGAATATCGTGTATTGCACTAGGTTTCACTTACCAAAATCGTGCGTATCTCGGAATTGAAATTAAATTTAATGAATCATAATACCAAGAAATCATCTAATGAACTGTTCTAAGTTCATTACAAAAAGAATCGGAAACTTTCAACTAACGAAAATTCTTAACGATAGCGAAAAACGAAAAATTTCAAGAAACCAAACAGTTACGCAGCGTAACTATGCAGTTACGCTAACGTAACTATATAGTTACGCTAGTGTAACTAGCGTGATGGTGATTTTGTGAGTCATCTAAAACGTGTCTAACCTCTCACCACCTGTCCAACAGGTGGCAAAGCCTCCTTTATCACAGATTTTAGTGTTCTATTGTCACCCATAAGTCTCCATTTCATATTCATATTCACACACACACATATCAACTCTTTTTCTCTCCATTCTCAAATGTGCAAAACACACACATATTCTTTCAACGCCCATTGTTGCAGTAAATTCCCATCAATCAAACAACAAATTTCATCACAATAAATTGTTATCATCATCATGGAGAGCTAGAGTTAATCATCCATTGGTTGCATTCTTTGATTTATATCATTTTGGGTCAAAATCAACGTCAAACAACAAGGAGTTTCCATCAAATCGTGCTAGATCATCACACACTCATTTTCTTTGGGCTTTAACATCTAATTCCTACGGTTTTTAATTTGATTTCTAACTTGCATGTATGATCTAATACATAGAAATGAGTTTTTATAAAAATCTTATGGTTAATAAGTTAAGAAATCAAATTTTTATATATATATACATGGATTTTGGTTTAAATGATTGGAAACGCTTTACAAAATGTTATTTGAAAGTGTTTTTGAGGATATTATAACTTGCATGTCCAAATCCACGATCAAAATATGAAATTCCAACACGAAAACGATTTTTGACAAACTTGAGGAGCTGATCTCAGTTTCGCTAACATAACTATAGATATGCTAGTGTAACTACAATTACGTTGGCTTAACTACAGTTACGCTACCTAACCGAGATCAGGTCCTGAAATCGTATCTAATTCGCTTTAAAACGTAACCTTAAGCTCGATATTTCATGTGTGTGTTCAAAAATAAATATAATGACTTTAACATGTATTAAAGTGACATATTGAACATATAAACACCTTTTTGTGTTGGTAAATTTGATTAAATATCGTTATAAATTGTAAGCAGGTAAGTGTTTGTAAAAATTTGGATTTAAAAACTATAACGCGAAAGCGCTGCCCGAATCTACAATTTATGATTTTAAACAATTCTGAAACACTTGTATAAGTAAACTAATGTATAATGCAAAAACGTCGTCTATGGACTCAAAGACATCAACGCCATAAAAAAATGTCGCAATACTCATTTAAGACAAGCGTTTTGACTACCTTCCGATAAATAAACCTTTGTTACAAAATGCGACCGTAATCTAAAATCATCAAATGACGTTTTTACGACAAACCCTTTATAAATCATTTTAAACGTTATCTTACTTTACGACTCTGAAAAAGTAAAGACTTTAACTTCTCAAAATGTCAAAGTTGGACTTCTAAGTTGTCTTTGACTTTCCTTCAAGTTGACTTTGACTTTTGTAAAGTCAACATCTTTGAATTCGACTTTGACTTTTGCTAAAATCAACATCTTTGACTTTGACCAAGTCAACCCCTTCGACGTTGACCTTGGTCGGTCTCGATAAAACTTGGTAACGGTATTCCTTTCGACCGATAACCCTGGTAGTCGTCTTCTACTCAGAATATCATTCTTTTCCAATTGTCGTTTATGACGCGAAATGTCGATATCTTTCCGATCGGCCCTTTTTGGCGCGGAACATCGTCTTCTTAATCCGTCATCTTGATTCGACTTAATAATCGTTGGAATATTTTAATAAACTTAACCTTAACCGACAAGGCTAAACCAGACTAGACTTATAGAGATACTGAGACTACGCTGTTTATTGTTTTAAGGAACTTAGACGGTGGAGTTGTAGCTCCAAGATTGTATACTCGAGATTTTCTAAAGCTTTCATTGTGAGTTATTTGTAGCCCTTGTCTTTACTATTTTTGGGCTGGAAAATGTATTAAATTGTCTTCATGTATGCGAAACTTTGTTGATTATCTTGTTACCTAGTGGATCAGGTAAGCCTTAGATTAGGTGTCTTATACACTCGTTAAGCTTTATGCCCAACGGTTTCATACATTTAGCTATATGGGTTATTTGAGCTAACCCTCATTTCTCAGTAGGTCGCTCCTATGAGTGGATGTTATGATCGTACCTCAATAATCTGTTGCCTTTGGTTTGACACGCCATAGGAAAGTGGTCTTCAGGACAGGTCAGGTTCGAGGTATAACTAATCTAGGCATAGTATCCTCACTAGGACGGTAAAACAAGATATGATATTTGAAATTTACAATGTTAGTTTAAACTTGTCGTTGGGTCGACATTTATTTAAAATTGCGACTAATTCACAAACATGTTGTTGATGTCGTTTTTAACGCTTTTCAAGAGTTTGAGGAGATCCTGATCATACCATGCTTACATTGGATCAATTATTTTGTGTTTATTGGAATTTGTTTGTTTTGGATGTAATTCATTTGTGATCTAATTTATGACATTTGCTATGTATTTGTAATCGGCGTTTCATCGCTTTTGACTTTGTAATGTATTTTTGTAAACATTTGGCATGAATTATTTTATCGTTAACTATTATAAATCAATTTGTCAAAAACCGTGTTAAAACATGTCACACAGCCAAATCTCGTGTTCCCGAGACTCGAGGTGTTGACTTCATGGGTCCCAGATAGCAATGATATATAGGCGAACGACCTCTATATGATTCGTTTTAAAAAAAAACATACATTCATTGATATTGAAAATCAGAGTTTTACATGATCAAGGAAAAGTGTTACTAGAGTTCACAAAACAACGATTTACATTACATAACTTAAAAGGATATAAGTAATGCAAGGGAAATCTCCCAAAAACGTGAGTTTGAAATATGCGACTCTCTCATATCCCAAAATCCCTCCGTCGAAATCCCTTTCGACTAAGCACCTGATACATACATGCTAAAGTCAACATAAAGTTGGTGAATTCATAGGTTTAGTTTGGTAATAAAGAGGACCACAAGATTTCCGTTTAAGTAAGTCTTACAGTTGCACCTAAACTCATGACATCGAAGCGTAACAAAGTTCCTTACCCCAGAAGTGTTCCTATGTTATAGCCAAATAACATATATAGTTTCAAAAGTAAAGCACCTTACTCGAGTCCGCGAGTTAGTTGTGGTAGACGTGGGTTACATCGTCTAGCCGTTGGGTGAGGGTTGTCAAACCCTAATAGATCTATCCAATACAATCGCGCTTAAGTCCTTAACTAACGATTCATGATAGGGGAATTTCCTTTGGCTTAATGGTAACTTATTCAACTAGTAAAGGTTTTAAGTACTTCTGTCCATAAGTAAAAGAGCATGTATCTCACCCCAAGTATAAAACAAGTAAAAAGCGGGGCTATGAACTCACCTTAGCAAGCTAGCTAAAACTAATGACGCAGTGTGTGTAAGCCAACACGTAGGAATCTCAAATCCGAGAATCAGGTAGGTCTAACCTTGACCTATTAAGTTCTGGAATTAAGGTTTTTACATTCCAGTCCAATGCACATGAAAAGGTATGTATATGTATGAATAAGGTAGAGTTAAGGTTTGGGTTTGATAATAATAAACTAACACCGTTCGGGCCATTATATACAACAACATTCTATAATCGCATGCGGAGCTAGGACACTTTAAATCGTAAATCCAGCAACCTCGGCAGTACGAAATATCGAGATGGAATCATTGCATACAAAGCTCCCTATTATTGTGTTATCGCTATTATTATCGAGTTGGTTTTAAAAGTTAGTTTTTATAAAAGTTTATAAAAACTCAGCAAGTGTTAAGTTTTACCCAACTTTAAAGTAACATATCGCCCGTTTCTTATCCGATTTTCATGAATCTTATATAGAAACGACCGCGTTTGAAATACTTTTCAAATGGTTTAGGCCTTGAAATCAGATTGAGAGGCTACTGATATTTATAACAGAAATACTAACAGTAGGTTTTAGGGTTTTCTCAAAGTACATGTTAACTTGAATATATCATAACTCCTTGGTCGTTTATCCGTTTTTAGTGTTCTTTTTATGGAAATGTAGGCATTTGATTTATCTTTCAAATGCCACTGGTATTATGTCATAATTCATAACCATTTTCCCCAGACTTAATAAAAGGTCTGCGAGTATGGAGATTGTGGGTCAAGGAATTAGATCAAACTTTAAAATGGTATATCTTGCTTGATATCTATCCGTTTTTAACGAATCTTATATCGAAACGACCAGGTTTAAAATATATTTCAAATGCCACTGGTCTCGTGGTCAAATTTAAAATAGAAAGTTTTTAATGGTCAAAATAGTCTACTGACCTGTTGTTGTTGTTCCAGAAATTATGATAACTCTAAAAACCGTATCTCATTTGTTATTTATCCATTTCTAGTGAATTTTATATTCAAACGACCATGTTTGAGTTATATTTAAGATGATATAGGTCTCATAGTCTGGTTTGAAATATATTTTTCCCGAGGTCATGGTGAACAGTCGGATATACAGTGGGTTTTTCAAGTTTTGTAACATTTCTTTATATGTAACATGTTTATGCATATGTGCTATATGTAATATTATATATGAACTATAAAACATGATATAAGAAGTATGAAATATGTAAAAGGGTTAGTAATAACATACCTAAGTGTTATATATGAAGATCTTGATGCAACTTTCAAACTACCAAGGTTTGATTCTAAGTTCTTGTATGAAGTATGTGTGAGTGGGATTTTGTGTTGGTGATTCTCCTTGGTTCTTCTCGTGGCTGAAATTAAAAGAGCAAGGAGGGAGGGAGAAGATTTTTTCACTTGGTGGTGAATGAGCAAGTGAAATGGATGGAAGGGGTCTAGTATTTATAGCCAAAGGAGAGAGTGGAGTCATGAGTGCTAGCACATGGGAGGTATGGTCTATTGAGTTCAATAGTGAAATGGTCAAGTGTGTAAGTGACTAAACCCATGTGATCAAGGACACCACCAACTCATTTAACTAGTCAAGCAAGCAACAAACAACTTGTAGGTGATTATTTAAATCAAAGGATGAGAGAAAATAGGGGTTTGTCATTTTTGCAAACTCTAGGGTCCTAAGTGAAGTCCTTGTATGCTTAGGGTGTTTTGTGTAAGTTGTGTATTATATATATATATATGCATGCAAAGTTCCATACATGCAAAGTTGATGTATAAATCATGATTTTATGCATGAAATATTGGACTAGATTCATTGTTGTATAAATGTTTATTTTATGTGAATATTTGATCCCGTATACCTAATCCTGGTATCCGTATATGTTTTTGACGTAGTTAACCAGTATCATTTATGTATAGGTTGACCTACCGGTCGTAAATAAATCAAAACATATACAAGTTGAGTAATAGTGTTAAAAGAATTTAGTTGGTGTGAACCTGGATTTTTGCGGGTTGTCGCTGTCTCCCCTCCCCTTGTTATGGAAATTTCGTCCCGAAATTTAGTTGGTTTGTTCTGGAGGTTGGGTGTCTGAGAAGAGATGCGGGTACTTGAGTTTCATCTGGTCCCCTCGCTCTGAAGTGAACCAGGTAGGTCTAACCTTGACCTATTAAGTTTTGGAATTAAGGTTTTATCATTCCAGTCCAATGCACATGAAAATGTATGTATATGTATGAATAAGGTAGAGTTAAGGTTTTGATTTGATAATAATAAACTAACACCGTTTGGGCAAGCTCGGCAGTACGAAATATTGAGATGGAATCATTGCATACAAAGCTCCCTATTATTGTGTTATCGCTATTATTACCGAGTTGGTTTTAAAAGTTAGTTTTTATAAAAGTTTATAAAACTCAGCAAGTATCTTTAACTTTTACCCAACTTTAAAGTAACATATCTCGCCCGTTTCTTATATAGAAACGACCGCGTTTGAAATACCGCGTTTGAAATACCTTTCAATTGGTTTAGGCCTTGAAAACATATTGAAAGTCTACTGATATTTATAACAGAAATACTAACAGTAGGTTTTAGGGTTTTCTCAAAGTACATGTTAACTTGAAAATATCATAACTCCTTGGTCGTTTATCCGTTTTTAGTGTTCTTTTTATGGAATTTTAGGCATTTGAATTATCTTTCAAATGCCACAGGTCTCATGGCCCCATTCAAAAGCATGTTTCCCAAATTTAATAAAAGGTCCGCTGGTATGTAGTTTGGGGGTCAAGGAATTAGGTCAAACTTCAACATTGTATATCTTGCTCGATATTTATCCGTTTTTAACGAATCTTATATTGAAACGTTCGTTTTTGAGTTAAATTTAACATAACTGAGGTCTCCTATTAAGTTTTAGTGGTCGTTTTCCCAGATTTCCCAAAAACAGTCCGTGTAGACAGTTTATGTTGCTGAAACATATGTTGTTGCGTAAAATACTTTTAAAATACTTAAACATATCCAAAAATTATGATTTTTATATCTAAATCTTCAGAAAACATAGAAGTATCTTTTGTTTAAATGGTTTATCCAAACCATTTGGTTAATATGGTTAAAGAGTGTCTACAAGTCGGTGTAAGTTTTCGGTTAACAAAATAACTTAACTTCTCTTTATTTAACCCATGTTTTTGTATAAAAGACTTAGATTTTATGAAATGTTAGTATGTAAATATGATGCATTAGAAGGCTTTATAGAACATACCTAAATGTATATGAATGCAAGACTTGATGCTTCTTCTTTATGATCAAAGCTTAGAACTAGGGTTTTGATATGTGTTGGTGATTTCTTTCTTCTTCTTTCCTTTTGCCAATTTTAGAGAGAGAGTGGGGAGGTGATTTGCGAGTTTTGAGAAAGGATAAATGAATGCTAGGGACTTCTATTTATAGAGTGGATCTTGGTTTAGAATTTAATCCTAGTTAGTCATTGTTTCAACTATGGTAAGTGTCATTGATTGTTATGGGCAATTTAGTTCAATAGTGACATTCTATTCAACCATGTGACCACCAAATCTAGCCAACAAGCCAAAGAATCCCATGGGGGACCCCTTGTGAACGGACATGGAGTTTTGGGAGGGGGTTTTGGGTGGTTTTTGCAAAGTCTAGGGTGTTTAGGCATGTTTTGATGTCTAGTGGGTGATTTATGCAAGTTTTGGTAACTTATACTACATGCATGCAACAATTCATGCAAAGATGATGAATGCAAGGTTAGAGTTTTATGCCTTTCATGTTGGACTAGAAATATAGTTTTAAAAGTATATATACGTTTATGTAAAGTGAATACCGTACCTAATTCTGATATCCGTATATGTTTAGACATAGTTATTAAGCATTATTTATGTATAGTGTGACCTAACGGTCGTGCATAATTGAAAACATACACTAGTGGTTTAAGAGGTCGAGTTGGTGTGAACCTGGATTTTTGTGGGTTGTCACAACACATGGGTTGTAAGACGTTTCTAAATTGTGGCTATATTTCGTGTTATTACAGCCGCGTGAATTGGTTTTCAATTTGGTGTGTGGTTCGTGTTAGACTCAAGGATCGTATACGTAAGTAAACGCTCCTAACCGAACTCAATTCCATTGTCTTTACTAATCTCCATTATTAAACTTTTCTTAGTCATAATCTTATTTGTGGTTTGTTTATTGGTTCATATTTGACCTAGGAACAACCCTAGAGTCTTTATCAATCGGGTTTTCGAGTTGTAACGGTAATCGCCTATCGGTAACCTACGTTTAACGATAACTATCCTATACTTTTCTATGCGTGTTTATTCTCGTGGTGAACTCTTGATATCTTATCCTCATGAACTGAATATGGACATTTTTTTATTCGTAATTAATTGCGTGGTTGATTACATTATTCGTACTTAACTGCATGGTTGATTTCATTATTCCTGCTTTTCGTTATATCGTTGATCGTTGAAATTCGTGATTCGTTGGACAAACTTGTATTTTGGAGAGTTTGGTTTCTATTTTGTATCTGTACTCATTTATATTTTTCTCCATTTTGGTTTAGGAATTAAACTCTGTGACCTGAACATAAGTTGTACGTCGTTATAGATTTTCCTAAAATCGTAAGAAGTAGGGGGTCTAATCTAATTATTTTGAGTAAAGTGTTTAGGTTTAATAATCTATTTCGTGTAACCATTTAGACAACCTTAATAATAATTAAATGGGTTTATTATAATTTATTAACACGTCTAAAATGTATTAAAAATATCTATCTTGTCTACACCTAAAATATACGACTTTATAAAGTAATAAACTCAACTTATATAGAAATAATGTTTTTGGACAGCTTAGGTAATCAGTTTTGTTTTAAATCATATCTCCTTCCTAACAAACTCTTTTGTAATGATATCTTAGTCTAAAACGTATCTATCGGTGTCTAGATTTCGAATATATTTCCTTTGAGGTCTAATTCCTTCTAGAACTCTATTTATCTCAGTTTGAACGGACGAATGTGTTTATTGAAAAGCTTGTCGTTTTATCCTAAGTCTTTAACCGTCGAACCTTATGCTTATAAGCTTCTACCTTTATCTAGGGGAGCTCTAGGGCTACTGAGGACTCTAGTTGTGACCAACTTACTGCACCATATACACAGTATCGCTTGCATACGATTACTCGATAAGGTGAGTCATCGCCCTTCTTTTACTACTGTTTTTCTATACTTTAAATCGGGGGAAAGTAAAGCAACCTATATGACTTGAAATAAAACGACTTACGAGATTTATGTACTACTTCCTATTTTATAAACATTTCTATTTTTAGAAACTTACCATAAATGGATAATTCTATTTATGGAAACTTACGATATTTCGAAACTATAAATTGTGTAATAAAAGCTAATGCGAATTTTCTAAAACATCACAAACGGTTGTTCAATACTTAAGTTGATGTACTTATTACGATGGATTATCGGTATGTGTTTCATAGCGATATCGCCCGCTCTTTATGAGATGCACTTACTACGATGGATTATCGGTATGTGTGTCATACTGATACCGCACGCTCTTTATGAGGTGCATTTACTATACGATGGATTATTGGTATGCGTTTGCATACTGGTACCGCACACTCTTATGAGGTGCACTTACAATTACGATGGATTATCGGTATGAGTTTCATACTGATATCGCAGGCTCTCTATGAGGTGCACTTTCTATGTTCTGATTATATTGAATGTTTGTGATGTACTTTTATATTATACGATGAGATGATTGTTTTCCTACTACTTTAAAATGCATTAGTTACACAATATTTCTTCATTGATTGTATTATGAGATTAATTACTTTTACTACTACTCGATGTACTCGCTCAACTTTATGTTGATGTTTTTAAGCTTTACTTTCAGGTAATGAGCATGCATAGGACTTGGATGTAGGACTCGGACTCTAGATGACCTCCATATCTTTTGCATTTACGGATATTTATTATTTATATACATTTGATTACATTTCGGGTTTGCACGCCCAAGCATTCTTTCATACGTCGAGGTTTACATTTGAATTTTCATCTTGTAGTGTTTGACGATTTTCTTGTACTAAGGTTTATACCTTGAATATGGCGACGTCATAACAACATTTTTATTTGATCGTATAGTATTCTTTATATTACTGTTGTGTTATGACGATCGCCAATCGTGTTGCACCCTGCGTTTCCGCCAATGGCGGGGTGTGACACCCTACGTCTCACAAATTTCCCGCAGCGAATATATAGCCTAAGGAGATGACGACCTACGCCAGATTTACGACGACGAAGGAGTTCCTATCTTATTTACTCTTTATTATTTATATTCTCATCTATTGCTAACAATCAAAATTTGTTAAAATCTTATACTCCCAATTCAATAATCTGTAATTGTTATCATTGTGATATGAACTTTGGGGAGCAAACGAGTATTCAAGACGATGCTCTTTCTTTGGGTCCCTCATGTAGTTGTCACAATAGAATCATTTTTCATTCAATCGTGATTCCCCTACTTATTCGAAATTCTTGGTTTAATTCATTTCGATCTTCTTTTCTGTTGGATTTTTATCGTACCGTACGTCACGCTCTCGTGGAAAGATTTTCGTGCACTTTAGGAGGTGTGATTGAAGACTCATTTACCTTATCTTCGAAGATGATGCTATTTTTTTCGATTATCTTGATCATAACATTTTTGAACTCTTTTCATTCATTCTTATATTATCACAAAATCGATGCTCGATTCTACATCAAGAGATTGTTAAAATCAAATTCTAAGAATTTGTATCTATTCTATCAGTTGCTTCATTGTTTCAAAACTCGAGGAGAAATATCATTTCTCGCCATATTCTTTTGTAAGGATTCTCGTATTAACACTTGGAGATAAAAGTTAAATTCGGTAGCATATTTCTGTCTTGGCAGACACAGTCAATTTTCTCCTATCTCTGTTCGTTTTAAAGTTTTGGTTTCTTCTGCAAAGTTGTTTAGAACGTCGAAATCTTGCTGATGTACGGGAATCAGACCCGATACATTTTTTACAATTTTATAATGAATTTATACTAATCTGCTCAAATCAAATCGTTGCCAGAACGTTTTTCTCGAGGACTACTCGAACTCTATTGTTTAATCTCGAGTTGGACGGAACTTACTCACCTGAAATCGTGTTTCTTCAAAGCTATGGATGGAATTAATATATGAATCCTTACGAACTTCTCTCTCCAATCAAGGTTCTTCTGTTAATTACCATGCTTACTTTTATTCGTGAAACTCATTCAAACCAAAACTAGTTCCTGATGATGTTAACGTATCATTTCGCCCTGAAGGTTCACTCGTGAGGTATCCTTCTCCCCAATGTGATAAATTTGAACTCATAACATACATGGTAAGGCTATACGACCCTTCTTCCTTCTCTTGGTATCTACTGCCGTATACAATCTTCGGTTTACCGCCGCGGACTCGACACTCATTTTCGCAATTGATATTCCATCGTTAGACTCTTTAATAAACTTTTTCAAGATGTACTCTTGTCAATGAGTATTTCAAACTCATTATCTCGTTCCGTTGGAACCCAAACTTGAAAATCGACCTATTCGACTTCAATATGTGATTTATAGAAGAGCTTATGATGTAAACTATGGTCATAACGTGCGCATTGTACATAGGTTGTTTTCAATGCAAAACCCGATGCACTCACTTTGGTACTCTCATGACTGATGTTGCTTACGATACTTTCTTCCAGTTTTGGAACGTACCGATATGGAGACATGTATTTCCTTTTCGCATAAAAAGTACTCTTTGGAGCCTTGTGCAACCCCTCGTAAAGTGATATACTATCAAGTTCTGAATTGTTACCTATCATTTGAGAAGCAATAATCTCGAAACTATTTGAGATTTTCCACATACTACTACCGCTGATACTTGTTGAGTACCTTCATATAAAATATGTGCTATAAAAAGCCATCTGGTTTTGTGAACCATTTGATTTCTGTGTCAATCGATTATACGAACCGAATAAATCTTTTCTCTGTTTTTCTAAATCGAAGCAGATTTTCTCTAAGACGACGTCTTCGTCAACTCTATCTTATTCTCAATTACCTTGAGCAATTTCTATCTTATTCACCATCGGTTGTAGAATAAGATTTTACTTTGATTTATACTTATCCGGTCTCAATCTGCTAGAAATTTTCGACACTTTCTTTCGGTGTGACAGATAGTCCGGCACGAGAAGAATTTAGTTTCGCAAACTTCATTATATCCTATTTCATCTGCTTTAAGCATATCTCTCAATGGTTGTATCATCAACTTCCATGAGCTTTATACTACATATAGTTTTCCGAGTTAAACTCTATTTGTTGGATTTTTTATCGTCGTCGCTCTTCTAGAAACCTCGAAGTGACTATGGATGCGACTCGAGACAGAAACTTATAATATTTGTTGTCTATTATATCCACGCGTATGATTCTCTAAGCATGTCGGGAATACATTCTTATACGTAACCACGAGGAGAGTACCCATTATGGGTTGAAACTCAATAACTCGTACCACATTTATACCCGTGCGACCTTCATCCTGTATTGAAATCTTCAACTATTATTGTTTAGTGTGTTATACTTTCGACGTCTCCAAATTAATTTGAAGCGTATTGTGCATTAAATTACTGATTCATTTCATCATCCTAAGTTCGCTATTTTAGCAACTTTTCATGTCCATCTCGATCCAATTTGGAGATTACGAGATGTATATAATACTTGAGGCAATATTTATCCTTGATGTTAGTCACTTGAATCCGTTTGATCTATGATACTATGTAGACGCCTCTAACATGTAAACTTTTCTGCTAATACATTCAGTTATGTTAGTGAAATCATACGATGACACCAAACGTTGATATGGAACTTGTAGAATTGATTCGATTTTCGCGCTACACACACAATCACACTCATTTGGTACAAGATTATCAACGAATATACTGTTATTACATTATGTTCGTGATGTGGACTTGAGATATATTCTGACACAATTTTTCTTCACCATTTATTGGTATTCAATTTAACTATTTATCAACTTCTTGGTGGTCCATAAGTCGTTATGATGAGTTCGCCTTGATTAATCTCTATTGTATTGATCATGTTCTGTAATTCGGTGTTACACATTAACCGGTGACCATTCGAAAGTAATGATAGGATTTCTTTTATGTTTGATCACCATAAGAAGGAAATTTATTGTTATACGCGATCTAGCATACATTTTCAACATCAGTATTGGTTCGTGAGACTTTCCGTTTGTTGGAATTGAAACTTAGTTAGTTTAGTTTAAATTCCATTAATACTGCTCTGAACTACTGCTGTCAAGGTACTACTCCATTAATAGGGACCAAAGATGATACTACTAAAGGAAGACAAGTTACTACGGAAGACATATCATTACTATTGCTTTAACTCATTACTGCGGGAAGACTGATTCCACTGTAATACACTTACCATGCAAGTTTAGATTAGAATTACAATTAGAGATAGATTGTATTTCCTTATTACTAGATGTTTCGTATTTAGATATGTTAGCCTCAAGGTCTATAAATAGATCCTTGTAATTGATAGAAAACACGTTGTATTGATATATTATTCAATTTAATTGAGGCTTATAATTCGGAGAACTTATTGTTCATCATTGTTTACGATTTTACAATATTGTTTGATTCGATAAACTTGTTAATATCAAAGTGTTCAATCAGTTGCTGAACTTCTTTGATAGATCAAGATCTTACGAAGACAAGCTTTAGGTTTATTAAACTTATTTGATCCTGACAAGTGGTATCAGAGCACATGAGGTGCTCAAGATCCATTGATCTACAAGTTTAAGAAGTCTCATCAAGAAGAAATCAATCGACAACATGACAGACGTTCTAGTCGACAAGGTTCTAGTTCTCAACAGTAATGACTTTGATCTATGGAAGCTACGCATCAAGAAACATATACTGTTATCTGGTTATAAAGTATGGGATGTCATCGTCAATGGCAACAAAGATATTCAAAACCTTGCAGCTCATGGTCAACCTGGTGCAGTTATTCGTCCTTAACTGATAACGAAACAAGAGAAAAGCAAACAGAGATCAAAGCTTTGAGTATTCTTCTTATTACAATTCCAAACGAGTACCAATCACAGTTTGAAGGGTACACGGATGCTAAAGCTCTATGGGAATCCTTGGAGAAAAGGTCTAGTGGAACGAAAAACGCTAAAAAGAACAAGAACACTTCTCTCAAACAAGAGTACGAAAATTTCAAGGCTCTAAAAGAAGAACGAATGACATAGACATTCGACAGATACAAGAACCTAACAGGAGAACTTGGAAGTGTTGGGGTAAGGATTGATAAGGATGACATCAATCGCAAATTCATCAGATCTATAGGTGAAGAATGGGTCATCTACATAGTCTCGTACAGACAGGGAGATGGCTTGGAAGAGATGGAGTTGGACGATCTAAGAGTTTTCGAAGCAGAGGTAGAAGCTAAGAAGCCTAGCAGCAGCAGCAACAGTATTAACAACTTTAATATTGCCCTTATAACACTATCTGCTGGAACAACTCAACAGGATATTGGAGAAGAATTGTCCTTCGAAGTATTCATCTCACAAAGTTCATGCCTTACTAATGAAGACTTGAAGCAGATCCACCAAGACGATTGGGAAGAGATAGATCTAAAGTGGCAGATGGCCATGCTTTCATTGAGGGCAAGGAGATTTGTCCAAAGGACTGGCAGAAGATTCAATCCTAAAACCAGTGATCGAGTTACCTTTGACAAGAGAAAGGTAAAGTGTTATGATTGCGGAGAGCCAGGACACTTTGCCAGGGAGTGAAAGAACAAATCAAAGCGTAACAATTCAAGGAACACACAAGAGACTACATCCACAACATTAATTACACACGATATATTCGGATATGATTGGTCTGATCTAGCAGAAGAAACTAGTCAAAACAGAGCTTTAATGGCGGTGATTATTGAAGATACATCTGTTTCTACTGTGAAGGTTTCTACTGTTCCCCATGCATGCATTACTACTGAAGACGGTGTTTCTACTAATCAAGTTTCTACTGCCGCTGATGAAGATGTTTTTGCCTACGATTGGGATAAAGACACTCAAACAACAACTGAAGAATCAAATCTCATCCAATCTCTTATGGCCATCGATTCCTCTCCTAAGGATCCAGCAACCTCATCCCTCATGGCTGAGGTAAATACTAAACTTTGTTCCAATGAGTGTAAAGAAGTCATGTCTAAGAAGAGAAGTCATAATCAATTGCTATGTGACTCCATTAAGACTTTAGAAGAACAAAGGAGGTCAGCTGCTAGGGGATAAAATATCTAGAAAACCAAATTAAGTCTTATAAAACTAACGAGTTAATTTACGAAGAAAAGATAAAATTGGTTGAATGGCAAAGATATGACCTACTAGTTAAACTTCAGAATGCTAGGGAAGAAATCAAACGCTTAGTGGAGGAAAAAGATAAAGTTGAATTGAATGTAGGGAAACTAGAACATGTTTCAAAATCTGTTAATGACCTAATTCAACAACAAATCCATGGAAAAATAAAATCAGGATTAGGATATAAAGTAGTAGCCCCACCGTTTAATCAAAACTATATACCTCCAACTCTAGATGCACCTAGAATTCCAATCACTCAGACTCCTCCAACAAAATCATTCAAAGTTGATCCAATCAACTATGATGAAGTTCTGATAGAGGATGTAGATGAAGAAAGTGACCTAGAGGTTGAAGAAAACTTGACCAAACCAGTAGAAGTTAAACAACAAACATCACAAAGTCCAGTGTCATTAGAGTCTAACAAAACAAAGAAGTGTGCATGTAATTGTTGTAAGAACACTGATGGTGAAAGGGAAAAGATTAAGACGGTTCCTATAGGAACAAGAGGAAATCAACGAAACAAAAATCAGTTGAAAACTCAAAAAGGGCCAAATTCCTAAGAAACAAGTCAAATCATGTTTTATCTGTGGAAAATCTAATCATTATGCCAAAATCGGTTATTACAACCCTGAAAACAAAAAGAAATTGGCTCAAAAACATCACAGGCGGTTGGGGTATACTAGCAAGGTTGACCATCATGAAAAGAAAACCAAACCCATACTTGTAAGAAAACCTTCTTTGAACAGTAGTAATGGAGTTACTACTCCAAATAAGAACTCTGTTAATACTGTCTCAAGCAGCATAAGTGTTAACAAAAGGAATTTCAAGAACAGTAGAAACAAGAATAATACTGCTAAACAAACTTTTGTTAATATTGCACGTGTTAATACTGTAAATAATAATGGTTTTATACTGCTCGTGTTAATACTGCTAAACGAAATGGTGTTAATATTGAACGTGTTAATACTGCAAAAAGTAACTACGTTACTGATGCAAGTATTAATACTACACAACAAAAGATTGTTAAAACAGTACCTGTTCCTATTGTTAAAACAAAACCTGTTAATACTACTAAAGTTCCAAAAGTTAAAATCATTAAACAAGTATGGCAACCAAAGGTCAAAGTAACTCAACCACCTAGTCCACCTGATTTCTCAAACTTAGTCCTGAGGAAGGCGAGTTACTTTGATGAGATGGGCAAACCCAAGTCAACTTTGGCTTGGGTCCCCACCAGAAACGAACTTTTTGTTTATGTGCAGGTTCAGCCAACAAAAGATATTGAGAGCAGTTGACATGTAGATTGTGGTTGTTCCAGGCGCATGACAGGCAACATTGCTTGCCTTCAGAACTTTGAAAAGTTCAATGGAGGTTATGTTGCGTTTGGAGAAATCCAAAAGGAGGAAAGATTACTAGAAAAGGGAGTGTAAGCAATGGAAGAATCAACTTCAAGGATGTCTTCTATGTGCAACAACTACAGTACAATCTGCTGAGTGTATCTCAAGTTTGTGATGAGAAGAACACTAACATCTTCACTGCATCTGAATGCATAATTATGAAGCCTGGATATGTTATTGATGAAAGCATGATCCTAATCAGGACACCAAGAAAAAACAATGTCTATTGCTTTACATGTCCAAGGTCCAACCAACTGTAGCTGAAGCTTGCTATGTATCTAAAGCAACAATGGAAGAATCCACACTATGGCACAGACGCATGTGACATACGAACCTCAAGAACATCAATGAGTTGGTGAAATCTAACCTAGTAAGAGGACTGCCCAACAAGCAATTCTCATTGGATGACAACTGTGTAGCTTATTTGAAGGGCAAGCAACACAAGAGTTCTCACAAGACCAAGGAAATTAACACCATTGATACTCCTCTCCATCTGCTCCATATGGACTTATTTGGACCAACCAATGTGAAGAGTATTGCTAAGAAATCATAATGCCTGGTAATCACTGATGACTACACAATTAATACGGCCCGTCATTACTACTGTCATTAACCTCATTACTACGGTCATTATCTGTTAATACTACAACGATTAATACTGCAGGGTTTTCTTAATTAATAAGATTACTCTTTTAATACTGCATTGACAAGTCAAACCTCAACTTGAAACTAACTTTTAACACGTGGTGTTTCGTGATTGGACCTTAATTTTAAATCTTCGGCGAGGGTTCAGTAATTTTTGACACGTGGCAACACACGATTGAATCGTCCTTTTTAATCATCACTAGCGTCTAATCCAACTCGCCAAGTTGTTATAATATTTCGTGTATAAATAGGGTTCTAATTTAATCTTTCAATTAATTACCTTTTATCTCAAGAACCCTAACTGATAAAAAGTTACTGTTGCAATTAAAAATCTAAAGTTTTCTTCCACTGTTTAATCAAATTCTTTCATGGTTCTAATAATGGCTGATCTTCAGTTTTACGAAAGCCATAATATGGTAGTCTGTTTTGTAAAGAACAAAGAAAACACGGATTTTTTTACCAAATCATTGACTTCTTGAAGCAATCTCACATAAAATTCGCTTTGACTGTTAGTCCTGAGATTCACGAAGATCATATAAGAGGTTCTTAGGATACTGCTATGGTAGCATCTGAAGGAGAAGTACCAATCATTAAAGCCACCATTGATGGCAAAGAAATTACAGTTTCAAGGCTACAATAAGAACTCATCTTCAATTTCAAGATGAGGAAGGTATAATTGACTTACCAAGTGATACTGTTTTTGAAAATTTTCGCCTAATGGGCTATGAGGGCGACCTAAAAACTTCCACGTTTTTAAAAGCAAAATTCCCCCCAATGGAAGTACTTGTTGCATACTTTGCAATAATGTCTTTCCCAAAAACGAACAAGTTGGAATGAGGCTAGTCTTTCTTTGGCAACTGCCATGGTTTTTCTGGCCACAAACCAAACCTACAATTTTCCAACCCTTATTTTTGATGGTTTGCTGTGGAACTTGGCAAATCCTAAACATAAATTTTTAATGTATCAAGGTTCTTACAGCACATCATAAATTGTGAAATCAGGGATCTAACAAGATCTCAAAATGTTTTTCCTACCCATGCTCATACTAAAAAGGTTTTTTCAAATATTAGAAGGGTAAATAAAGGTTGTTCTGCTGATGGTACACCATTGTTCTCTACAATGATGGTGGGGACAAGTTCTACTACAGATGAGAGTCAAGTGACTTCACCTCTGTCTCAACCCCCATCTGATCCTCTTCCTACTGCTAGTACCTCTGAATTTTCTACTGCAAGTACTGCAGCCATTATCCAAGAGGTAACAACTACAGTTTCTACTACTAGTGTTCCTCCTGTTACTACTGAGAGTACTTCTCTCGTTTTAACTGCACCAGTCACCACTTTTGTGACTCCACCATCTGTTTCTACACCTCACTCACCACAACCTATTTTTTCCACTTTCACTAGAAAAGCTAAGAGGGTTCCTCAGCCTCTTCAGCTTCAAACTTCCCCACTTTCCAAATTCATACAAAGGGAAACCATTGAGCAATCCCCCATGCTCATTGAGGTGGTCAATAAGGAGGGGGAAAACCATTTGGGAAAGGCTCACACTACTGGTGTCCTTACTTCTCATAGTGAGGCCCAGGAGAGTGTGAACATAACTAAAACCCAACTCAAGGAAACACAACCCATTGATGTTGCTTTTGTAGGATCTTTGATACGTGGTCCCGGGTGCCAAGAAACCATGGGGGAGGGATCTGATTCTGCAGGGCAGAAGGGTCCCTCTACATCCTATGATCAACCACCTATTGGTACTCAACATGGAAGGGGTGAGGATAGCAATACTTTTTCAAATCTGGAATTGATGGATATGTACCAAAATGTCATAGTTAAAGTGGATAAACAAGGGGATGAATTTGCCACATTTAACACAGTTAGTGCAGAAGCTGGTAAACCAACAAACAATACTAACAACTCAACTGTTGCACAATAATCTGTCCAAAAGAAGCATTAGAACATCACCAAAGTCCTCCAGCTCTTCTTCTTCAGATGGCACTCCTCTTGCTGACAAAAAGGGGGAGAAAGAAATTGAAGACATTTTATCAATAGAAGAGGGTGCTGATCCTAAGGGGGAGGAGATAGAAAGAAGAAGTGATTACACTGTTATAACTGCTACTGTCAGGATCGATTAAGTTTACCAAACCTAAAGTTCGCCTACGTTAAGATCTTGAACTATCAAAGAAGTTCAGCAGCGGATTGAACACTTTGATATTAACAAGTTTATCTAAACAAACAATATTGTAAGCTAAGAACAATTACGAAAAATATGTTTGCCGAATTATAAGCCTCAATTGCATTAATATGAATTATCAATACAACGTGTTTTTTTTATCTCTAAAAGGATCTATATTTATAGACCTTGAGGCTAAACCTAGATAAAATAGGAAACAACATCTATCTAAAAAGGAATTACAATTTGAACCTAATTATAATTCTAAATCAACAAACTTACATGTCAAGTTCTTGTCCGTAGTAACTTGTCTGCATTAACTTGAACATTGCAGTAGTAAGCAGTAGTCATAATTTTTCCGTAGTAACTTGTCTACTCCGTATTAACTTGTCTTCAGTGTATGCTTTCAACATTAATTCATTGTCTTCCGCAGTAATGAATTAAGTGAGTAGTATTAATTGAAACTAAACTATTTTAACTAAGTTTTAGTTCCAACAATCTCCCCCTAACTTGAACTTTTATAACTTACTGAAAGTACAAGTTTTTACACAAGTTTTACTACTCTATTACAAATCATTATAACTACTTCTTCAAACTTTCTTCCTCCTCTTCTCCTTTTTTATCCATCTCTTCTGTCAATAGCATCATTATGCTCCACACCAGTTCATGAGACATTTTTGAAGTGATCAAGCCTGATAATCTCACACTGATTAGCTCCTTAAGTGTATTCCATGGCTCCTTGTTTTCTTACTATTGAGTACGTGCCACTTCGTTCATACAAATACCATTTGATAACAGGGTTGTTCAAACTTCCTTTTTTGAATGTTGAACTCTTTCTTCCTTCACTTGGGTTAAACCTCCCATTCAGCCAATCCATAGCCATGTCTGTTCCAGAGAATTCTCCTCTGAAACTTGAATACTTTATTCGTCCAATGTCATAGACACGCTCTAGATCAGACCTTTAGAAATCCTTTATCATTTTATGGAAAGCAGGTACATCAGTCTTGGATTTTTCTGCTCTTGTAATCACATATGATGTCTTGTTTAGACCTCTCAAAAATTCCCAATCTATGATTTAGAGAAGCTCAACTGCCAATGGTTCTATTCTTAATCCTTCTTCTTGAGTAATCAAAGTAGAACAGTCATCTTCAGAAATCTCTAAATCACCTTTCTTTTCTTCAATTTTGACTGGAGATTTCTTGACTATCACAGAAGGTATGCTTGGACTATCTTGAGAAGTAGTAGTTGGAGTAGATAGTCTTTGTTTCTTCACTGGTACTCTTGTAGAAGAAGACTTCTTTCTTTTCAACTTCCTTGAAGAACTTGGATTAATTGCAGCTTCTGGAATATGAATTTCTTTGCCTTGGGAATCAAACATCTTTCTTCCCACATCATGAAGAGCTTTTACTGTCTCTCTTCTTTTCTTTGTAAGCTTGAGAATTCTTTCACTGTAAGCTTGAGCATTCTTTCATTTTCTCTCTTCCTTTCTTTTTCAGCTAAGGCCAGCAGGTTCCAATTTTCATTGGGCCTAATGATTTCCCATCATACCCTTTGGACTTCAAGTAAGACATAAACTTCTGCTTATCATTTGCTAACTTGTCTTGAGTGGATTTCTTCTTTGCAAGTTTCGTTTTCTTTTCCTTTTCTAATTGAGCTCGCTCTGCCATCTCCTGCTCTAGCTCAGCTTTCAAAGCTAGCTCTTGATCTCTCAACTTTTGAATATTTTCCATTTCTTGAATTTGATGCTTGGTGTGAATGTCCACAATGGTTGCTGGATCATCTCCTATATCCAAGTCTTCAATGGCAAATTTGAGAGCAACAAAGCTAACAAGCTTCTCTTCCTGCTCCTTCTTTTTCTTCATCTTCTCCTTCTCTTTTAGATCAACAGCTACTCTCTTTCCCTTAGCCTTCTCATCTGGCTCACTATCTGCAAGTGGTTTGGAAATATATGATATGTGAGGAGGAATGATTGGTCTTCTACCTGATGCTCTTGAAGGATCTTCTACATAATCTACTTCTTCTTTCTTCAAGATTTTTTAGTCTTTTCAAGTTTTAAGAGCTCTGCAGCAGCAACGTCTTCATCAACTGTTACAATTAATGTGGAAATTGTGACTGTTCTAATTGTTGTTGATTCAGTATAATGGAATGTTGATGGAGCTTCAGTAGAAACACACACAAAGATATCATCAGTAGGAATGGAAGTAGGCACTTCAGTATTAATTCTCTCCGTAGTAATGAGATCTTCAGTAGAAACAGACACTAGAGCAGTATCAACTGGATCTTCCGTAGTAACAAACTCTGCAGTAGAAATTATAACAGTATCAATTTCTACAGTAGTAATGACTCCTTCTTCATTCTTTTCTGCTTCTTCCTCTTGCTCCCCCTTAATCATACTATCTATTTCCATCTTTTCTCCTCCATCTCTGCATTAATTTCATCATTTTGCTCTGAGGTGGAAGTGATCACAATATCATCACTTCTTTTCTCTTCTTTCTCCCCCTTCACTTCAGGTCTTCTTCTTTTGACAAAAATTAATCTTCTTGTTCTTTCTCCTCCTTTTTGTCAGCATGAGGGGTGTCATCTGAAGACGAAGAGCCAGATGGTACCGGAGATGTACTAATACTTCGCTTGGTTGACTTTTGTTGCAGAAAGAAGTCCAACAACAGTTTCTGCTGATCAACTAGCTTGTGTACAGTTTCTCTCAACTGAGCAAGTTCCTCCCCTTGATTTTCTATTGTCACCACAAATTTCGCGTAACATTCTAACAATTTCAGTGGGTCATAGTTATATCTATCCTCACCGCTTACTTGTTGGGTACCAACAGGTGGTAGATCATTGGAAGTAGAGGGACCCCTTTGCCTAGCAGAAGCTGTTCCCTCCCCCTGGTTTCTTGGCACCAGGGATCACTTTCCAAAGATGATACAAACGCAATATCAATGGATTGTGTTTCCTTGAGTTGGGTCTTAGTTATGTTCATATTGTCGAGTGCCTCACTATGAGAAGTGAGAGCAGCAGTAGTATGAGCCCTTCCCAAATCGTCTTCCCCCTCCTTAGCGACCACCTCACGGAGCTTGGGGGACAGCTCAATGGTTTCCCTTTTAAGTTTCTTTCCTGAATATTTTAAAGGTAAAGACTTTTTGAAAATGGATAATGGGGAGGTTTTAGAGTTAGGATACTGAGGAACCCTCTAAGCCTTTCTTGAAAATGTTGCAAGTGGAGAGTGTGGTTGAGAAGGTTCAGAAGATGAGGGAGTCATAACAGAGGAGACTATTGGTTCAGTTAATACAGGAGGACTGCTCTCAGTAGAAACTGGAGGAACATTTGCACTAGTAACCGCAGTGATGGCCTCAGTAGAAATAGCAGAGGTACTTGCAGTTGGAATTACAGAGGTACTTGTCGTAGAAATAGATGGGGGTTGAGAGGTGAAGTCACTTGTCTCTCATCCATTGAACTTGTTCCCACCATCATTGTAGAGAACAATTGGGAAACCTTTGAAGAAAATCCTTTATTGACCCGTCTCATATTCACAAAAACCATTTAAGTATGAGCATGGGTAGGAAAAACAGTTGAGGATCTTTTTAGATCCTTGATTTCACAATTTATGATATGCTGTAGGAATCTTGGCTACATTAAAAATTTATGTTTAGGATTAGCCAAATTCCACAGCATGCCATCAAAAACAAGGGCTGAAAAATTGTATAATTGATTAGTGGCAAGACAGACCATGGCAGTTGCCAAAGAAAGACTTGCCTCATGCCACCCTGTTCGTTTTTGTGAAATACATTGTTGCAAAGTATGCATAAAGTATTTCCATTGGGGGGACAATTTTTCTTTTAAAAAAGTTGAAGTGTTTAGGTCCCCCTCATACCCCATTAGCCTAAAGTTTTCAAAACCTGTTTCATTGGACAAGTCACTTATACCTGTATCATCTTGAAATTGAAGATGTGTACGGATTGTTGCCTCTGAAACTGTTACTTTCTTCCCATCAATGGGGGCATTAATCACTCGTGCTTCTCCCTCATTATTCATTACATCAGTCTCCCAGAAAGAGAGTATGTGATCATCATGTATCTCTGGGCTAACTGTAAGAGAAAATTTGATGTAAAACTGCTTCAAGATATCAATAATTTGATAAAAATCAGTTTTTTCTGAATTCTTTGCAAAGCAGGCAGCCATGTTGTGTCACACCCCGCTAATAGCGGAAACACGGAATGTTCCAGTTATAATATCAAGAGTCAAGATTACAACAATATAACCGATAAACAAAATATCAAATTAAATAGATCATGCCAAATGTAACAAAATACATCATAAAGTCAAAGGCGATGAGACGCCAAGTACAAATACAATTCCAAAAGAAATAAACTACGGATCGTCATGGAAATTACAATAAAGAGTTCAAATTCAAATTTCCCAAAAGCAAGCAATCCGAAAATAAACTATGGCATGATCAATAGAAATCCTCAATTTCCTGCAAAGCGTTAAAACGAATCAACAACATGTTGGTGAATTATTCGCAATTTATAAGTAAAAGTTGACCCATCGACAAGTTTCGATAAATTTCAAAGTCATAATTCAAATCATATCATAATCATCATGTCTTATCTTATTTTCAACCCTAGTGAGGATTACCATGCTTAGATTAGTCATACACCTCGATTATGTTGACTTGTTAAAGTCAAAATCAATTTAAAAGTCCAATTTGACACTTTGAATAATTTGAAGTGTTTTCATACCAAAATGTCTAGAGAAAATGCCTTTCAAAACCATTCATAAAGTTTGCCGCAAAACATATTTTGATGACTTAAAACGATGATCAAGTTGAGGGGAAGTTTAAAGTATCGCAAAGAGGTTTAAAATGACCGTTTTAAGTAATATTATGACATTTTTGATTGCGTTGGCGTCTTTGAGTCCAAAGACGATGTTATTGTAAAATATGTTACTTTTGTATACCGTTTATTCGTATAAGTGTTTTAATGTCGCAAAAGTCGTGAGTTGAAATTTCGGCAGCGCTTCCGCGTCGTAAAATATTAGTCCAAATTTCAATCACTTTCCCGCTTATCAACAATTGCATTCTAAACCATTAATCATAATACATATATCATATTAAGTTTTATATAATACTTTGGTTAATTCATAATTTAAATTTATTTGTCCAATCTCAGTCCGATCCGAAGAAATACAACGAGTGTTGGTCTAATAATTTATCCTAACCGATTTCAAGGCTAAAACCGAATAATATATACAATGAAATCACAAGATTCACAAGAGTAACAAGTTATACCGCTAACTCCGCTTGATTTGACAAGAATCTGGAATGACACTTCAGTGGTGTAGTGATGAGAATATCCGCCTCCAAAACACAAGACAACCACCGATAATTAACAAAACGAAGAATTTATGTTGAAAGATTAATCCACCCGATGGCTGGGACTATCCAGCCGCCGGCTGGAAGTCCACAGTCAGCTTCGAATTTTCGTTATTTTCGCGTTTTTAAGCTTTTTCAAGTGTATTTTCGGTAGATCTCGACATGCAACTTAAAAACCTTTAATAATATCCATTTATCTCTTCAAATAACATATTTTATATCAAGATCTCAGGTAAAAGTTTATAAAATTTATGTTTTTAGATAAATCTCCATAGAAACTTTTGTAAAAACCTTTCTTTGATGTTAGATTCAACATGCATGTATAAAAATGAAATAAAATCAGTGGAAGAAAGTTATTATACCCCAAGAAAATCGAAAGCAAGATGATCTAGCTTGATCTTGAAGAAGATTAAACCCGAAAATGATGAAGAACTTCAAGAAATAACCCGGAAAATCACCACCTCTTGCTCCCTTTGATAAACATAGTTGATTTGTGTGATGTTTAGGTGTTTTAAATGGTGGAAGTTGGTTGGAAAATCACAGCAACAATGGGGGAAATGAATAAAAAGTAGAGAGAGTGATATCGCTCATTTATATGACTATTTCATAGCGATATTTGTTACGATTTTAGTCCAAAACGTAATGGATAGACCCGTTTTATACTAATGTTTGTGAAAAGTGTGTATTTAGATGTTTGTGGCGTTTTGGAATGAAACGAGATAGTTCTTGACTATTAACATGCAAGGAATTAAGCAAGCAAGAAGAAATGAGAAGTCTGGAGGCTGACCGCGCCGTGGTCATGACCACCGCGCCGCGGTGGAGGATGCTGGCAGTTACATTTTAGACGTTTTTAATTGCTAATTAAATGGGAAACAAAAAGACTAATGCAGTAATTAAAAGGAGAACGTGGGAGACGGATCATTATCACATTTTTATCATTTTCTAAAGCATTCTGATATCATTGGAAGCTTAGAAACACTTATTAATTTTCATAGTTCATCAAGGATTGTTACTTTCAATTCCGTTTAGTACTTGGAGATTATTTCAGAATTTGTTACTTACGTTTGGTATTACTCTATTATCACTTTTATTTCAATTGAATCATGTCTTTTTCATGTTTGATTGTGTTTGTTACAATTATGAGTAGCTAATTTCATTGTACGTTTGCTTGGATTATGTGATGTTTATGTGTTAGGTTTTGGGTTTGAAAATCGATTGATGTGTAGAGGTTAATTGGGGATCCGTTTGGGTTAATAACTTAATTATCTTGCTAAAATTGTTTATACTCTTGTTTGGTAATCTAAAAACGGATATTCGAAAGGAATCCGTAATTTTTACTAAAATAGGAACGAATTAATCGGCCGGTCTTTAGTTGATTATAAGTAAATGATATTCGAAAGGAATCATTAACAACAATTTTTACAAGTAGATATTAACACAAACGCTAGCTACTAAATTAAAAGAAATCGGTTTAGGAGTTAGTAAGCTATTCGAAAGGAAGCTTATAAATTAATTCTCACATATCGGCTTGAAACTTTATGCACAATTACTTGAGGTGTTCACGGTATTCGAAAGGAATCGTTGCATGGTTAGGTAATTGGAGAAATCCGGTATTCGAAAGGAACTTAGGATTTTACATTAGAAGTTTATCGATATTTTCACACTTAAGAAATAACATATATTCATTAACGGTCCAAGCAAGCGTCTCTTTTATCCATATTTGAAATCTTAAATATTTTTACGGTTATTATAAGCAAGTCTTCACTAAGGCTAAAACCAACTTGTTACTTGTTACGCGTTTTATAAACTAATATTTTTCAACTATAAATAGTCCCTGTGTTCGAACCCGATATTTGCTAATACTATTTTACAACTGACAAGGGTACACTGCCCGTGTCGTAATCTAGTAAAGGTTTAATTTTCGGAAAACTAGATTTTTCACATCAAGTTTTTGGCGCCGCTGCCGGGGACTTGATTTGGTTGAAGTTTAGTTTATTGTTTGATTACTTGTTTGAATATTTTTCACGGGTATTTTTGTTTGTGTTGTGATTTTCAGGATTGTTGATTGTGGATGTACACGAGATCCCAAGGGAAACAAGTGCAAAGTCCTCTTTCGGATCCGGAAAAACTTTTAAGGAAACGGGGTTTAGGAGCGGTCGCTTCAGTAGTTTATAGTGGTAGCGAATCTTCCGAGGAGGAAGTTGAACTAGTTTTTGAAGAAGAGATGGAAAGAGGCGGAGACAATGGCGGAGATAATGGCGGGGCCAATGGCGGGCGAATTATTGACCCACCCCATCCTTTTGACATACCGATGATCAATAGGAATAGGGTAGTACCACAAACGAATGGGTCGGCCATTGTAGCACCGGATTTGGGGGTTGACTTTTCCGTTAAAGGTCACCACTTGAAGATGATTCACGATAGTACATTTGATGGGCACTTTAAGTCTGACCCGCACAAGCATGTGGCGAGTTTCATAGAGACATGTAGAATGTTTCGATATGGAGCGGGTCAAGAGGAAGGAATTATGCTAAGTTTGTTTCCATCGTCTCTCACGGGAGAGGCGAAAGTATGGTTTAACGAATTAGAGCCGGGAACAATCGCAACTTGGGAAGCAATGAGGGAGCTTTTTGTAACGAGATTTTTCCCACCCATCTTGCGTAGGAAGCTATTGAACCAAATCCGCTCGTTTCAACAATGGGATAACGAGACTATCACGGATGCTTGGATTAGGCTTAAGGAGTTGTTATGGAATTGCCATGGGCATGACTTAGATCGTGATGAAGTTATCGATATATTTTATTATAGTTTGGATAGTCGTTCTCAACACGACTTGGATTTAGCGGGTGGTGGAAGTTTCTTATACAAATCACCAAACGAGGCTCACCGAATGATGGAAGACCAAGTTCAAGCTCATATTGCTAGGGATCGAGTTACTAGGAATAGGAGAGTAAGGGGGACGGTGAACCAAGTAGAAGAAGGGGGAAGTAGTGGTAGCAACAAAGAAGTGGTAAACGAGATTAAAGCTTTGGGTGATGAAATGAAAAACCGAATGGGTCGTTTGGAAAAAGATGTTCACTTAGTGAAGAATGGTTGCGGGAAATGTGGGGGACCTCACTACACGGATGATTGTGAGCCGAAAACCGAAGAAGCTAACTATGCCAACTACGGGTATCAAAACCGGGGAAATAGTGGGTATGGAAATCAGAATCGGGGGAACAGAAATGAGGCGAGATTTCAACCCAACCAATCGAAACAAAAGGAGGAGCAAACCGAGCAGAATTTTGAGGAAATGATGAAGGAGTTTGTCTATTCCCAAAAGGCAACAAATGATCTAATGGCTAACTCAATGAAAGGATTCACCACGAAATGGGAGCAAAGCCAAAGGAACACGCAAGCCAACATGCAGGATTTGGAAAGAAAATTTGAAAGGCTTAGTGAGAAGTTTGCAAACCGACCAACGGGTCAAATGCCAAGTTCAACCCAACCAAACCCGAGGCAAAATCAAAACAATAACGGAGGATCATCAAGTCAAGGGTCGAAGTATGTACCACCAAATAATCGTGATGAAAATGTGAATGCGATTGAGACTAGGTCTGGGTTTAAGTATGGGGGCATGCAAGATGGAAAGCAGAATGTGAACGGAAATGGGGGAACAGCTAGGAAATCAATGACCGCGCCGCGGCCAGCTCACCGCGCCGCGGTGGAGCCCCAGACGGAAATTTTTGAGAAAATTATTGATGACCGCGCCGCGCCCACCTCACAGCGCCGCGGTGATGAGCCAGTTTCCGACGAAGAAGAAGAGGAAGAGATTGAGATGGAGTCGAGGCCTGGGAAGGAACCAATTGTTCCTAGCAAAGAAAAAGAATTGGAAAGTGAAGCAAAGGGGCCATATAAACCACACATTCCATATCCGCATAGACTTCGAAAAGAAAAGAAGAAGGAACAATATGGTAAATTCATCGAGTTAATGAAAACTGTAAAGATTAATGTTCCTTTAGTTGATCTTATTGCAGGTATGCCGAATTATGCGAAATTCATGAAGGAACTAGTGAGCGGGAAAGGTGATTACATGGAGAAGATCACCGCGTTTCTAAATGTCGAATGCTCGGCAATTGTGAAGAGGTCTATTCCACCGAAACTTGAAGACCCAGGAAGTTTTTTGTTGACTTGCACTTTTAATGATACATTTACTTTTAGTGCATTAGCAGATTTAGGGGCAAGCATTAACTTAATGCCCAACTCTATTTACACTAAATTGTCTTCAAATGCTTTAACAACAACACGTATGAGTATAAGATTGGCCGATCGATCTTATCAATATCCATTGGGTATTGCCGAAAATATGCTTATACGGGTTGGAGAATTTTTATATCCCGTAGATTTTGTTATTCTTGAAATGGAGGAGGATGAAAAAGTTCCTCTCATTTTGGGTAGACCATTTTTAAACACCGCGGATGCTATCATCCGGGTTAGGGATACCGAAATTTCTTTGGGGTTGGGTGATGAAAGGGCAACATTTTCTCTAAATCAAGCAATGAAACATTCTTATTCTACTGACGAGTCTTGTTTTAGAATTGATGTTATAGATGAAGCAGATTATGACCTCGATTGGGAAGGAATTTTGGAAGAAGAGGCGGAAATGGAAATGTTGAATTCCATTGTCAAAGAAGAAGCGAATGAAGAGGAAAGCTCGAATGAAGTGAAGGAGTTGGTAATTAACGAAGGGGCGAGGATCAAAACATCAATTGAAGACCCCCCAAAGGATTTGGAACTTAAGCAATTACCGGAACATCTAGAGTATGCATTTTTAGATGGTAATTCTAGTCTCCCAATTATTATCTCGTCTTCACTTTTGGAGGACGAGAAGGTTAAATTACTAACGATCCTTAAAAGCCATAAAAAGGCTTTCGCTTGGCGCATTTCTGATATTCCGGGTATAAGTTCTGATTTTTGTAAGCATAAAATCAACTTTTTAGATGATGTAAAACCCGTTGTCCAACGACAACGGAGGCTTAACCCGAATATGCAAGATGTGGTCAAAAAGGAAATTGTTAAACTCTTGGATGCAGGTATTATTTATCCGATAGCGGATAGCCCTTGGGTTAGTCCGGTTCATTGTGTGCCCAAGAAAGGAGGAATGACCGTGGTGTTGAATGAAAAGAACGAGTTGGTACCCACGAGAACTGTAACGG
Source organism: Senecio squalidus (assembly GCA_910822075.1). Taxonomy (NCBI): domain Eukaryota; kingdom Viridiplantae; phylum Streptophyta; class Magnoliopsida; order Asterales; family Asteraceae; genus Senecio; species Senecio squalidus. Next base: position 39,024,755 of record CAJVGC010000001.1, on the reverse strand, counting down.
GGTGGAGAGTTTGCATAGATTATCGGAGGTTGAATGAGGCGACCTGAAAGGATCATTTTCCATTGCCGTTTATGGATCAAATGATAGAGAGGTTGGCGGAAAACGAGTTTTATTGTTTTCTCGATGGTTTCTCGGGTTATTTTCAAATTCCAATTGATCCCGAGGACCAAGAGAAAACAACATTTACTTGTCCTTTCGGTACTTTTGCCTATAGAAGAATGCCATTTGGGTTGTGCAATGCACCGGGAACATTTCAACGGTGTATGATGGCGATTTTTCAGAATATGGTTGAGAATTCCATGGAAGTTTTTATGGATGATTTTTCGGTATATGGGAGTTCGTTTGATGGATGTTTGGAAAGTTTAGACAAAATGTTGGCACGGTGCGAAGAGACGAATTTGGTGCTTAATTGGGAAAAATGCCATTTCATGGTGAAGGAAGGAATAGTATTGGGGCACAAGATTTCAAAGGCGGGTATTGAGGTGGATAGAGCAAAGATTGAAGTTATAGCAAAGTTACCACCTCCAACAAACGAGAAATCAGTTAGAAGTTTTCTAGGACACGCGGGGTTTTATAGGCGGTTTATTAAGGATTTTTCAAAGATCACTAGACCTATGACTCGTTTGTTAGAGAAGGATACAAAGTTCGAATTTTCGAAGGAGTGTGTAGAGGCGTTTGAGTTATTAAAGGAGAGATTGACAAACACACCGATCTTAGTGTCACCGAATTGGGATTTGCCTTTTGAGTTGATGTGTGATGCTAGCAACTTTGCGGTAGGGGCGGTATTGGGTCAACGAATAGACAAACACTTTCGACCCATTTATTTTGCTAGCAAGACTCTAAATGAAGCTCAGCAAAATTACACTACTACCGAGAAAGAGTTACTAGCGGTAGTGTTTGCCTTCGATAAATTCAGATCATATTTGGTATTGAGTAAGACGGTGGTGTTCACGGATCATTCGGCTCTAAAATTTCTGTTTTCAAAGTTAGATGCGAAGCCGAGATTGATTAGGTGGATATTACTTTTGCAAGAATTTGATGTGGAGATTCAAGATAAGCGGGGTAGAGAAAATGTGGCGGCGGATCATTTGAGCCGTTTGGAGAATCCGAGTCTTGGAGCTTTGAATGAGGAGGATATTCGAGACACCTTTCCGGATGAAAGGTTGGCATTTGTTGGAAAAGCATTTGGTGAACGGGGTCCTTGGTATGCCGACATAGCCAATTATTTAGCGGGTGGAGTTATTAGTAGATTGCTCACTTATCAACAACGGAAGAAGCTATTTTCGGATGCCAAATATTATTTTTGGGAGGAGCCGTATTTGTTTAGGGTGTGTGCCGATGGAATGGTGAGGAGATGTGTTTATGGAGCCGATACTAGGCGAATTCTCGATGAATGTCACCATGGTCCAACAGGAGGGCATTATGGTCCATCGGTGACGGGTAAAAAGGTCTTTGATGCGGGTTTCTATTGGCCTACAATCTTTAAGGAGGCACATACCTTGGTGAGGACATGTGACTCGTGCCAAAGGCAAGGTACGGTTACGAGACGAGATGAGATGCCACAACAAAGTATACAAGTGTGCGAGGTTTTTGATATTTGGGGAATTGATTTCATGGGGCCGTTTAAACCGTCGAATAGGAATGTCTATATTTTGGTGGCGGTGGATTACGTGTCCAAATGGGTCGAGGCAAAGGCGTTACCCACTAACAATGCTAACGTAGTTATTGATTTTTTGAAGAATTTGTTTTGTAGGTTTGGCATGCCAAAGGCGTTGATTAGTGATCGGGGATCTCATTTTGCCAATTCACAAATGGAGAAAGTGTTGAAGAAATACGGGGTACAACACCGGTTTTCGACTTCCTACCACCCTCAAACAAGTGGGCAAGTCGAAAACACTAATCGAGCAATTAAGCGTATTTTGGAGAAGACGGTCCACAACAACCCGTCTTTGTGGTCAAAGAAATTAGATGACGCGTTGTGGGCATTTAGGACCGCGTACAAAACACCGATTGGCACCACTCCTTTCAAATTGCTATATGGGAAGACATGTCACTTACCCATGGAGATAGAGCACAAAGCATATTGGGCACTTAAGGAATGTAGTACGGATTTGATAGCAAGTGGCGAAGCCCGATTTTTGCAACTTCATGAGTTAGATGAGTTGAGATGGAATGCCTATGAGAACTCCGCTCTTTATAAAGCGAGAACTAAGATGATGCATGATTTGAAAATTAGGCGGAAAGAGTTCAAGGAAGGGGACAAGGTGCTTTTGTTTCAATCAAAATATAAGTTTAAAGCACCTAAGTTGAGATCAAAGTGGACGGGTCCTTATTTGGTGAAACGGGTTTTCTCGGGTGGCTATTTAGAATTAGCAACAGATGATGGCGGATCGTTTATTGTTAATGGTCAACGAGTGAAAATCTATCTTGAGGAGGACGAGGAAAATGGGATGACGTTGGAGGATGGGTTTTACCCATTCTAAGTGGAACGAATACCGAGGAGTCAAGCTAGTGACTCGAGCCAAAAACGAGCATTTGCGGGCGAAATCCCGGTTTGTTGTATCTTTTACTTTCCGTTTCATTTCTCTTTTAGTTATTTGCTAATTCTGTTAGTTTAGCTTTAGTAGTATTAGTACGGTTTCACTTTACTTAGAGTCTAAAAACAAACAAAAAAAAAAAAAAAAAAAAAAAAATATCAGAAAACGGCTGTCTGGGCTTTGACCGCGCCGTGGTCACACCCACCGCGCCGCGGTCACCACTATTTTGGGTCTTATACCCAGATTTTACCAGCAGTGAAAATTAAAAAAAAAAAAAAAAAAAAGGGACAAGCAAAAGGGGGCGACGGGAGTAAGGAGAAAACACACACATCATTCGAATTTTCTTCTCCATTTTCATCAAACACCACCAATTTAACAACATGAGTAGACGAGTAAGTGATTCTTAACAACAATCCTTTCTTTTCTCCTTTATGTAATTAGGGTTTATAACCTAAAATCGAATTGGGGTTTTTTACTTGTTACAATTAATTGGTGAAATTGATTAAAGGGTAAATAATTAGTGTAAGCGTTTTTGGGTGTTTGCTTGAGATTTACGGCTTACCACTGACAAACCAAAACAGTCCTCCGGATTACCACAGTGACCGCGCCGCGGCCATCTGACCACGCCGCGGCCGTGAGTCAGATCCATTTTTCTTTCGTGTTTTGTTGAAATTGTTGTTGTACTATTGACGGTGTTTGCTTGTCTTTATGTACAATGATTTCAGGGTAAGCGCAGAGCTGTGGTTGATGATGTTGCGGAGGAAACATCCGCACAAAGGGTTCCGACCGTTACCATGGAAGCTAGAATGATGCAACCCGAACAGCATCCATGGTTGAATTGGCCCGAAGCTACCCCAAATCAACGGATCGAATTAAACAATAAATTAGCTACTATTCAGGGGAAACCGATAGCACAGCCCCGTTTCTTAGATTGGGCTATTTGTGATGAGCTCGGGATTATGGAAAAGTTGGATGGTTTATTTTTAACAAAGTATGTGGAGGATTATGATGAGGATGTGGAGATTCCAGTTTGGAAGCGAGCATTTGGATGCAGGGAATATGTTTATCGTGAGTGGTGTTTGGAGTTTTACTCGAGTTTAAAACTCGACAAGCTCCCCGCGTCACATTTGTTGCTTAAAACCCCCGTGATTGGTTTTAGGTTGGGGGGAACCGAGCATAAGGTGACGATTACTCAGTTTGGGGTGTTAACCGGTATTTATACCCCGCAGGATGTGGCGAAGAAGCATATTGCGAGATATCAGTTGGCGGGTGAGATAAGTGCGGATAGGGTGAAAGGTGAACTTGACAAAGCTTGGGAGGAGTTATCGGGATGCAGCAGATACACTCACAGTGTTAGCCGAGCGAAGGATATCCGGTCCCCGATTATGAAAGTGCTACAGAAGATGATTTCTTATTCATTTTTCCAGCGGGCATCCCAACACGACAAGGCGTATATTGAGGATATTTGGTTGTTAGATTTGTTTTCATGGTATGACCCGGAGAAATACGTAAACGTACCTTGGGCACTTGTCAGTTACATGCAGGAGAAGGGTTCGGGCCGACAAAGGAATAGTTCTATATTATGTGGCCATTTCATCACGAAGATTGCAAAAAGTTTGGGGTTAGCAACTAATCGAAACATTAACATGTGTAGTCCCCCGATCACGTGGCGGTGGATTACTATTCAAGATTTGAAACTGGTTGGTGCTGTGGGCCGAGATGGCAAGTTTGTAGAGGAAAGGGGTTCCGAGGAGGAAGACATGGATGAGGAGGAATCCGAGGACGAAGAAAGGGAGATAGGAGCGGGTGGTTCAAGACAACACACCCAACCCGCTTCTAGTTTTGATAATCAGCGGATGTATGATGAAATCATGAGGATTGGGCAGCAGATGGATAGGAATCAGGGACTTTGTAATGAGATGAGGACGGAGGTGAACAGGACGAGACGAGAGGTCCACAGGATTGGGGAGTATATGGAATATCATACCGAGCGGTACCAACCAACATGGGAGTACATGACCCGCCAATACCATCAAGCGGTCCCGGAAGAAGCACAGCAGTGGTCCGAGTATGCACCACCCATTCTGTTCCCGTTTATCCCGCCTGAAAATCAAGGCGGACAGAACTGACTGGTCTGGGCTCTGACCGCGCCGCGCCCATCTGGCCGCGCCGCGGTGGTCAGTGCTGATGTTGAAATTGTTTGGTTGTTGCTTGTTTGTTTGTTTGTGATGTCGAACTTTTTACTTTTTAGTTGTGTCGGGTCGTATTTGGAACTATTTTATTTTCTGTTGTTTAGGATTTTTATTTTTATTTTTATGCTATTAACGTGTTTGTTTATTTGTTTGTACCTTACCAAGACTGGCATTAAGTTCAGCACGTGCGGAGTCGATTCAGAAATCATGCAACATCCTACGGAACACGCACGGTTTTTATCTTTCTTATTTTATTTTATTTTTGTATTTTTAGTTTTATTTTTAATTTCCCTTAGGTTAGTTAGTTTTTATTTTGATGGAACACATTAGGGACAATGTGTTATTCAAGTATGGGGGGTGAGTCGGGAAATTAGTTAGTTTTACCCCTTATATCCATTACGTTATTTTAGTCCCATTTGAGTCTTTTAGAGTCTAAAAAAAATAAAAAAAAAATAAAATAAAATAAAAAACGCTTAAATGTAGTTAGGGAAAATGATAGGGGCTTGTATATTTAACTTTATTCCGGTACTTTAACGTGAAATTGTTTAGGAACATCTTTAGTTAATAAAATACTTGTAAATAAGAGTTTAGGTTTTCTAATTTTAGTTCCTTAAGTTTCCCTGAAAAATCAAAAATCTAGATAATCACTGTATCCTTAGTACCGAGCCCTTTTAGTCCTTGCACCCTTTCGGGGGTAGTTGGGGAATCCTAGTATTACTTAAGCCCTTGGAGAATTAGAGGCGAAGAAAAAGGCCATAGGTCTTTCCCGTCAACAAATTTGAACTCATCCTCACTATAACGAAGACTCAAATCCCGTTATATTTGTTCACTTCAAAGAAAATATATAATAATAAATCTATAGTATTTGAAGTGAACGAAAGTGAGAGGCAAGCTAAAAGATGTAGACTAACCAAATGATTCTCAAAAGAAAGAAGTACTCAAATGAAGAAAATGCTTAGTAATATTTTAAGGGTTCCCCCGAAAGTAAGGCGTAAGGGGTCGGCTGTAATGGCTGATCGCTTCAACTACGGTTGGAGAGTGAGGACTAAGGTGTGATTATTTAGACATATCTAAACTAGGGGGAGAATTAGGAGTTAAAATTGGTAAATTGCGGTTCTTGTTTACTTAAGTAATTTAGTAGCTTTAGATGTTTGTAGTCGGTTTTACGATCTAGCAATTTCACGCATATCTTTAATTCTAACACCGGAATTTAGTTAAATGTTTGAGCCCGTGACTCCTTAGCTTTTCTTAAGTTGTATGTTTTGTAAACTTATTAGTAGGTTTGAGTCAGATTTGCTTAGGGACAAGCAAATGCTTAAGTATGGGGGGTTTGATATCGCTCATTTATATGACTATTTCATAGCGATATTTGTTACGATTTTAGTCCAAAACGTAATGGATAGACCCGTTTTATACTAATGTTTGTGAAAAGTGTGTATTTAGATGTTTGTGGCGTTTTGGAATGAAACGAGATAGTTCTTGACTATTAACATGCAAGGAATTAAGCAAGCAAGAAGAAATGAGAAGTCTGGAGGCTGACCGCGCCGTGGTCATGACCACCGCGCCGCGGTGGAGGATGCTGGCAGTTACATTTTAGACGTTTTTAATTGCTAATTAAATGGGAAACAAAAAGACTAATGCAGTAATTAAAAGGAGAACGTGGGAGACGGATCATTATCACATTTTTATCATTTTCTAAAGCATTCTGATATCATTGGAAGCTTAGAAACACTTATTAATTTTCATAGTTCATCAAGGATTGTTACTTTCAATTCCGTTTAGTACTTGGAGATTATTTCAGAATTTGTTACTTACGTTTGGTATTACTCTATTATCACTTTTATTTCAATTGAATCATGTCTTTTTCATGTTTGATTGTGTTTGTTACAATTATGAGTAGCTAATTTCATTGTACGTTTGCTTGGATTATGTGATGTTTATGTGTTAGGTTTTGGGTTTGAAAATCGATTGATGTGTAGAGGTTAATTGGGGATCCGTTTGGGTTAATAACTTAATTATCTTGCTAAAATTGTTTATACTCTTGTTTGGTAATCTAAAAACGGATATTCGAAAGGAATCCGTAATTTTTACTAAAATAGGAACGAATTAATCGGCCGGTCTTTAGTTGATTATAAGTAAATGATATTCGAAAGGAATCATTAACAACAATTTTTACAAGTAGATATTAACACAAACGCTAGCTACTAAATTAAAAGAAATCGGTTTAGGAGTTAGTAAGCTATTCGAAAGGAAGCTTATAAATTAATTCTCACATATCGGCTTGAAACTTTATGCACAATTACTTGAGGTGTTCACGGTATTCGAAAGGAATCGTTGCATGGTTAGGTAATTGGAGAAATCCGGTATTCGAAAGGAACTTAGGATTTTACATTAGAAGTTTATCGATATTTTCACACTTAAGAAATAACATATATTCATTAACGGTCCAAGCAAGCGTCTCTTTTATCCATATTTGAAATCTTAAATATTTTTACGGTTATTATAAGCAAGTCTTCACTAAGGCTAAAACCAACTTGTTACTTGTTACGCGTTTTATAAACTAATATTTTTCAACTATAAATAGTCCCTGTGTTCGAACCCGATATTTGCTAATACTATTTTACAACTGACAAGGGTACACTGCCCGTGTCGTAATCTAGTAAAGGTTTAATTTTCGGAAAACTAGATTTTTCACATCAGAGAGTTTGGGGGAAAACACTTTGATGTGTGTGTGTTTGTAATAATAAAATGAAAGGAAATAGGAAATGAAAGTGATAATATCACATGAAACAGAGTTTTCTGGCAGATTGGGGGTCGAATGGGCTTAGCCAAGTGTCCCCAATCGTTTTCATGCAAAAATGAGTCATAAAACACCTGTCCAGACCAATCCAGCTGCCGTCTGGAAAGGCTCAGCCGTCGGCTGAATCCCTGCCAGCTGCTGGCTGGTCGGCTGGCTCTGCAGACTTGTTTTTGACCGTGAAGGAGTTTCGTTCATCGAAAACTCCCGATTCTTTTTGCGTTGAACTTAGAATTGTTTATACTTTGATTTACTTTATATTAGGTTCATTTAATATCATATATTCACTTTCTATTTCTAGATTCGCACGATTTCGGTAAAGGAGTTCACAAGAGCAATAGCACGATATCTCGAGGATAAAGGATCCGATAACCGACAAATTTGGCATAAACCTTCTAACTTATATTTATGAGAATACTAACTAATTGGCACTTAGATAAAATAATATTATTACGTCTCAGGGACGAATCGACAAATACAGAAAACCCGATACTCAATAACAATAAAATCGTGAGCAAAACAAAGTGTCAGGATCGTATTAGTCTATGTAAACTAATAAGTTTACCTTCGTTAGATCGTGATCTATTGAAGAAGTTCAGCAGCGGATGAACACTTCAATATTACGAGTTGTCGAACAATAGCTAATGAATAAGAAAACAAATAAAAGTATTGTCGAATTATAAGCCTCAATTGCATTAATCAAATTTATCAATACAACGTGTTTTCTATTCTTCAAGGATCTATCTATTTATAGACCTTGAGGCTCGTTCTAGATAAACTAGAAATCTACATCTATCCTTATCTAAACATTGAATAAGGAAACTTTACTTAATTAACAAAGAGAAATCTAATCTAATTATAACTCTATCTAATTAGATTTGATACTTGCAAGATAAGTTTTGGTCTTCCGCGTATCTTGGCTTGACTTCCTCCTTATCTTGACTCTGACTTTGTCCGTAGTAACTCCATCTAGCGTAGTAACATTTGTAATTAGTTGAACAGCCGTACCAACTTATTCTTGTGATCTTCCGTAGTAACTTCTTAATCTTCAAACTGATTGTTTAAGTTACTTTCATTCGTATGTTAGGTTTCATTGTTTATGGTTAAACTATATCAACTAAGTTATAACCCAACAATCTCCCCCTAACCTTGAACTTTTATGACACATCAAAAGTACAAGTTTCATGCTTCAACCGTATTAACTAATTTATTCATAGAGCAGTATTAACTATTACAACTACGGTTTTTACAAAGTCAGTTTGATCATCTTTGAGTAGGCCAGTCACTTTCTTGGCCTTTGTGCTCTTCCTCCATGATTTGCATCAAAATTCTGTAAATCAGTTCATGTGCCAGGTTTGAGTCATGAAGACCATTAAGCTTTACTTCTATCATCTCGTTTAAAGTCTTCAGCCCATGAGGATATTGCACATCAACTAGGAAGAATTCAATGGTTCCTTGTCTTCTTCTGATTGAGTAGACACCACTACGATCATATATGAACCATCTTATGACAGGATTATCTGGATCTCCTTTCTTGAACACATAGCTCTTCTTCTCATATCCAGGTTCAAACAGTCCACAGAGAACATCCATAGCAAGTTCAGTTCCAGACAAAGACTTCTTTTGATTAGAGTACTTTGCCTTGCCTATGTGATACATTCTCTCTAAATCATCTCTGTCAAATAGTCTAATGGTTTCATAAAAGGTAGAGAGCCTTTTCTTTGAACCATCTTGCCTTTTGACTTCATATTCTGTTCCACCAACATATTTCCAGTCAACAATCATTGGAGCTTTGACAGTCAATGGAGTGAACCTCAATCCTTCTTCATGATGAATATGCTCAGAATATCCCATTGGTTTGAATTTGAGTTTATCTTCATCTCCCCCTTGAGCAGTTGTTGGAGGATCTTGTTCCATGTCTTCTGGTTCTTGTTTGACATCCATAAATGGAACTTCTGATTGAGAAGCAGTAGCATCATCATTTAATCTTTGCCTTTTGGATGGAGGAACTGGAATCCTCTTTGATGATAACTTCCTTCTTTTAGGCTTCTCTTGAGGTTTCTCTTTGACCATTGTGGGATCAGATGGTAGGAACACTTTTCTTCCAGTTTGAAGAGCAGCTTCAAGAGCTTTGTCTGCATCCTTCTTTCTCTTCTTTTCAAGTTGAGCAAGAGCAGCTTTTCTTCTGACTTCCTTTTGCCTTTCTTCTTTCACAAGATCCAAGATAGTAGCCATCTTCATAGATCCTAAGGATCTGCCACTATGACCTTTACTTTTAAGATAGTTTGTGAACTTCTTTCTATCCTCAGCTATCTTGACTTGTGTAGGAGTAGGTTTGGACACTTTCTTCTTCTCAGGCTTGGCTTTGGCTTTAGCAAGTTTAAGCTCCTCTTCATGCATCTTCTGTGCTAGAAGCTCATCTTTTCTTTCCAAAGACTTTTTCAAACTCTTCTTGACCAGTTTGTTCAAAATGTCATCATTAACCATCTCCTGGCCTTTTATTGCATCTTCAGCAGCAGCTCTTTGCATTCTGATGTATAACTCTGCAGCTTCATTCTCTTGTCTGATTGCCTCTATCTCCTCAGCAGTCATACCTTGAAAGTTAATGGCTTCAAAAGATTCTTTTTCTTTTTGTTCTTCAGCCATTTTTCTTTCTGTTGCTTTTTCTGCAGCCTTTAACTCAGCATCCATTCTTATTTGTAGTTCTGCTGCTGCATTTTCTTTTCTCACTATTTCAATCTCCTCCTCAGTCATGGTGCTAAAGTATAGTGCTTTTTTAGCCAGCCTATCTTCCTCTTGTATTTCTTCCTTTGACTTCTTCACCACCACAGATTTTCCTTTGTCTTTTTCATCATCAAGATTGACCATTTTGATTTTATTCTTTTTCTTGTCAACTGTGATGAATCCAACTCTCCCTGCAGAAACAGATAAACTAGCAGACTGTTCAGGTAATGTTAGAGAGGTTGCTGAAATTGTAGCTAACTCAGCAGCTGCTGCTCTTTGTCTAGCAACTGCTATAGCAACCAACTTCTTTCTTTCCTCCTCTTCTGCTTTCTTCTGTTCTTGTTTCTGTTTTTCATCCTTGATCTTCTGTAGCTGTGATGATAGTGTTGCTTCATCTTCCATTACAGCAGTTCTTGACAATTCTGTTCTTATAAGAACCTTTGCAGCTTCTTCTTGATCAATGGTGGAAGGAGCTTCTGTGACAGTGGTGGAGGGAGTTGTGGCTTCAGACTGAATTGCTTGAAGCTGTGAGAAAGCTTGATCGAACGTGGGAGGAATGGTTGTGAATAATTGGGAATGATCTTCCTCCTCTGTTTCTGGAGCTGGACTCATGTTCATGGGGTCCGTAGCAACTTGCTCCATTTCATCCGTACTAACTAAGTCCGTAGCAACTGGACTAGTTGTCATGGGGTCCGCAGCAACTGGTTCAGTAGTAACTGGGCTAGTTACCATAGGATCCACCATAGCATCTTGATCCGCAGTAACCATTTCAGCATCTTGATCCGCAGCAACTTTTGGTGAAGTTTCATCTTCCATCTCGTCTATTGTTTCTTCAACCATTTCCTTGTCTTCTTGCTGCTGCTGCTCCCCCTTAAGTGAAGTATCCAATTCCATATTTTCACCCTCTGCATCTATCACCATGTTGACATCAAAGTCTGTCTCCCCTTCAATTACACTGTCTGTCTCCATCTCATCATCTTGATTGGAGGTGGCAGTGATAACTGTGTCTGTGCTTGATTTGACTTCACCCCTGCTTTCACCAGATGATAACATATCTAATTCTTCCTCCCCCTTGTTGTCATCTGAGGGAGAGTCATCTGAAGAAGATGAACTGGAAGGCTTTGGTGAGGTGCCAGCATCTTGTGTGGTGACTCTTTTGGGCAGTAGCTGGACTGATAATAGTGATTGTTGTGCCAGAACCTGCTGCACCAAAGATGTTAAAGAGGACAACATCTCTTCTTGCTTTTCAACCCTCACCAATATTTTCTGGTACATAACCATCAATTCCTTGTAATCACCACCACTACCCTCACCCCTTTCCTGTTGGGTACCAACAGGTGAAAGATCCTCGGGAAAAGAGAAACTCTTCTGCCTAGCAGAAGCATGAATCTCCCCCATGGTCTCTTGGCGCCATGGACCACCTTCCCAATTTGAGAACAAGTTCTCAGCAAAGGATGGTGTTGCCGTAGTTTGGGTCTTAGTGATGTTGACACTGTCCTGAGCTCTACTATAAGAAGTAGAGGCTGCAGTAGTGTCATCCCTCCCCACATGGTCTTCCCTCTCCTTAGTGACCAACTCAGTGAACAAGGGGGTATGTTCAAGGTTTTCCCCTAATTTGTGTGGCAATCCGGAAGATGTTTCAGGGATTGCTTTTGCAGTAGTAGAATGAGGGATGGTTTTAGACACAAGAGGCTGAGTAACCCTCTTGAGTATTTTAGAAGCAACTGTGGGGGATTTGTGAGGCGCATAAACTTTGGGTTTAGTCACTTTAGCAGTAGTGACTGGAGCAGTAGCAACTGGAGTAGAACTCACAGTAGCAACTGGAGGTACTTTGGCAGTAGTCATCACCGTAGTAACCTCTGGGTTTCCACCTGCAGTACTGGCTACAGATATGGCACTAGTGCCAACAGATATTGCCGTAGTACTCTGGATGGCAGCTGTGGGTTGGGACAGAGGAAGAGTTTCTTGTCCTGCAGTTGTGGGAATTGTGACCACCAACATTTTTGAGAATAATGGTGTCACACGAGATGGTCCACCCTTGTTTGCTTGTCTCATGTTTGTAAAAACTTTTCTTGCATGAGCATGTGAGACAAAACATTTTTCTGATCTGGGGAGATCTTTATGAACACAGTTTATGCAATGTTGAAGAAATCTTGGATACATAAGAAATTTATTGGAACTATCAATATTTCTTCTCATTGCATCAAAAATCATGTATGAAAAATTATAAGTTCCCCCCGTAGCCAAGCATACCATTGCATTGGCTAATGATGAACTTCCTTCATGCCACCCTGTTCTCTTGGGGGACATACATTGTTGCAAAGTATGCAACATGTATTTCCATTGAGGGGAAAGTTTAGCTTTTAAAAATGTGGAAATATTTAAATTCCCCTCATATCCCATGTTTTGAAAAGTAGTAACTAGGGTGTCATCAGGAACATGTTCAATACCTTCCTCATCTTGTAGGGTAAGATGGGTTCTGAGCGAGGACTCTGTCACTTGGAATGGTTTGCCCCTTATCACCGCATTGATGGCAATGTCGTCTTCGTCCAGCGTGGCAGATGTCCAAAAATCCCTAATGTGGGATTCATTAATCTCCGGATTAATATTTAACGTCGTCTTGATTATTGATTGATTAAAGAAATCTATGATTTTGTGGAAATCGGCGTTATCGGTATTCTTTTCCAGGTAAGCGACCATGTTATGCGTCTTCTGTACCATTATCACAACGGATTTTCTTGATCTTCTGGTTGAGTTGAAGTTCAATCTTAGTGATAAAGGAGATGAGGAGTTGGCTTGTTTCATCTTTGGTACCAAGAAAATAAACCCATGTATATCTTGTGTAATCATCGGTGATGACTAAGCAGTATGACTTCTTTGCAATACTCTTTACATTTGTAGGACCAAAGAGATCCATGTGTAATAAATGTAAAGGAGTGGTGTTAGAGTTGACTTCATTTATCTTGTGGGCAGACTTGTGTTGCTTCCCCTTCAAGCAAGCTAAGCAATTGTCTTCAAGGTTGAATTGCTTGTTTGGGAGTCCTCTAACCAAGCTAGATTTAACTAGTTTGTTGATGTTTTTAAGGTTCATGTGGCACATCCTCCTATACCATAGAGTTGATTCATCTAAAGTTGCTTTTGAGAGAAAGCATGCTTCAGTAGAATTAACTTGAACCTTGGACATGTCTAGACAATAAACATTGTCCCTTCTTGGTAATCTGAGTAGTATCATGCTTTCATCGATTACATACCCAGGCTTCATTATAATGCATTCAGTAGCAGTGAAGATCGGTGTGTGTTTCTCATCACAAACTTGAGAAACACTCAACAAATTATATTGAAGCTGTTGTACATAGTACACATCCTTGAAGTGTAGTGTACCATTGCTGATTGTTCCCTTTCCAGTAATCTTTCCTCCCTTCGGATTGCCTCCAAAAGCAACGTATCCTCCGTTGAACTTTTCAAAGTCCTGTAGGCAGGACATGTTGCCCGTCATGTGCCTGGAGCAGCCACTATCTACATGCCAACTGTTCTCCTCTTCTTTTGTTGGCTGAACCTGCACATTAACGTTAGAGATTAGTTTCTGGTGGGAACCCAAGCCAAAGTTGACTTGGGTTTGCCCATATCATCGAAGTAACTCACCTTTCTTTGTACAAGTTTTGTAAAATCAGTGGGGATAGGTGGTTGAGTTACTTGAACCTTTTGTTGCCACACTTTCTTGAAAGATTTATTTTTATGAACAATTTTGGTGTTAACCAATTTTGATTTAACAATTGGAGTAGGTACTGGTTTGACATGTCGTTGTTTCTTAGTGTGAATAGGAGCCTTAGTGACAAAGTTACTTTTGGCAGTATTAACACGAGCCTGGTTCAAACGGTTAGGTTTCACAGTATTAACACGAGCAGTATTAGCACCTTTACCTTTGGCCGTATTAACCCTAGCCGTAGAAACTATGGTTTTTCTAGCAGTACCAACTCTATTGTTGGAAGTTTTGTTCCTGTTTTTACCACTTTGCTTTTCTGAAGATATTTGTTTAACAAAGTTGGTGTTAGAGACAACCCTTCCCTTGTATCCCACCCCATGATGTGGTTTTTGAGTCATTTGCACTTGATTTTGTGGATTGTGGTAACAGATCTTTGCATAGTGATTTAGTTTACCACAAATAAAACATCCCTTCCTAGTGTTTTGTACAACCTGACCCTTTTGGGTTTTGACCTGGTTCATGTTTCTTTGATTTCCTCGCTTGCCTATGTGTTTCCAAGTCTTTTTGTTTTCCTAAGGTGTTTGCTTATTTTTGCTTTCTGAAGGTGTTTTTGCAGTCTTAATGGGGTTAGGGGAGGGCAGAGACACTAAACTTTGTGTTGAAGGTAAAGTTATTCCTTCTATTGTGAGTAGATTATTTTCCAATGGAATATCCTTGTTCTTTACAACATGAACTTTACTTTCTTCCACTAAGTCCTCTATTAGAACTTCATCATAGTTGATTGGATCAACATTGAATGATTCTTTTGGAGGTGTCTGAGAGATTGGGATTCTAGGCTCATCTAAAGATGGTGGTATATAGTTTGGGTTAAATGGAGGGGCAACTTCTTTGTAACCTAGGCCAGCCTTAACCTTGCTATGGATTTGTTTTTGGCAAAGGTCAGTTACAGATTTGGAGGCAAATTCTAACTTCCCTACATCTAACTCAATCTTAGTGTGTTCTTGTTTTAAAAGTTTAACCTTATCCCTAGCCGCTTTGAGTTTGAGAAGTAAGTCCTCTTGTTGCCATTCAAGTAGATTGATCTTTTCTTGATAGCTTTGTTCATTTACTTTGTGGGACTTAATCTGGTTTTCTAAATTATCAATTACTCTAAGGGCTGACCTTCTTTGTTCTTCTAAGTCTTTAATGTAGTCACTCATTAATTGATTATGATCTTTGTACTTAGTGATTATATTTTTACATTCAGGAGTACAAAGTTTGTTAATTACCTCTGCCATAAGAGATGCTGAATCTGGAGTTGGTGAGTCAATTGCCATGAGAGCATCCTCGTGTGGTGCTCCTTGATCATCATCAGTCCAGTCATATCCCAATATGTTGTTGTTGAGTGCAGGAATTCCAACGTCAATATAATCCAGCTCAGTAGAAAAAGCATCATCCGTAGCAACTAATTCTCCAAGAATGTCCGTATCATCAGTTACTACGGCTATGCATGCATGGTGAACAGTTGCCGCAGTATTTTCTACGTGATTTTGTTCCTCAGAGATTAGTGCTCTATTCTGACTTGTTTCTTCAGCCAAGTCGCTCCAATCGAATCCAAAGATGTCCTGTGACATGAGTGCACTTTGATTTGTCTCTTGAGTGGTTCGTGGATTGTTGGTGTTTGACTTGTTTGGACAATCTCTAGCGAAGTGACCTAGTTCACTGCAGTCATAGCACTTCACTTTTCTCTTGTCGAAAGTGATTCGTTCGTTGTTTCGTGGATTGAATCTCCTTCCTGTTCTATTCAAAAATCTTCTAGCGCGTAGGGCCAACATAGCAGATTGCCACTTGAGATCGATTTCTTCAGAATCATCTTGATGCATCTGTTTAACTTCTTCAACTGTGAGATTAGCACACTTACATATAAAAGATTCGAATGAAATCTCTTCGCTGACTTCATGTTTGGATCCTCCAGATGTTGTAGCAAGGGCAGTATTAACATTGGTAATGCTGGGATTGTTGTTGGAAACCTTTTCTACTTCGACTTCAGATTCAAAGACTCTGAGGTCGTTGTAGAGATCATCCAACTCTAGGGCTTCTAGGGCGTCTCCTTGTCTGTAGATGACCGTATACACAATCCATTCCTTCCCTAGAGCTCGGATGAACTTTCTGTTTAGATCGTCCTTCTCATACTTGATTCCTGCGCTTATCATCTCTCCAGTGAGCTTCTTATATCGATCAAAAGTCTGAGTCATTCGTTCGCCAGGTATGCCATTAAAGTTTTCATACTCCTGTTTGAGAAGCGCCTTCTTGTTCTTTTTGGTATTCTTAGTTCCGCTGAATCTTTTCTCCAATGCTTCCCATAGCGATTTGGCATCTTCATATTCTTCGAATTGCGATTGGTATTCGTTGGGGATTGCAATCATAAGAATACTAAGAGCCTTGATCTCAGTTTGTTTCTCCCTGCGTTCAAGATCGCTTACCAGTGCGCGAGCATTCACTCCTGGTTCTCCATCAGCTCCTTGTGCGGTAGGACGTTTGTTGCCGTTGATGATTACATCCCATACTGTATAGTCGGCCAGTAGGATGTGTTGCTTGATTCGTAGCTTCCATAGGTCGAATTCGTTGCTGTTTAGGATGGGAACTTTTCCAAGCGCAACTTCCGTCATGATGGTTGTAATTGATTCTTCTTGTGAGGATTGTGAACTCGTTGATCAATGGATCTAAAGCACCTCCTGTGCTCTGATACCACTTGTCAGGATCGTATTAGTCTATGTAAACTAATAAGTTTGCCTTCGTTAGATCGTGATCTATTGAAGAAGTTCAGCAGCGGATGAACACTTCAATATTACGAGTTGTCGAACAATAGCTAATGAATAAGAAAACAAACAAAAGTATTGTCGAATTATAAGCCTCAATTGCATTAATCAAATTTATCAATACAACGTGTTTTCTATTCTTCAAGGATCTATCTATTTATAGACCTTGAGGCTCGTTCTAGATAAACTAGAAATCTACATCTATCCTTATCTAAACATTGAATAAGGAAACTTTACTTAATTAACAAAGAGAAATCTAATCTAATTATAACTCTATCTAATTAGATTTGATACTTGCAAGATAAGTTTTGGTCTTCCGCGTATCTTGGCTTGACTTCCTCCTTATCTTGACTCTGACTTTGTCCGTAGTAACTCCATCTACCGTAGTAACATTTGTAATTAGTTGAACAGCCGTACCAACTTATTCTTGTGATCTTCCGTAGTAACTTCTTAATCTTCAAACTGATTGTTTAAGTTACTTTCATTCGTATGTTAGGTTTCATTGTTTATGGTTAAACTATATCAACTAAGTTATAACCCAACACAAAGCGTAATACAAGGGTCGAAATCAATTGCGAATAAAATATAAATAATGACGGTAACTCAATTACCTCAGATTGACGGGACGTCACATGTTGTGACTAGGAAAATACTGTAGTTCTGCCATTGATGTTTAATCAAAAGAGTTTTGGTTTAGAAGAAAAAGAAAACATAGAGTTTTAATTGTAACGGTAACTTTTTAGAAATTAGGGTTCTTGAGAAGAAAAGGTAATTTGTGAAAGATTAACGGTAACCCCTTTTTATACGGTTAAGATTATAACAACTTGGCGAGTTGGATTAGACGCGGGTTATGATTAAAAGTAACGGTGCAATCGTGTGTGCCACGTGTCAAAAATTATTGAACCTGTGCCGAAGATTTAAAATTTAGGTCCAATCACAAATCGCCACGTGTGAAAAGTTAGTTACAAGTTGGGGTTTGACTTGTCAACGCAGTATTAACAGAGTAATCTTATTAATTAAGAAAGCTCTGCAGTACTAATCGTTGCAGTATTAACAAATAATGACCGTAGTAATTAGCTTAATGACAGTAGTAATGGTGCATCGAGCCGTATTAACTGGTCTGGTTGTAGTAACGTGAATTACTTCTAGTATTAACTAGAGGTCCGCAGTAATGGAATTACTGAGCAGTATTAACAAAACTAAGGGCACTAGTAGTGAAACCTTCTCGTAGTAATGAAAATTTGTCCTTACTAATAAAACTTTGGTCAATATTTGTTTCTACTGTTAATCTTGTAGTATTAACATAGTACAATACTAAAAAGTAAGGCACTTGAGCTTATGTTAAGGTTACTACTGCTTTTCTCGAAGGGACTTAAATTGAGATAAATAAAAGACATGTTAAACCTAGTTAATCCATGTTGATCATGCCAATACTTGAAGCAGCAATGTATTCAGCCTCTATGAGGATGTGGAGACTGTAGTCTGCTTCTTGCACTGCCAAGACACCAACTTTGAACCTAGGAATTGACAACCTCCTGTTGTGGATTTCCTGTCTAAATTTTCACCACCATAATCACTGACAGAATAAGCAATTAAATCAAAAGGTGAATCTTTAGGATACCATAGACCTAAGTTAGGTTTCCCCTTCAAGTAGCAAAATATTCTTTTGACTGCAATGAGGTGAGACATCTTTGGTCTTGTTTGATATCTTGCACACAAACACACACTGCAAACATGATGTCCGGACTTGAAGCTGTGAGGTACTTAAGTGAGCCTATCATAGACCTATAGTTGTGTATGTCAACATCCTCCCCCTCAAGATCTGCAGTCATATGTTTGTGTGTCTCCACAAGGGGGCTGGCTGGTTTTGCATCCATGAAGCTAAACTTGGTGAGAATATCCTTGACATATTTGGATTGACTGATGAAGATTCCATCATGTTTCTGCTTGACTTGTAGACCAAGGAAGAAGTTTAATTCTCCCATTGAGCTCATTTGAAACTTGGTGTGCATTAGTTGTTCAAATTCTTTACATAGAACATCTTTGGTGGAGCCAAAGATGATGTCATCCACCTAAATTTGAACCAGTAGGATGTCAGAGTGTGTCTTCTTGAAGAAAAGAGTCTTGTCAATGGTTCCTCTCTGAAAATTATTCTTGAGAAGATAGTCAGAAAGGATCTCATACCATGCTCTTGGTGCTTGATGAAGCCCATAGAGAGCTTTGTCAAACTTGTAGACCATGTGAGGGTGTTGTGGGTCCTCAAATCCAGGTGGCTGTTTGACATAAACCTCCCCCTCAAATACTCCATAGAGGAAGGCACTCTTTACGTCCATTTGAAATACCTTAAAGCCCATGAAGGATGCAAAGGCTAGGAAGAGTCTTATGGCTTCTATTCTTTCTACTGGATCAAAAACATCTTCATAATCTATGCCTTCTTCTTGGTGTGTACCCTTGAGCTACCAGCCTTGCCTTTTTCTTGATGACAATACCTCTCTAATCCTTCTTGTTTCTGAAGATCCATCTTGTGCTTATCACCTTCTTCCCAATTGGTACTTCAACCATTTCTCAAACACCTTGAATCTTGAATTGAAGTAATTATGCTTGACACGCTTCAATCCAGTGTGGATCTAGTAGAGCCTCTTGAATTATCTTTGGTTCCATTTGAGAAAGAAAGCAAGCAAATAGACAGGTGTTAAGATCCTTCAGTGGGTCCTTTTTGGGTTTGGTTTGACTCCTAGTTTCCATTGATACGTCAAAGTTGCCAATGATTTGAGAAGGTGGATGATTTTTGGAAATACGGGAAGATGGAAGCTTCTCAATCCTTAAATCAACTCCCAAGTTTGTATCATTAAGATCTGGCATGTCATATCCTTGGGAAAAAGCAGTATGTTGAGGAGAACTCATTGGAGTAGGCATATCAACATCACTTTCTTCAATATCTTCAGTTACTATTTGTTCAACTCCATCTGCATCTTCTTCCACTAAGTGAGGAACTTCATTGGATATCATGTCAGCATCCTTAGAAGTAGTTGTAGGAGATGGAACCTCTTCATCATCATCATCATGTGGCTCCTGTTGTGGAGATTCCTCTGCAGCTGCCTTGGTGATTGTGTCATAAAGATGTAAAGGATCATCAGTAGATACCGGAAGATAGATGTCTTCCATAACATCTAATCTATCAGTACCAAGAATTGGAGCAGTAGAAAGTGAGTCAGTATTAACTGGCTCCGTATTAACAGATTTGGCAGTAGAAACAAGTGGTGTGGCAGTAGAAACATGATCAGTAGGAATAGATGAGGTGTGGAATTCAAAGTTGAAATCCAAGGATTTGGTTAGTGCGTCCAAATCAAATACCCAATTTGGTCCTTGACCCTTCATGTTGGGAGTGTTTTCATTGAATGAAACATTAGAACTCTCTTCAATGATCTTGGTTTTGTGGTTGTAGACACGATACGCCTTGCTCTTAGATGAATAACCAACGAAATAACCTTCATCTTCCTTTCTCTCAAACTTACCAAGATGATCCTTCGAGTTCAAAACTGTACAAGGACACCCAAATGCTCTTAAGAAACTTACCAAAGGTTGTCTCTTGTGGAGAAGCTCATATGGGGTCTTGTTTTGAGATTTTACAAGAAGAACTCGATTCTGGACATAGCAGGCAGTATTAACAGCTTCTGCCCAGAAGAATATGGGTAGGTTAAAGTCTGCCAACATGCTTTGAGCTGCTTCAACTAGGGTCCTATTCCTCCTTTCAGCAACTCCATTTTGTTGAGGAGTTCTAGCAGCACTGAATTGTCTTTCTATCCCCTTCTTCTCACAGAATTCGTTCATCACTTGGTTCTTGAATTCTGTCCCGTTGTCACATCTGATCTTCTTCACTTTCAGATTGATTTGGTGTTCTACTTTGGTGATGATGAGATGAGCAGCTGACTTGTCTCATCTTTAGTGGCTAGGAAGTACACCCAAGTATACCTTGTGAAGTCATCAGTAATGACAAGGCAATAGGACTTTTTAGCAATACTCTTTACATTTGTGGGACCAAATAGATCCATGTGGAGAAAATGTAAAGGAGTATTAATGGTGTTAATCTCCTTAGAGTTGTGAGAGGAGTTGTGGTGCTTCCCTTTTAAGCAGGCCACGCAGTTGTCATCCAGATTTAAATGTTTGTTAGGAAGACCTCTGACCAAACTTGACTTCACCATCTAATTGATATTCTTCAGATTCATGTGACACATCCTCATGTGCCAAAGAGTGGATTCATCCAATGTAGGCTTAGAAACTAGGCAGGCTTCTTCAGCAGTTGGAATGACCTTGGACATATCAAAGCAGTAGACGTTGTCCTTTCTTGGAGTTCTAAGTAGAACCTTGCTTTCATCTATGACATATCCACGCTCCATAATCAAACACTCTGTAGCTGTGAAAATTGTCGTATTCTTCTGATCACAAACTTGTGAGACACATAGCAAATTATATTGTAACTGTTGCACATAGAAGACATCCTTGAAGTTGATTCTTCCATTGCTTACCATCCTTTTTCCAGAAATTTTTCCTCCTTTTTGGATTTCCCCCAAAAGCAACATAAGCACCTTTAAAATTCTCAAAGTTTTGAAGGCCGGACATGTCGCCTGTCATGTGTCTGGAACAACCACTGTCTACATGCCAAAATCTCTCTCTCTCTATGGTTGGTTGTTCCTGCACATAAACAATTGGAATTAGTTTTTGGTGGGGACCCAAGCCAAATTTGACTTGGGTTTGCCCATTTCATCAAAGTAACTCACCTTCCTTTGGACTAGTTTTGAGAAATCAGGTGGACTAGGTGGTTGAGTTACTTTGACCTTTGGTTGCCATACTTGTTTAAGTGTTAAATGATTTTGATTTAACAGTAGGAACAAATACTGATTTGACAGAGTTTCGTTTCACAGTATTAATGCTAGCCGTAGTGACTTGGTTACGTTTTGCAGTATTAACACGTGCAGTATTAACACGATTATTTTTCACAGTATTAAAATGCGCACTATTAACACTATTATGTTTCATGGTATTAAGACATGTAGTAGAAACAAAACTTTGTCTAGCACTATTAAATCTATTTCTACTGTTAGAAAATGAATTTTTGTTACCACTTTTTCTACCTGAAGCAGTAGTAACAAAGTTATTGTGGACATTATTTACTTTATTACTGTTGTTCATGGCAGTTTTTCTTTGAAGTTCAACCTTGCCAAGTATACCCAACCCTTTGTTTTGCTTTTGAATCACTTGCTTTTGATTTTCAGGATTATAGTAACATATTTTTTCATATTGATTCAATTTGCCATAAATAAAACACCCCTTTACATATATTTTAGGAATTTGGCCTTTTTGTGCTTTTACTTGGTTAATGTTTCATTGATTTCCTCTTTTATCTATATGAACCCGTGTCTTTTATTTTTCCCTAGGAACTGTTGAGTTTTTGCAGCAAGTACATTCAGATTTGTTTACTTTCTTAACATGTTGAGTAACTCCTTCAATTGTGATTAAGTGATTTTTCAAAGGAATATCCTTGTTTTTCACAATGTTCCGTTTACTCTCTTCAACTAAGTCCTCAATCAGAACTTCATCATAGTTGATTGGATCAACTTTGAATGATTCTGTTGGAGGTTTCTTGGAGATAGGTATCCTAGTTTCATCTAACGATGGAGGGATGTAGTTTTGGTTAAATGGAGGGGCTACTTCTTTATAACCTAAGCCAGCTTTTACTTTGCCATGTATCTGCTGTTGAATAAGGTCATTTACTGATTTTGAAGCATGTTCTAGTTTCCCTATATCTAACTCAACTTTATCATGTTTCTCAACTAACCTCTTGATTTCTGCCCTAGCATCCTTAAGCTTAACTAGCAAATCCTCTCTTTGCCATTCAACTAATCGTATTTGCTCTTGATAACTTTGTTCATTTACTTTATATGACTTAATTTGGTTTTTTAAGTTATCTATACCCCTAGCAGCTAACCTTTTGCTCCTCTAAAGATTTAATGGAGTCACTCATTAATTGATTGTGATTTCTGTATTTAAGTACAATTTCCTTACATTCAGAAGAACAAAGTTTTGAGTTTACCTCAACCATGAGTGACGAAGTTTCAGCGACCTTTGATGAAGAGTCAATTTCCAATAGAGATTTTATGAGAGCACCATCTTCAGCAGATTCTTGTTCATCTTCATTCCAGTCATATCCAAGACCATCATCTTCAAGTCCCGTAGTAACCAGTTCAGTATAAACAAGCTCCGTAGAAACACCATCTTCAGTAGAAACACCATCTTCAGTAGCAATTACGACTGCTATGCATGCATGGTGAACCGTAGAAACTGTTATAGTAGAAACAGAGTCATCACATGCTATTAATGCTCTGTTTTGACTGGTTTCTTCTGCCAAATCCTTCTAATCGTATCCAAATACATCTTGTGACAAAAGTGCACTTGGATTGTTGTCTTGTGTGTTTCTTGTGTTGTTGGATTATGACTTGTTCTTGCATTCCCTTGCGAAGTTCATTACATTCGTAGCACTTCACCTTGCTTTTATCAAAAGCAATTCTTTCATTGTTCCTTGGATTGAATCTTCTTCCTTTTCTCTTCACAAATCTCTTAGCTCTTAAAGCTAACATCGCCATTTGCCACTTTAGATCCATCTCCTCCCAGTCATCTTGATGAATCTGCTCCAGATGATCATTAGTGAGACTTGAACTTTCTGAGATGAATGCTCCAAAGGGCAGTTCTTCTCCAACTTCATGCTTTGTAGCTCTGGAGGATGTGATAAGAGCAGTATTAACATTGTTAATACTGTGATTGTTGCTGCTGGGTTTCTTTGCTTCGACCTCTGATTCAAAGACTCTCAGATCGTTGTAGAGATCATCTAGTTCCATCTCTTCCAGTTTATCTCCTTGTCTATAGGAGACAGTGTAGATGACCCATTCATTGCCTAATGATCTTATGAACTTTCTATTGATGTCATCTTTATCATATCTTACTCCTGCACTTACCAATTCTCCTGTAAGCTTCTTGTATCTGTCAAACGTCTGTGTCATCCTTTCTTCTTTCAAAGAATTGAAATTTTCGTATTCTTGCTTGAGAAGAGCCTTCTTATTTTTCTTTGTATTCTTTGTGCCACTGAATCTCTTCTCTAATGCTTCCCATAATGACTTGGCATCTTTATATTCTTCAAATTGCGATTGATATTCATTGGGAATGGCAATCAAAAGAATACTTAGACCCTTAATCTCTATTTTCTTTTCTCTTCTCTCTAGATCAGTCAATGGAGGATGAGTAACTACTCCAGGCTGTCCATCAGCTGCAAAATTGGTGACCTCGTTGTTACCATTAACAATTATATCCCATACTGTATAGGGAGGTAACAGTATGTGTTGCTTGATACGTAGCTTCCAGAGATCAAATTCATTACTGTTAAGTACAACGACTTTTTTGATTGATACGTCTGTCATGATTGTTGATTTGATTTCTTATGTGTTGAGTCTTATAAAAACTTGTTAGATCAATGGATCTTGAGCACCTCATGTGCTCTGATACCACTTGTTAGGATCGATTATGTTTACCAAACTTAAAGTTAGCCTACGTTAAGATCTTGATCTATCAAAGAAGTTCAGAAGCGGATTGAACACTTTGATATTAACAAATTTATCTAAACAAACAATATTGTAAGCTAAGAACAATTAAGAACAATATGTTTGCCGAATTATAAGCCTCAATTGCATTAATATGAATTATCAATACAACGTGTTTTGTTATCTCTACAAGGATCTATATTTATAGACCTTGAGGCTAAACCTAGATAAACTAGGAAACAACATCTATCTTAAAAGGAATTACAATTTGAATCTAATTATAATTCTAAATCAACAAACTTGCATGTCAATTTCTTGTCCGTAGTAACTTGTCCGCATTAACTTGAACATTGCAGTAGTAAGCAGTAGTCATAATCTTTCCGTAGTAACTTGTCTTCTCCGTATTAACTTGTCTTCAGTGTATGTCTTCAACATTAGTTCATTGTCTTCCGCATCAATGAAGTAAGTGAGCAGTATTAATTGAAACTAAACTATTTTAACTAAGTTTTAATTCTAACAGCTACATCATCACATGAAGAAGAAATTGAGGAAGAGATGGAGAGTGAGAAGATGGTTATAGATGAAGAATAAAAGAAAGAGCAGACATTTGAGGGGGAGCAAGACATGGAGGTAGAAAAGATAGAAGTAATTACTACTGCTCAGATTGAAGAAGTTGTTATTTCCACTGCAAAGTTTATTGCCACTGAAGAAATTATGGTTTCTACTGAAGCTTCTACAATTCCTCCTGCTCCAACTATTACTATTGCTCAGACTGAAGGGGTCATTAATACTGAAGATCCAGTTACTACTGCCAGTTCCATTCTTACTGATCTTCTAGTTTCTACTGAAACTCCTACAGTATCAATTCGTATGGGTGAAGCTCCAACATCAATATTTTTTGAAGCAACATTTATTACAACTATACTAACTAAGAAGTATCCACGAAGAAGTATCCACGAAGATTTATCCACAAAGAAGTCTTTACGAAGATGTCTCCACAAATTAAATCCACGAAACAAGTCCACTAGTTAAATCCACGAACTAAGCCCACGAATTAAATCCACGAACTAAGTCCACGAACTAAGTTCACGAAGTAAATCCACGAAGATGTCCAGAAACCCAAATTACCGCCGAAGATATCCAGAAACCCTAACGGCCGCTGGAAAAGTACTAAGAACCCTAAATTTCCAGAATCTATTAAAACCTGAATTTAACCCTGAACCACATCTCGATAGAGAGCAAACAATGCGTTTGCTCTGATACCAATTGTAGGTCCCAATGGTCCGATCTACAGGATTAAACTATACTAACTACGAGGCGGAATCTCGTAATCAATAAACACACAGGTTATAAACGAAAGCAATAAACGCATAAACACAATTAACGAATTCTAATACTTCTGATTAACAAAAACACTGTTACAATCCGGAAGTATAACTCTGTATTCTCTCCAAAACCAACAACCCTAAACTGATCTGAACACCTCTATTTATAGAGTAACATGTTCAGCCAGTTTGGGCTTGGACTCTATCGGGCCTCACGGACATGCAAGTCCGTGAGCAGCCCACTAAGCTATCTATATACAGGCTAATATAATACTATGTAACCAAAACATGATAGAGCATCCAGTCACTACATTTCTTGCACCTACAAACTCCCCCTTGACTGATGCTTCTACTCTCTGATCAACATTTCACTATCCGCATTAACCTGCAGGTTCAAACAACCATCAACGACCCTTTGGTAATCTCTACCAATATCTTCCCAACCTGCTAAGGAGATAATGTGATCCTTCTTCAACCTCTTCAGATCGTTTTCTGTCAGATTAGCTAGTTGAGTAGCGTCAATAACTCTCAAAATCCCAGTCATCCATTCCTTTACTTCGTCATCTTTCTTGTACATTACCGCCTCCCCGGTTGCAACATCTACCGCCCAGATATGTAAGTCTCCAAGAATATCTCGACCGAAGTTCTTCATCGGAATCTTCGTCAAGCAAGCGATAGGAGGATATCGCATCCTTCTTGCAGTTCTGCCTGTTTTAGGATCTATCTTCTTCTTGGAAATCATCATTTTTCCAGTTGCTGGTGTAAACTCCTTGAACACCCCGGATCTTGCTTCGTCTTTAATCGTCCTTTCGACCCAGTTTGCATACTCTTCCTTCCCTCTGTTTATTAGATTAAGCTTTGACAAACAGATGAGTTCTGACCTTGGAAATGAATTGAAATTCTCCCTTTTTCTGCTTAAGTACTGAACTCCGTCAAATCTTTTAATCACGAACACTTGCAACTCAGAATCAAACAACCAGCTAATTATTCCCAAGTGCGGCTGGCGTTCTCTGGTGAAAAACTTTCTGATCAGTGGTTGTTGCTTCTTTAGATCGAGCTTTCGAAACCATCCTTGTCGTTCTTCAAGGCTTGGTTTCATAACGTTTTCCCCTTCTTCTTCAATGTTAGCTTCCTCTGTAATTGCTGGTGATTGAAAAACATAATCTCCTTCTTTTTCAAATAGCCAAGTATCATCCGTACTTTCTCCAATCTCTTGTTCCTGATTTTCTCCACTTTGTTTTTGCTGCTTTGATTGCTCCCCCTGATCTGCAGAAATATGAGTAATCAATGCTCGAGATGTAGAGGCAATCTTCTCTCTTTGGCGTGCAGCATCTTGATCATCATCGGGATCATCTTTTCGCTGTCTAACATCAGATGGTTTGCACGGTTCCTCCCCTGAGCAGATGAACGCTTCGAGAGCAGGTTAACTTGGGCTTCAAGAGAGGAAATGCGAAGAGATTTGTCGGCGTCAGACTGCAAAAGAGTGGCAACCTGCGAAGAAAGCTGCAAAACAAGTGAAAATAAGTCATTAAGTGTGAGGGGTGTATTCTCCGTGGCCCTTTTCTTGTGTGGGCGCTCAGTGGCTGTAGACGACCCAGACTATGCATCGCCAGTAAAGGGACGTTTTCCACGGTTGGATGGATGAAACGGGAAGTGACTTCGTTGTCATCAAGATTCAGCTCCTCAGTAGCCGCATCATTAATCTGAGTAGGAATAGTAGCAGCCTCAGTATCAGGAGCAGGAGAAGGAACGATCACCTCAGTAGCAATAGACTGATGACTCCCAGGTGGAGGAATAGGTGACCGCTCGGCAATGGCAGAGAGCGGAGGACTTTCGTGATAGTTATCAATCTCCCTGTATATAGTATCACTTGAAGTGGAGTCCACAGTGACACGAATCTTGGCCTTGCGCTTTGGCCGAGACTTTGGCTTACTAGGTGCATGAGGAACATTAGTCTCAGTATTCTCTGTTCGCGGTTCCCCGTCTAAAGCATCTGCTTCCCTATCCACATCGTTATCACGAAAATTAAGATCAACAATCGCCCCGAAGAGTGGGGTATCCTCGGCTTGAGCCTCCCGGGGCTTGGCTGAATGAATCGTAAGACAGGTTTTGAACAACTTTGGCCCACCGATCTCTTGTACTCGTTCAAAAGCATTCTGAGGGAGCTCAGGAAGGAAGTGCCTGAGAATGATCATAATAAAACGGGGATACACCATAAGCTCTTGTGGTTTGATCAGATCAGCTTGTATCGTTTGAAAAACATACTCCGCCACCGCGTATGGTCTGTTCAGAACCAAACTTAGCAGCATGGAGATAAGCTTATTGTCAATCTTATCGTGAGCGGTTTTAGAATGTTTGAAAACCGTCACGAACACATGTACCAAATACCGCCATGGTCCAAAGAATTTACCCTTATGAAACGTCGTAGTAGTGGTGAAAACGGGCCCTGCATAGCCCAGTAATGGCAATTTGCGGGCAAGAAATCTCGGACCGAAGGAAGACGGTACGTGTTCTCTGGAAGCACTACCAAGACGAAATATCTGACGAAGATCAGTGCTACTGAAAATAATTTCACGACCATTGACCACTGTGCGCATGCCATATTTGGTTTTATTTGAGTCCGGAATCGGGAGATCTATGTGAGTAAGATTGCGGAGAAACTCAGCGACCAACGGAACATTGATAGGTAGATCTTCGCCTTGGATATAACACATCCTAGAGTGTTGAAGGAATAAGATCATTTCTCCGAAAGGAAGTGACGAAGCCTCGTTAAGTGCAAAGCTAATAGCCTGATTATGCCTCCTGTCAAAAACCTTTGCCATCTGTAAAATCTGAAAAAGAAAACGAACACGTTAAATTTAATAGTCACGAACATGTATGTCGTGAATGAGCACGAATAAGGTCCTCGTCTAGTACACACGTAGGTGGACGAACAAGTACTTCGTCTAGGACACACACATGTGGACGAACAAGTACTTCGTCTAGGACACACACATGTGGACGAACAAGTTCTTCGTCGAGGACACACACAAGGGACGAAAAAGTTCTTCGTCTAACCCAGCAGTGTGCGTCTGACATAGCGAACAAGTTGGTCGTCTGACATCGCGAACAAGTTGTTCGTCTGTCATTACGAACAAGTTGTTCGTCTGACATCACGAAGATGAGGACGAACAAGTTGTTCGTCCATGAGCAAGTGCTTCGTCTGACATCACGAACAAGTTGTTCGTCTGACATCACGAAGATGAGGACGAACAAGTTGTTCGTCCATGAGCAAAGTGATTCGTCTAAGGCATTTAATCTAAGTATCTGGGCATGTATATGAAGGCGAAGAACATAGCGAGAAGTAACATCAACGAAGAAGATCAACGAAGCAAAATATAGCAATTTTAGACGAACACATCAAGAACACGAACATGTTTATCAATAATCATCAAGATAATAGCCCAGATTTGATGACTAACACATATATCACAAACATACTAAGCAAAACATGGCAGTTTTGAACGAACACATATGAAGATCAACGAAGAAAGAAGAACTTACATGAGGGAATAGTCAACCTAATGAAGAACTTCGTGAGTGAATACCTTAGCTCCGAGTAGAGTAAAATTTTAAAAAGTGAAAAGTGAAAATTTGATTTTACCGGAGGGTATTTAAAGGCCAAATATGGGCCTATGGGCCTGGTAGTCTGGGCCCAATGGACTATTAAGTGTTTTACCAACATTTGTAAAAAAAATTATAGAAAATTACAGAGATAAGGTAAAAATTAACGAACTTAAAATGAAACAAAACGTTAACTAAGCAAGCAATGTAGTATACATTTAGGAAACAAGATTCGATCAGATTGCTTATCTGGGTTCCAAAGATAATTAATTTAAATCCATGTTTGTGTAGTTGTCCAATTTAACCGTTCAGCCTCACACCAAAAAGTTGTGTTTTAATTACAAGTAAACTATCTTAGATTTAGGCTTAAAGCACTCATAAGTTAATAACCATTCGACAAAAGTGTGAGATACTCAAGGTATTTGTGAATCCTTCCATGGTACAAAGTGGTATGGATTGGTTACCAACCTTGACAGTGCAACATATGAAGCTAACACTAAGATAACCTGTATCAAATTTATTTAAAACAGTTTAACGCATTGGTTTAATTGTGCAAGTCCATGACTGAGCTTCTATGAAGCCTTTTTAAGTTATTTGAATCCTGCGACTTTCTATGGAACCCTTTAATGAGCTTTCTACCAACCGATCCCATACCCGTTAAGAACTTAGGTGGCTAGGTGATCAAGGCACCCCGTGTGTGTACTGACTCAAGTTCCAAAGGCCGCTTATGTGAATTCAAACACTTATTAACACACCAATAAAATATTTTTAAATTTGATAAAAGTGTCTCCCATCTGTTAGTATATCACATGACTTCGTAGCAGAAATCCATTCTCAACCTTTGTTGCAATCAGCAAACTCAAGTCGTGTAATGGTTGGAAACTATAGAGCGCTAAGACATCAAACCACACAACTGAATTCAATAATGAGACGAAGGGCCACAAGACACTGGAATTTAAACTAAAATACTATGAAAATTATACTTGCAAGTGGAAAAAACCCGATCTAAGACTAAGAGTCATAAGCAAGAGATATCTTCATCTCGAATTTAAATTTCTAACTAAGTTACACTAATTTTTTTTTTTTCTTTTCTTTTTTTTTTTTTTTTTTTGAAAGAAAACGTTGGTTAATCTAAGTTGCGAAGTCCAATACGATGAAGAAGGGATTCAAAACGGGTTTTGTCAAAGGCTTTAGTGAAGAGATCAGCTAAGTTGTTTTCGGAAGAGACACGAAGCATGTCGATTAGTTTCTTTTCATAATAGTCTCTGATAAAGTGGTGTTTACAATCTATATGACGAGTTTTACTATGTTTAACATGATTTTTAATAACAGAAACGGAAGCCTCATTATCTATATTAATAGGAGTAGAAGTATAGAATAAACCGTAATCCAGCATCTGTTGTTGAATCCAAATAACCTGTGAGACACAGCTACCCGCAGCTATATATTCGGCTTCGCGGGATGAGACGGAAACAGTTGTCTGTTCTTGCATTGCCATGACACGAGGCGTCCTCCCAAAAATTGACAACCACCGGAGGTTGACTTTCGATCGATGTTACATCCACCCAAATCGGAGTCGGTGAATGCTTCGAGAAAGAGATCGCTTCCTTTGGGATACCAGAGACCCAGCCGCGGTCGGCCTTTGAGGTAGCGAAGAATCCTCTTTACAGCAGAATGATGAGACATTTTTGGACAAGCTTGGAACCTGGCACATAAACATACAGCAAACATTATATCAGGACGAGATGCAGTAAGATACATTAATGAGCCTATAATGTCGCGATAAACGGTGGGATCCACGTCAGGATCGTTTTGTGCATTTGGTTCCAGATTGTGTTGCTGTTGAATGGGAGTAGCAAGGGACTTGGCATCGGTCATGTTGAACTTCTTTAGCATTTCGATAACATAGTTTGATTGATGAACAAACATCCCGTCGGGTAGTTGTTCGACCTGTAGTCCTAGAAATAGCTTGATTTCACCCATAGCGCTCATCTCGAATTTGTCTTTCATAAGCTTTTCAAAGTCCTTACACATTTGATTATCAGTGGAACCGAAGATAATATCATCCACGTAGACCTGAACTAGTAGTTTAGCCTTGGGAGAATCTTTGATGAACAAGGTGCTATCGATACGACCTCTCTTGAAACCAGATTCTAAGAGAAAAGTTGATAATGTTCCATACCACAGACGAGGGGCTTGATGAAGACCGTATAAAGCTTTGTTTAGCTTGTAAACTTTATCAGGGTGTTGCGGGTCTTCGAAGCCAGGGGGTTGTTGAACATAGACAGTGTCATCGATTTTACCATATAGGAAGGCACTCTTAACATCAAGTTGATTAACGGTAAGTCCCATGTGAGAGGCATATGCTAAGAAAAGACGAACAACCTCGAGGCGAGCGACTGGAGCAAAAACATCCTGAAAGTCTAATCCTTCTTCTTGATAAAAGCCTTGTACCACTAATCGAGCTTTGTATCGAGTGATAATTCCCCGGTCATCTCGTTTGCATCGGAAAACCCATTTAGTACCTATAGCATAGGCGTCATCGGGCAGGATCACAAGGACCCAGACTCCTAGTTTTTCAAACTGAGCTAGTTCTTCTTGACATGCGTGAACCCAGTTGGCGTCCTTAAGGGCCATATGAATATTGACAGGGACGTCTTGGGAAACAAAGCAAAGATAACGACAATTGTTGAAATCCTCGGATGTTGTAGCAAAAGCGTACATGCCTTGTAGATCCTCTAATTGCGATCGAGTTTGAACAGGGGCATTAAGATCGCCAATAACGTTGTCCAAAGAATGAACTTTGTGAATTCGAGACACACCGTGCGGTTCTGCCGCATCGTCTTGAGCGGTTGCAGGATGTGGTTCTGCCACATTTTCTTGATCATCGGTTAGTTCTTCGGTGACGAGTGGTTCTGCCACTTCGTCTTGATCATCTGCATGGTCATCGGTGACAGCAGGTTCATGAACGATTTCGTGAATGACATGGGTACGAGGAAAAACTGAATCGTCATCATCAGAAGAGAAACTCGGGTTCTCTGTTCCTGTACAAGTCACACTCGGAGAAAGGTTAAAAGATTTAAATAATGCATCATAGTCGAAAGCTATATCTGTACCATTTTGTTTTTCAAACGTGTAGCTAGTTATTTCCAAGTTAAAAACAATTTCCACGGTTCGTGAAGGTTTTAAGTAAACTCTTTTGTTAGCGCAGCCCTCTACATATCCAAGAAAGTATCCCTGGACAGCTTTGGGTGCGAACTTGGTGATATAATTCGTTTTTAAAACAGTACAGGGAGCCCCAAAGGGTTCCAGACCAGCAAGATTCGGCTTACGACCATTTAGCAGTTCATAACTTGTTTTATCAAACCGTTTCACCGTTAACACTCGATTAAGGACGTAGCAAGCTGTATTCACGGCCTACCCCCAAAATGTGACAGGGATAAGTGAATCAGCTAACATAGTGCGTGCAGCCTCTATCAAGGTTCTGTTTTTCCGTTCAGTGACTCTATTTTCTTGTGGTTCATATGGTGCGCTGTGTTGGTGAACTATCCCATTTGTTAAGCAGTAGAAGGTCATCGTGGAATTTTTGAATTCTGTCCCGTTATCGTTGCGTAGGTGCTTGACATTTTCTTTGTAGACGTTTTTGATCATGTCAAAGAAGTTGATTAGCGTGCCAGCAGTTTCACTCTTAGTAGCTAGAAAGTAAACCCAAGAGTAGCAAGTGTAATCGTCGGTGATCACTAGACAGTGATATTTTCCTCCGAAGCTTCTTTGGGCAATGGGACCGAAGAGATAAGTGTGCATTAGCTCGAATGGTGTCTCGATTGTGTTGATGGCCTTGTACTTGTGATGTTGCTTGTGTTGCTTTCCGAGTTTGCAAGGAATGTGTGACGTCCCGTCAATTTGAAGTACTTGTGTTACCGTCATTATTCTAATTTTATTCGCAATTGTTTTGACCCTTTTATTTCGCTTTGTTTTACTCACAGTTTATTATTGAGAATCGGGTTTTATGTGATTATTTTGATTCGTCCCTTAAGACGTAAGTTGATTTTTACCTAACTGCCAAATAGTTAGTATGCTCATGAATATAAGTTAGGAGGTTATGCCCAATTTGTCGGTTAAGTATCCCTATCCTTAAGAAATCGTGCTTTGCTCGTGCTTATGTTTTTACCGAGAAGTGCGTATTTCCATCTTTGAAATTTAACGATTAATCATTTAAATGAATCATAATACCAATAACATTTACGATGAATTTGACTAAGTTCATTTGTAAAACAATCGAGAATCCTAAACAAATACATGTGCGTATCGACAACACGAACAAAACGGAGCAAATCCAGGGAGTAGACTGGGCGCGCCGCGGTGAGCTGGCCGCGCCGCGGTCATCCCCTGGACAGACAGGTTTTTGTTGAGTTGTGAGTCATAGTTGCATGTTACCAAATCTTGACACCTGCCCCCAAACGTGTCATTACCTCAGGTTGGGCAGAATTATGTCTCATTTAGGTGTCCTCCATGTCCCATTTCATCTTACAAACACATACACATAAGATTTACATACCTCTCTCTCTCTCTCTTGAAGCATAAACACACCATCATCAACACTCTATCAAATCCCTTTCTTGTGGCTGTGATTCCAGCAAGTAACCAACAGTTAAACACCAAATTCATATCTTTAAATCGTTTACATCATTATGGGAAGCTAGAGTTGGTCATCCATTTGAAAGTTTACTTGGGTTATATCAATTTCGGGTCAAAATCACCATCAAACATCAAGGATCATCTTCAATCTTGCTAGATCATTCTACCATCATTTTCTTTGGGGTATAATAACCAATCTCGACTTTCTTTCTTTTAAATTACTTATTGCATGTATGATCAAACTAAAGAAAAATGATTTTTGTAAAGATTTGGATGGGTAATAATCTTGAAATCAAGATTTTTATAAAATGTAAATGGATCTTTGAATTAAATGGTGAAAAGCTTGACAAAATGGTTGTATAAAAGTGTTTTGATGATTTCAGAACTTGCATGTTTGAATCAATTACATAAAAAGATGATTTTCCAACTTAAAACGAATTTTTGTAAAATCTGGTCGTCTGATGACGACCGCGGCGCGGTCATCCCACCGCGGCGCGGTCGTGGACCAGATCCTGGAAATTTTGTAAACCCGTTAAAATGCACCTTTGACTCGTTATATTGTGAACCCTTATTGACGGTGGGTGTATTATGTTTTGGAGGAGGACTGGACCTCAGTACCACGCCACCGAAGTCCTTGGTTCCGAATTCTATCCTTGTCAAATCTTGCGGGTGCTAACGGTATAATTGTTATCTTTGAAAAATCTTTCGTTTCATTTCCATTATCCATTGTTGTTCGGTTAGCCTTGAAAACGGTTAGGAGTAAATATTAGACCAACACTTACTATATTAACGGATTTGGATTGAGAATGGACGAAATATATTAAAATGTAATCTAACCGAAAGTATCGTAATTAACTTATTATTGTATTATGTATTATGATTGAGGTTTAAAATGCAATCTTTGATAAGAGGGAAAGTGTATAAAATATGGACTAATAATATACGTCGCGGAAGCTCTGCCGGATTTCCATTTACGACTTTTATGACATTAAAATACTTAAATACTTAAAAGTAACGTATTATGCAATAATATTGTCTTTGGACTCAAAGACGCCAACGCAATCGGAAATATCATAATATTACTTAAAACGGATGTTTTCAACCTCTTTGCGATTTACTAAATCTTCGCCTCAACTTGATCATCGTTTTAAGTCCTCAAAATATGTTTTGCGACAAACTTTATAAATGGTTTGAAAAGGTATCCTACTCTAAGCATTTTGGTATGAAAATACTTCAAATTATTCAAAGTGTCAAATTGGACTTTTAAATTGATTTTGACTTTAATAAGTCAACATAATTGACATTTGACTTTCATAAGTCAACATAATATAACTTTGACTTTCATAAGTCAACACCTGTGACTTTGACTTTTATAAGTCAACGTTCCTTACGTTTGACTTTGACCAAGTCAACATTGTTTCCGTTGACTTTGGTCGATCTATTAAAACTTGATAACGATATCTTATTAACCGATACTCCTTGTAATCATCTTCGATTCGGATTATCATTCTTTTACTGATGACGATTATGACGTGGAATGCCGATATCTCTCCGAGCGGTCCTGTTTGACGCGGAACATCGCCTTCTAAATACGTCACCTCATTTAAACTTAATAATATATGGATTACCTTATTTAACTTAATCTTAACCGACAAGGCTAAACCGGACCTAGACTTATAGAGATACTGAGACTATGTTGTTTATTGTTTAAGGCACTTAGGCGGTGGAGTCGTAACTCTGTTTTGGTGTACCCGATAATTGTTTGCTGAAGCTGTATCTGTGAGTTATTCGTAGCCCTATTCTTTTACTATTTTTGGGCTGTAAAGCGTACTTTAAAAACGGTCTGCTTGTATGCGGAAATCTTATTAATCATCTCGTGGTGTATTTTAAAACTGGTTGCGTATGCAAAATGTTATGATTATCTTGTTTACCTAGTAGAATAGGTCTGCTTTAGATTGGGTGTCTTATACACTCGTTAAGCTTTATGCCCAACGGTTTCATATATATAGCTATATGGGTTATTCTACCTAACCCTCATCCCTCGGTAGCTTACTTCTATGAGCGGATGTTATGACCGTACTTCATTTTTGCCTTTGGTTGACACTACCTTAGGAGTTGGGTCTTCAGGACTGGTAAGGTTCGATGTATAACTAATCTAAGCATGGTATCCTCACTAGGGTTGAAAAACAAGATATGGTTTGAAATGATTGATATTTTGAAAGGTTGATGTTTAATGAAATCTTGTCGATGGGTCAACTTTTACTTTAAAATTGCGAATAATTCACCAACATGTTGTTGATGTCGTTTTAACGCTTTGCAGGAAACTAAGGATTCCTGTTGATCATGCCATGTGTGCTTTTGGGATATTTGTCCTGTGTATTTCGGAACTTGTGATACTTGTTGTAATGTCCTTGTGGTTCCGTTTTGTTATGTTTTGTAATACATTCGCACTCGGCGATTCATCGCTTTTGAACTTGTATTGTATTTTGTAAACGCTTGGCATGATTAATGTTATTTTGATGTTGGTTTATTGGTTGTGTTGTTGTAACATTTGACTCATGATATTATAACTGGAACGCCCTGCGTTTCCGCTTCCAAGCGGGGTGTGACAGAATGCATTTATCTTCATACTCAAAACGTTTGAGTGGAATGCCATTGACTAGCCCTTTCTTTGTGATCTCATTCATTTTCCGAAAGTGTAAGTGTGCCATCTTTCTGTGCCAAATCATGGCCTCTTCACTTGTTGATTTTGACAATAGACATGTTGAATCGATGGTGAGTTCAGTGTTGTTCATATCCATAATGTATGTGTTTTTCTTTCTTGGGGCACGCATCAATATCAAATCCTCCGGGATATCAATTCCGGATTTGCGTATCAAAACTTCCATTTTGGTGAAGTACACGGGATTATCATTGTCGCAGATTTGAGAGACACTCAGCAAGTTGTGCTCGAGCTTCTTAACATAGAACACATCCTTCGGTGTTATTTTACCATTTGTAACTGATCCAATTCCAATTATTTCTCCACCTTTATCTCCTGCAAAATTTACGCGTCCTTTCTTTCCTGATTCGAAGTTATTGAGCAGCGCTCTTTCTCCTGTCATGTGCCTGGAACAGCCACTATCAACATACCAGTTGTTGACGAGTCGGTGACTCAGTTCCTGCACAATAAATGTAAATCATTAGTTCTTATGGGGAACCCAGGCCATAACGGACCTGGATTGTCCATTTTCACTCACATAAGTGACCCTTTTGTAAACTCCCTTGTTTTGATGAGAAATGTGAGATGTGTGGAATGAGGAGAAATGACTGTTAGAGTTGTATGGAACTCTATGACTCAGTTGTGAGGAATTATAACGGTTGGTATTGGAGTGATGATAACGCGGCTCATAGTGAGTTCGTGGAGGAGAATGGTGATAATTTTGTTGATAATTGTTGTGATGGTATCGTGGAGGACTTTGAAAACATTGTTCATAATTATGTGGACGAAAGGATGGAACGAATGGTTGTTGAGGCCGTTGATGAGGACGTTGGTTAAAGTTTCCCGTGCTCGGTTTAGTGTAGCCAGAAGTTCGTGAATATGTATCAGGACGCTCATGTTGCGGATTTCGAAGAATGTGAACGGGTTTTGTGGGAGTGAACTTAGATTTCGG
Source organism: Senecio squalidus (assembly GCA_910822075.1). Taxonomy (NCBI): domain Eukaryota; kingdom Viridiplantae; phylum Streptophyta; class Magnoliopsida; order Asterales; family Asteraceae; genus Senecio; species Senecio squalidus. The sequence goes on along the minus strand of CAJVGC010000001.1, from coordinate 38,987,196 downwards.
TGAGGGCGGGACTTTAACTTGAGGTTCCTTTCGTTTGTTTGTACATACCGAGGCCACGTGTCCCCTTTCACGACATTTGAAGTAGTTTAATGATTCCATTTTGTTCTATGAAGATGGTTCAGAATCCAAAGATATATCATTTGATGAGTCTTGACATGGAATCTTTGCGGGTTGCTTTTCTTGAGATGGTGCAGATTCTTGGCTTTTGCTATTAGATGATTCACTTTCGTCATTTATTGGAGGTTGGGTTCTAAAGAAACTAAAGTCATTGTTGTAAGGAGGTGGAGTTTCGTTATAACCTAAACATGTGGTTGTACCAGAAGTGCGTTGACGACTTATCATGGAGTTCAAAGTGACAGAAGAGGTGCGGAATTGTTCCATCTTGCTTTCCTGTTCAGTTAATTTAATTTGACAAGCATTTAACTCTTGAACTTTTATGGAAAAAATTTTCTTTTCATTTTCAAGACTGTCATACAGCATGGAGACTTTTTGTGTTAAAAGACCTACATCTGCTAAAAGTTGCACTCTTGTTTTTTAAGTTTGTTTAAATTTTCGTACATAGTCATCTTTTAAGAAAATTTGTGTAGAAATTTCTTTTTCAAGCTTGGTTTTCTGTGTTTCCAAACTGGATACTGAAGTGAGCAATTTGTCATGTTCAAGAGTTAAGACAATAAAAGATTTACACAATTCCTTTACATATTCAAGGTCAAGAAGTACCTTAGACTTCTCGGTTTGAAGACCAGCCATGTTTGCAATGAAATTTTCGTTAGGCATATCCACCGTACAATTGCATGGTGTTTTCTCAGCCTTAGCGTCTTCAACGTCCAGATTGTCTTCATTTGAGCTTGTGTCGTTATCAGAACTGGAACTTGTGTCATTTTCGGAACCTGAGTCACTTGTTTCACTGTGAATCTCTTCAACGGAAGCCATGAGAGCTTGATTGGTACAGATTGTCCAGTCGTATGTGTGATCATCGTGTTGGACGATCATTGCCTGTGAAGCTAAGCTACGTTGTGGTTGAGAGGCTTGTGAAGGACCACTTTTGTCTTGATTTGAATTACGTTCAACTTTAGGCTGTTGACACTCTCTTGCGAAATGATCGGGTTGTTGACAGTTGTAACACCGTACCTTTGATTTATCGAAGCCTGCCTTTCCTGTTCTTAAACTTCGTCCTGTTCTTGCCACGAATTTCTTTATTCTGTTAGTGATCATAGCGGTTTGCCATTGTAAATCCATTTCTTCAAGGTCATCCTGATCAACTTGACTGAAATCCTCATCCCATAGCCCTGGATCGGCAATTTTTCCTTGTACCTGATTGCCATAAGCAGTCAAAAAGCAAGATAATATTTCAAGACTTTCCTCTGCAAATTTAACACTCATTGGCATTTTCTGATGTGTGGCAGGAACATCTTGTGTTGCAGTGGTAGGTCGGGTGCCAGACTGTGTTTCAGAAGTCGGCGGATCCTTATCCGTAAAGAAAGCAGTTGCGTTTTCAGAGGAGTTTGATTCTGAGGTTTGCCCGTAGGGTGTTTGATCTGTAATCATGTTTGTTGTGAAACGTGTCAACTCATAACCTCTGAATCGTTCTAGCAGCGTTTCTAAAGTTAGTACTTCGTCGGTGTTTTTATCAATTTCATCTTTTATAAGGTTTACGTAAATCTCCCAACGCTTGGGCAAAGCATCCAAAAATCGCTCAACTTTTTCACTTGTTATATCTATTTTATATCTGGCGAGTTCTGCAAGAAGATTGAAGTATCTGGTAACAATATCTTCAAAAGGTTCATTAACTCCTGATCTAAAAGTATTGAATTGTCGTTTAAGGAGATTCGCTCGACTCTTTTGCTGAGCAGGAGTTCCGGCATATTGTTTTTCAATCGCTTTCCATAGATCATGAGAAGTTTTCTTATTTGTCTCCAGATTCTTGTAAAGATGTTGCATTTCGACTGGCAAAGCCATCTTTAGACTTGCTATTGATCTGTTCTCAGAATCATATTCTCGTCGATATTCAGGTGACATTTTATTGACGAGAATTTTGGCAGTTACATTGTCTACAGTTTGACGCGGATGTTCATAGACCTCTTGAATGCATACCCACATTTGTACATCATTGTAACGACATAATTGTTCAATAGTTCAGCCCATTGAAAATATTGTGATGAGTTAAGTAACTTTGGAGGTATGTTAACGGATTGTTTAGAATCCATTTCAGCGAAGAAGTGCACGAGGATGATGTCACGAAGATGTTGTGTAGCGAATAAGTTGTTCGGCGAAGAAGTTGTTCGGCGAAGAAGTACGCGAAGATGGGTCACGAAGATGTTTTTCGTCGAAGAAGTACACGAAGATGGGTCACGAAGATGTGTTTCGGTGAAGATGGGTGTCAATCACGAAGATGTTGTTCGTAGACGAGAGAGAGATCCACTAACGAAGAAGTTCCCAACGAAGATGTTCACGAAGATGTTCACGAAGAAGTATACACGAAGAAGTATCCACGAAAGAAAGATCCACGAAGAAGTATCCACGAAGAAGTATCCACGAAAGAAAGATCCACGAAGAAGTATCCACGAAGAAGTATCCACGAAGAAGTATCCACGAAGAAATATCCACGAAGAAGTATCCACGAAGAACTATCCACGAAGAAGTATCCACGAAGATGTATCCACAAAGAAGTCTTTACGAAGATGTCTCCACAAATTAAATCCACGAAACAAGTCCACTAGTTAAATCCACGAACTAAGCCCACGAATTAAATCCACGAACAAAGTCCACGAATTAAATCCACGAACTAAGTTCACGAAGTAAATCCACGAAGATGTCCAGAAACCCTAATTACCGCCGAAGATATCCAGAAACCCTAACGGCCGCTGAAAAAGTACTAAGAACCCTAAATTTCCAGAATCGATTAAAACCTGAATTTAACCCTGAACCAAATCTCGATAGAGAGCAAACAATGCGTTTGCTCTGATACCAATTGTAGGTCCAGTGGTCCGATCTACAGGATTAAACTATACTAACTACGAGGCGGAATCTCGTAATCAATAAACACACAGGTTATAAACAAAAGCAATAAACGCATAAACACAATTACCGAATTCTAATACTTCTGATTAACAAAAACACTGTTACAATCCGGAAGTATAACTCTGAATTCTCTCCAAAACCAACAACCCTAAACTGATCTGAACACCTCTATTTATAGAGTAACATGTTCAGCCAGTTTGGGCTTGGACTCTATCGGGCCTCACGGACATGCAAGTCCGTGAGCAGCCCACTAAGCTATCTATATACAGGCTAATATAATACTATGTAACCAAAACATGATAGAGCATCCAATCACTGCATTTCTTGCACCAACATGGTGGTATTCTTGATTAAACGTGGTGACAATGCCGATTTTCATCTGATTATCGATTTCTTGAATCGATCCAAAATCAAAACGGCGCTCACAATCAATCCCGAAATCAATGAAACACATATAAGGGATTTTTGGACCTCCGCGGAACTCAATCTTGAGGGGGAGGTACCTGTTATCAATGCCACGGTGGATGGCAAAGAAATAAGTATTTCAGAGGCAACTTTGCGCACACACTTACAACTCGGTGATGCGGCAGGTATAACATCTCTTACCAATGAAATTCTTATTGAAAACTTCCAAAGAATGGGGTACGAGGGGGACCTAAACATCTCAACTTTTTCAAAAGCAAAACTGTCCCCCCAAAGGAAATTTTTGTTGCATACTTTGCAACAATGTTTGTCTCAAAAACGAACGGGTTGGCATGAAGGTATCTCTTCTTTAGCTACTGCCATGGTATGTTTGGCCACCAACCGAACATATAATTTTTCAAACTTAATTTTTGAGGGAATGAAGTGGAACTTGGTTAATATCAAACACAAATTTTTAATGTACCCAAAATTCCTACAACATATTTTTAACTGTGAACTACAAAACCTTTCTCCATCTGAAAATGTTTTCTTTTCTCATGCACACACAAAGAAAGTTATTACAAACATGAGAAAAGTTAACAAAGGTAGTTCTTCCAATGTGACACCATTGTTCTGTACAATGATGGTGGTCACAGTTCTTTAAGATGAAGGACAAGTGACTGCACCTCTGTCCCAACCACCATATTCTCTTGCATCAACCCATGAGGTTACAACTACAGTTTCTACTGCAAGTGTACCTCCAGTTGCTACTGTGAGTTCTACTCCAGTTGCTACTGCCACAGTCACCACTATTGTGACTTCACCCACAGTTTCTACACCTCACACACCATCCACTGCTGCTGTTTCAAGAAGACCAAAGAGGGTTCCTCAGCCTCTTTTGTCTCAAACTATCCCACATACTCACACTCAAATATCATTACCTAAAACATCTTCAGGAATGACACCATCTTTAGGGGAAAACATTGAGCATACCCCCTTGCTCACTGAGGTGGTCAATCAGGAGGGGGGTGACCATGTGGAGAGGGCTGATACTACTGCAACATTCACTTCTCATAGTGAAGCTCAGGACAGTATCAACATCTTTAAGACCCAAAACACGGCAACACTCACCTTTGATGATGACTGGTTCTCATCATTGGAAGGTGGTCCCTGGCGCCAAGAGACCATGGGAGAGATACATGTTCCTGCTAGGCAATGAATTGATGGATATGTACAAAAATGTCATAGCTAGGGTGGATAAACAAGAGGAAACTCTTGCCACTCTCACAGGTTTGGTGCAACAGTTGCTGGCTCAGCAGGCACTTCTATCTACTCAACTATTGCCCAAAAGAACCACCACACGCAACATTGGTACTTCCCCCAGACCATCAAGCTCCTCATCAACTGATGATACTCCTCCATCTGACAAAAAAGGGGAGAAAGAACATGAAATACACATTTTATCATCCGAGGAGAGCAGGGGAGAAGAAAGAAAGAGTGATGAAACTGTCATTACTGCAACCTCCCAACAAAATGAAGATATGGAGATTGATAGTACTCTTCAGGGGGAGACACAAAGAGAAGACATTATGGTGGATGAAGAAGGAGAAAGAATGGTGGTAGATGAAACCACTGAAAAGAAACAATTGCTTGAGGGGGAGCAAATGGTTGAAGAAACAGTAGAGGGGAAGCATACAAGGTAAATGGAAATGGAATACACAACAATTTCTACCAACCCAACAGCAATTTCTACCATCCCTACTGAATCCATGGTTTCTACTGAAGATATGGTTACTACTGCTCCTCAGTCAGTTGCTGTTACTGCGGACCCAGCTGCTACTCACCCCGTTACTACGGATGTTGAAATGGTTCCTACGGATACCATTACTACTGTCAGCATTCCAGATCCTACAGAGAGCTTTATGGATGATCAACCACCATTGTTCACAACAACCTCTCCAACTTTTTATCAAACTTCTCACACCTTTCAAGCTATTCCATCTGAAGCTACAACACTCACTACCACAACATCTGAAGCTCCTGCTCCTACCCTTGACTAACAAGTTGCTGCGGATGAGCTAATTCATCAAGAAATGACAAGAACAACTATTATGTATGATGAGGATACATTAGCATCACAACTTGACAAGATTAAGGAAGAAAAGTTGAAACAAGAAAGGGAAAGAGCTGAAGCTGAAAGAAAGAAAGTGATAGCTGCAGTAGTCACTAGACAAAAAGCTAAAGCAGCAGCTGCTGATTCTCAACCCAATGAAGGTCAACTTACTTTACCTGTAAAACAAGTTGATACTTCTGTGCCTGCAGGTAGATTTAGATACATCACTGTGAATGGAAAGCTTGTCAAAGTCAACCTTGATGATCCAGAACACAAAGATAAAGGCAAGGTAAAGGTTGTGGAGAAATTAAAGGAAGAGAAGAAGGAAGAAGAAAGGCTTGAAAGAGAAAAGGCTGCAGCAGAAAGGGATGCTAAGAATCTTCTAGCAGAGTTGGAGATGGAAAGGCTTGAGCAAGAAAGAGCTTTTGTTGAGTTCTTAAAAAATCTGGCTGCTGAAGAAGAACAGGCTGATTGAAAAAGACTAAGGAGAACAGCTGAGGAGGATGAAACTCATGCTAAACTGAATCAATCACCTACTTAGTATGAAAAACAAAAGCTAAGAAAGATTGCTGAGGGGGATGCAGTCCGTGCTCAAGAGATGGCTAATGAAGAGATTCTGGAAGACCTTTTCCTTAAAGGTCAAGAAAAAGCTGATGCTGAGCTTGCCAGAAAGATGTTTGAAGAAGATGAACTTATGCTCTAAAAGCAAGCCAAAGCCAAAGCCAAGCCTGAGAAGAAGAAAGTGTTTGGAAAGAAAGAGTCCACAAAGGCCAAGCTAGCTGAAATAGGCAGAAATTTGCCTCCTATCTTAAGATAAAAGGTTATAGTGGTAGGTCTTTAGAACCTATGAAGATGGCTACCATTCTGGAATTGGTGGAGAAGGAGAAGAAGAAGGATGCACAGAGAAAAGCTGCTCTTGCCAAGATTCAAGAAAAGAAGAAGAAAGACATGGAGAAGACCATGGAAGCTGCTCTTGAAACTGGCAGAAAGATCATTAATGAGCAAGAACCTGTTAGTACTGCTCCTGCTACGGATAACCCTATCGAGAAGCCAAAATGGAAGAAGCTAACATCCAAAAGAATTCATGCTCTGAAACGAAGAGTAGAAACTTCTACTGCTCCAAATGCTTCTCAAGAAAGTCCTAACATTCCTTTTGTGAATGTTAAACAAGAACTTGTTAGTGTGGAAGAACAAGCTCCTAAAGCTACTCAAGAAGATTTTTCATCATACATTAATCATGAAGAAGGACTAAGGTTTACTCCTTTCGCTATGAAGCCTCCTATGATCATTGACTGGAAATTTCTTGGTGGGAAAGTGGGAACCGAATATTAAGTTACAAGGCAAGACAAATCGAAAACAGTAATTCCAGCCTTCCACAGAGTAATAAGAGATTTCGACAGAGATGACTTAGAGAGAATGTACCAAATAGGCAAATTCAAATATTCTCATCGGAGAGGTGAATGCTCAGGTACTGATCATGCAATGGACGCTTTGTATGGTTTGTTTAACCAGGATACAAGAAGAAGAGTTCAGTGTTCAAGAAGGGAGGTCCATTGAATCCAGTAGTCAAATGGTTCGTTTATGAACGAAGTGGTGTCTACTCACTACTAAGAAAGGAGGGAGCCATGGAGTTTTACTTGGTGGATAAACAATATCCACATGGCCCGAAGACATTGGAAGAAATGATACAAATCAAGCTAAATGGACTTCTTGATTCAAGAATAGCACATGAACTAGTTTGGAGAATGTAGTAGCCGATGCATTAAGTCGCAAGGAATCGGTTAAACCGGTGAGAGTTCGCGCTATCATGGTTTCTATTCGGTCGAGCTTGAAGACTCGTGTTATTCAGGCTCAGCAGGAGGCTCTCACCGAGGATTGTCTGAAGGATGAAGGATTATTTTAGTTGGCACGTCAGTTGGAGCCGAAAGACGACGGGGTATTGTATTTCTTGGACCGTATTTGGGTTCCCGTCGGTCTTAGGTAGTTGATATTAGATGAAGGTCACAAGTCTAATTACTTTGTTCATCCCGGAGCGGATAAGATGTACCATGAATTGAAAGATTTTTACTGGTGGCCTGGCATGAAGAGGGCGATTGCCGAATATGTAAGCAAATGCTTGACCTGTTCGAAGGTTAAGGCTTAGAATCAGAAGCCTTCTGGACTTCTTCAGCAACCTAAAATCCCGCAATGGAAGTGGGAAAATATCACGATGGATTTTGTTACGAAGCTTCCTAGGTCTTCAGGAGGTTATGATACCATTTGGGTCATCGTTGATCGGCTGACTAAGTCAACGCATTTTCTGTCTATTCGAGAAGATTACCGAATAGAGAAGTTATCTAGGTTGTATATAGATGAGATCGTGGCCAGTGTGACAACCGTCAAAATTTCAGGTGCATTTCACAATCTATATCTTTACATTGTCTATTGTTATCTTTAACTGTACTTTTACCGGAAACGCGTCAGTATCGGAATCACTCTCGGAATCAATTTCTATAAGTCCTAATACCAAGAAAACACCTAAGGAACTTTTCTAAGTTCATAACGTACCAAAAATAACGAAAATGTCCAACGAAACAAAACGCAAAAACAAAAAATCAGATAATTAATTACAAAAATCAGCCAGGATGCCGCATAGACTCCCTTGTGCGACGTCCTGGATGTGCAGTTCCGATTTTTAACAATCATTTACTGTATTTTTAATCCCCAAACCCCCATTATTACTTTTCTATTATTTTCTTTCATTTTTCCATTTTCATAAAACATAAAACACAAACACACACAACTTTTCTCTCAAACTCATCTCAAGAACACTCCATTTACAGTGATATCCAGCCATCAAATCCACTAAAACTTTACACAAAAATCGTTCTAACATCAAGAGGAAGCAAGGGGATCAAGTCTATTTCGGTTTCAAAGCTTTTCTACCGTTTTTGGAGCTCAAAACACTTCTAAAACATCATCCAAGCTATTTCATCCTGTAGAAACCTTTTTCCTATCTTGTTTACTGTTTTTACAAGTTGCATGGATGATCGATTCCATAAAAACAAGTTTTTATAAATATTTATACCAGTTTTTGTACAAAAACGAATTTTTACCGAAATAACATTTAGATCTATAGTTTTATGGTTAAAAGTTGTTTAGAAACTGTAAAAATGACATATTATGAAGTATTTACTGGATGCATGTCGAAATCTATGGTTGGAATAATCGTTTTTGCAAGAAAAACACAAAACGGGAAAAGACAGCAGCAGGTGCGCCGTCCCAGTAGCCCAGGACGACGCACACCACTGCTGTTCTTCCCGGATGCGCCGCATTCTGGGGACAGATTGCCCATTTTAGTTTTGTTTCGCTGATTTTCGTAACCGTAACCTCGTTATCTTAAGAACCTGTATTAACGGATGGTGTATTGTGTTTTGGAGTTGTAAATCTCATCACCACACCATCAAAGGATTTTATCCCGGGTTTTTAGCTTGCTGAATTGCGGTTGTTATCGGGAACTTAGACGGGGGGTTTGTAATCCCGTGATTGTAATTACCCGAGATTTGCTGAAGATTGTTTTGTGAGTTATTCGTAGCCCTTGTCTTAAATACTTTTGGGCTGTAAAGCGTTACCAAAGTGAGGGGGGAGTGGTGCAGATCTATATAAGACCTGTAAGAACTAAGAGGGGGGAGTTTGATATTAGATCCAACTCAGATCTATATTGATCTAAACATATTATATATGTAGAAGAACTATGGAGATTATAGGGAGAGAAGATTATAGAGAGAGAAGTATAAGAAAACACACTTATATTACTTCAAATTTCGATGCTTTACAATGGCAAAATACATGGCTATTTATAGCCTTGATTGGTACAACACATAAGCTTATAGTACAAGCGTTCTTACTTTTCTTACATTGTTGGACATAATTGCCTTATGACATAAGCGCTTATGTCAATAAGGACATGACATCATTGCATATGTCATTATTTCACACTAGAACTTACTAGGGATATTAAACATATTTAAGCACACTTAAAACATAATTAAAACTTAATTAACACGATATGACCATTTAGCTTCCTTCATTTCCAGCGAGCATCAGGGTGTGTCGGGTCATCTTCATAGGGTTCCCAATCTGAGTCTGAATCATTCCAAGCTTGTTCGGGAAGATTATCTTCGTCATTAGACGTGTCTTCTTCATAGTGTTCAAGGTTTTCATGGAGCCATTGTGCATTTGCTTCAATCCATTTGTATGAATCAGGATGATCTTTACTCCACACAGACGTAGGAATTATGTCTGGGTCGACGTTATTTGCCCTAGCTAGCAAACTTTTTGTTTCTAGGTAGAGGTTGCTGAAGAATCTGACACACGACCGACTAGATGGGTTTATCTTGTACCAATCATGAATAAAGCAATATGGAGCATGGTAAAAGGCGGATCCGTCATCATTAACTGCTTTTGGAGAGAGGCAAGATCCCGGGTTCCGAAACATTACCAGCACATAAGTTCCTTTTCCGGTGGTTGTTAGCCATCTGGTCCATTGGTGATGTGGGGCAAACCATTGCAGCATCGTAAGTAAATGCTTGGAGTGGGGTGGAACATCTTTGAACTGGCTTTTGACAACATAGGATAGCAGCTTTTCTACATTGAATGATATGCCAATGGTGAACTTCTCAAAGAGATAGTAGAAAAAGCATAAAGCTTCTTTTGGGAGCCTCCATAGGTCGTGGATGTGGAAGACGTTAAGGAAAGGATAGTCTGGATGAAACTTGAGGCCCTTGATGCATAACCCATGATTTTTGATGAGGATAGTAAGAAATGTCTTGTAGCACAATTCAGATCTCTTGTCAAAGGTTGAGTCGCCAAGTATTTCTAGTATCTCATCTGGTAAGCTGAGAACGGGGGTTGTGGGTGTAGGGGTAGAAGATGAACCCTCTCCATTATTGGGGGTGACGGAGAGAACTTGGAGGTTGTTTTCGAACTTGGTGTGTAGCATTTGAGTGGGTTTCTCCTGATTTATAGGCCTTTGGACGAGAGAGGAAGTCTGCAAGGACGTTTTCTGTTCCTTTGATGTGCTTTGCTGTAAACTTCCACTGTGAGAACCAATTTGCCCATTTTAAAAGTTGTGCATTAGGGAGCATCTTTCTTTTGAACTGTAGCATGCGTGGAAAGGAAGACATATCCATTTCAACTAAGAATTCATGTCCTATTAGATGAAATTGGAATTTTTCGATTCCCCGTTTGACTGCAAGGATTTCTTTGAATGTTGAGTGATAATGTTGTTCTGACGCCCTAAACGTGCCACTCTTATAACCACAAACGAGTCTTTTATTATTACTATCTTGAACAAGTAGGACAGCTCCCCAGCACTCATCACTTGCATCTGTCTGTAAGATTCGTTTTTCTGAGGAGGCAGGAATCTTCAGTGGAGGCATCTGTTCAGCTAGGCCCTTAATAGATGTCACTGCTTTAGTTTGTTTTGACGTCCACTGTGGAGGATTCTTTTTTAACATGGGGAACAGCAAGGCAGTGTGATGTGACAATTTTGGCAGAAAATCTGACATATAGTTGACTAACCCAAGAAACTGCTGGATCATCTTTTGTGAAGATAATTCATCTGGGAATTTTAGCAACTCTTGAGCCACATGGGGTTGAGGTTGGTACCTACCATCGGAGATTTCCATACCAAGAAACATTATCGTGGTTACTCCTACTTCCATCTTCTTTTCAGACAACATAATCCCATATTTTGAGACTAGACCATGAAACTTTGAGAGTAATTCTGCATGAGATTGTTCGTCTGGTGAGTACAGAAGAATGTCGTCAATATAGACGAGTGTGTTGGAGAGAATCGGCTCAAAAATAGTTATCATCGCCTTTTGGAAAGCTGATGGAGCATTTGTTTAACCAAACGGCATGACCTTGCACTGATAATGATGATCGGGGATGCAAAAGGCTGTTTTCGGCCTATCTTCAGGCTTAATTCCAAGTTGCCAGAAACCTGATTTGAGATCAAACTTTGAGAGGACTTTAGCATCCGCCAAGTGTTGGAACAACGATTTCTTTTGCGGGAGTGGAAATTTATCATCGGCCAAAAAATGGTTTAGAGGCTGATAATTAATAACCAATCTAAGCTTTCCTCGGACTTGTTCACTCCTTTTGTTGACGTAGAATGCTTCACATGCCCATGGGGAGGTTGTGTGGTCAATGATTCCTTGAGACACAAGCTGGTTGCACTCATCTTTGGCTAGTTGGTAGTGGTCTGGGTTCATTCCTGGGTGACTTGCTTTTGTTGGATTGACGTCTTCATTTTGTTTAAATGGTAGCGAAACAAAGAATGAGGGATTTAACCATAAAGGTGATGGTTGTTTTGTTAGGAATTCAGTATGGGAGGAGGCACAAGCGGTTGGGATGAGTCGTTCCTTTATATCATTGATATTTAACACAGGTGGGGTGATACTTGCTACGAAGAGGCGATGCATAGGTGTCCATGGGTTGAAAAAGCTTTTATAACAAAGTCCTTCACTTGTCCATCGCAACTGTGGTAGTTTATGGAGGATATCGAATCATATCAGGAGGTCTTTTCCAAGAGAGCTTGACCCTAAGAGTCTTCTTTTGATTACGCACTTTGGGAATAACCGAATGTTAATAGGGATACTTATCTTGTCAATGACAAACCTTTCTCCATTTGCGGCCATGAAGTTCTGGTAATGTGGTTTCCAATAGTGATCTGGGAGGATAGCGGGATTCAGGATACACACTGAGGAACCGGTATCAAAGAAAGCAATAACTGGAATGGGCTTTGCATACGCATCTGTAAGGAGGTGAATCTTGGCTAGCGGTAATGGTAGGTCTTCATGTACCGGAAACACGTGAGGTATCGGGTTGATCATGTGAATACCAAAATCAGAATCACTATCGTAATCTGAATCAGTATCATCATCAGATGAATAATCCGAGTAGGCAATTGTGCACAAAACTGAGTCACCAGGTTCATCATCTAGAGAATAGATTGATTCTAGATCGGAAAGCTCGATTGGTTCTACCTAGTTTAAAGCTTGGACCAACGCCTGAGACTTCTTTTTATCTGGACAATTTCGTGCAAAATGTCCTCTTTTTTGATAAATAAAACATCTGTCAGATGTTTTCCCGCGTTGCTTTTTCTTTCTGATGAATTTCCACTTCTTGTTGCTTTGTCGAGAAAATCGAGGTTTACTAGAGAATTTTGAAAACCTTTTAGAGTGATACTTCCGTTTTGTGTGTGTACAGTCGCATGATGACTTATCTTTGCATTTGATCTGTAGGTACTTGTCATCGCATGCTGTTCCAAGGCGTTTTCCCGTCCTTTCAAATTCAGCAAGAAACTTTTTCTGGTTGCAAAGCTTTGCCAATGCATTCAGGATTAATTGGTGTAACTCTCCAAGGGTTGTTTGGGCTATTGTGACATTTCTCGCTTCTAATGCTCGATAAGCTTCATTTCCAAGGGATTCTGGAAAGGAGTTAAGAAACACCTGCTTTAGATTGACATCATCTACTCCATTCAAACAGTAAAATCTTTCGGACATGTGATTATAGTGTTTTTCAATATCTTTCTTTTGGAACGAGCAACACTTCATTTTGAGGAATTCCTCTCTTGCATGAGCCGTATGTTCCCAAGGACTGCCAATGAATTCTGAGTATATATATTCTATGAATGCTTCAGGAGATATTGACTGTTGAATTTGTAGCTGGCGGTATTCGCCAAGACTTTGATACCAATCTCTAAGTCGTCCTTGGATCCTGGTTAAGAACCTTTTGATGACGATATCAATGGTGTAATACTGCAGCTCTGCAGAGCACCAAGTTAGCTTTTCTATGCTTCTCTCACGCCATTTAGATGGTGGTACATCGTCGAATGTGAAGTACTGTTTGATATCATACTTAGGGAAGTCTGTTGGTGTTGTGGTGCTTCCTCGTTCTTGGTGTTCGGCATATTCTTTTGCATCGAACTGAACTGTTGATTCAGCATATTCTGCTTCAACCATGAACAAATGTTCCAATGCTTCAACAGTATCATTTTCTTCATAATCTTGTCGAGGCTTGATGACTGGAGCAACAAATTGGGAGTGTTGAGGGTTTTTCGCTTGGGTGAGTGAATTTAGGAACATTGAGACAGGGTTCTCCTTTTGGATTGGAAGTGTCACACCCCGCTTGGAAGCGGAAACGCAGGGCGTTCCAGTTATAATATCAAAGTCAAGATTACAACCATATAACCGATAAACAAAACATCAAATTAAATTGATCAAGCCAAATATTAAAAATACACCATAAGTCAAGGGCGGTAAAACGCCAAATACAATACAACTTCAAAAGAAATCAATAAATGGATCGTCATGGAAATTACATAAACAAGATAAATTCAAATTTCCCAAAAGCAAGCGATCCAAGAATAAACTATGGCATGATCATGGAAATCCTCAATTTCCTGCAAAGCGTTAAAACGACATCAACAACATGTTGGCGAATTATTCGCAATTTTAAAGTGAAATTTGACCCATCGACAGCTTTCATCAAAACAACGTTAATTTCAAATGATATATCTTGTTTTCAACAACCAATAGTGAGAGGTACTTTGCCTAGACTATTCATACACTGAACCTGACCGTACAACCCCAAATCCTGAGGTCGCCAACCAAAGGTAACAAATCAATTAACCGGCCATAACTTCCACTCCTAGAAACATTCTACCGAGCAGAGAGGGTTAGGTTTATAACCCATATAGATCTATATATATGTAAAACCGTTGGGCTCAAAGCTTAACAAGTGTATCAGGGGGCCCCAACAAGGGCTAATGGCTTAATCTAAGGCAGACCTAATCCACTAGGCAAACAAGATAATCAACAACATTCCGCATACAAGCAGACAATTTAAAATACGCTTTACAGCCCAAAAATATTTAAGACAAGGGCTACGAATAACTCACTGATAAAGCTTCAGCAAACAAAAATCAGGTACACCAAACACAGAGCTACTACTCCACCGCCTAAGTGCCTTAAACAATAAACAACATAGTCTCAGTATCCATATAAGTCTAGGTCCGGTTTAGCCTTGTCGGTTAAGATTACGTTTAATATAATATTCCAACGTTTTAATAAATCGAATAAGGATGACGGATTAAGAAGACGATGTTCCGCGCCAGCAAAGGGCCGATCGGCAAGATATCGATCTTTCACGTCCACAACGACCGTTGGAAGCAAATGATAACTCCGAGTCGAAAGGATTATTAATATAAATGCTCATTAAGTTGACCAAGATGAAAGGTGTTGACTTATAAAAGTCAAAGGTCAATTATGTTGACTTATGAAAGTCAAATTTAAATCATGTTGACTTATAAGAGTCAAATGTCAATTAAGTTGACTTATTAAAGTCAAAATCAAATTAAAAGTCCAATTGACACTTAGAATAATTTGAAGTCTTTTCATACCAAAATGTTTTGAGTAAAATGTCTTTCAAAACCATTTATAAAGTTTGTCGAAAAATCACATTTTGATGACTTAAAACAATGATTAAATTGAGACGAAGTTTAAAGTATCGCAAAGGTTTAAAATGTCCATTTAAGTAATATTATGACATTCGAGATTGCGTTGGTGTCTTTGAGTCCAAAGACAATGTTTTTGTATAATATGTTACTTTGGTATATAATTTATTTACATAAGTGTTTTAAGTCGTAAAAAGTTGTGAGATGAAATTTCGGCAGAGCTTTCACGTCATAAAATATTAGTCCATATTTTCAACCAGTTTCCCGCTTATCAACAATGCATTTTAAACCAATATACATAATACATAATACCATATTTAGCTTTACATAATACTTTGGTTACTTATATTTCAACATTTTGTCCAACTTTAGTCCAAATCGATCAAACGCACGAGTGTTGGTCTAATAATTATCCTAACCGATTTTCAAGGCTAAAACCGATTAATACACAAACAATGAAATCACAAGATTTACAAGAGTAACAAGTTATACCACTAACTCCGCTTGATTTGACCAGAATCGGAATGAAAACTTCGGTGATATAGCGATGAGTATTTCCGCCTCCAAAACACAAGACAATCACCAAGATTAGCAAAATGAAGGATTTGAATGCACAAGAAGTCACCAATATTACTGTTTTTACATGATCTCAGCCCCATAATATTATTGACAAAAGTCCAGAACGTGAAACCAAGTTTTAAACGCTCAAACGACACGTTTTCGGGAGGCCAGCAGCCCGGTGCTGCGCACCTGGCTGCTGCCATTTTCCCACTTCGTGTTTTTCTCGCTAAAATCGCTTTGTGACTCAAAGATTTCGACATGCAACCAGTAAATAACTTATAAAACATCATTTTTATAGTTTCTAAATAACTTTTACTCACAAAAACATAGATCTAAGTAGTGTTTATATAAAAATCGTTTTTGTAAACAAAGTGGTATAAATCCTTACAAAAACTCGTTTTTAAGGCTTAGATCGTACATGCAATTAATAAAAACAGTAAATAATGATAAGAGAGTGATTTCTACCGGATGAAAATGAATGGATGGTCTTTTGGGCGGATTTAGAGCTCCCAAAACCTTTGCAAAAGTGGTCCTTTTCCGGTAAAAACAACACCCTTTTGTTTCTCTTGAAGTCTAGAACGTTTTGTATGGATTAGAATTGGATTTTAATGGTGATAATATTCTGGAATGGTGATTGATAGAGGGAAAACTAGAGAGAAAATAGTTGTAGGTGTTTTGTGTGTGTGTGTTTTGAATTAAGAAAAATGAAAAGAAAAGAAATGAAAAGGAGTGTAATGATACACTTTGGGGGTTGAAATCTGGCAGAAAACTGAGCAAAAGGTCGTCCATTGATTGGTTGGTTTGGGTGGTGGATGGGTAAAACGAGATAAGGACCAAAAGTGTAAGATTTTTGAATTCTGGGAAGTGGTGCTGCGCACCTATGACATAGGTGCTGCGCACCGGGTGATTTCCAGCAATTCCTGATTTTCGTTTTCGCGATCGTTAAGGAGTTTCGTTCGTCGAAAGTTCCCAATTCTTTTTGCGTTGAACTTAGGAAAGTTCAAGCTTTGATTTACCTTATATTAGGTTCATTTAATTTTATATTTTCACTTTCGATTTCGAGATTCGCACGATTTCGGTAACAGAGTAAACAAGAGTAAAAGTGCGATAACTCGCGGATAAAGGATCCGATAACCGACAAATTTGGCATAAACCTTCTAACTTACATTTATGAGGATACTAACTAATTGGCACTTAGATAAAATAATATTAACACGTCTCGAGGGACAAATCAGTAAATACGAGAACCCGATAATAAATAACAGTAATTCGCGAGCAAAACAAAGCGTAACACAAGGGTCGAAATCAATTGCGAATAAAATATAAATAATGACGGTAACTCGAGTACCTCAAATAGACGGGACGTCACAGCCTCCCCCAGTTAAAAGAATTTCGTCCTCGAAATTACTATTGAGCATCGCTACTAGTAAAGAGGTGGGGATATTTCCGCTGCATTTCATCTTCCCGTTCCCACGTAAACTCAGCTCCAATCTTAGAGTTCCATCGGACCAATAATAGGAATCCGACTCCGCCGCAAACGCTTGACCTCTCGGTCAACGATCTCTACCGGCTCCTCTATTACGTGAAGCGAATCATCCAAACTCAGTTTCTCCAAAGGCACAATTAACGACTCGTCAGCAAGACACTTCTTGAGATGCGATACATGAAACACGTTGTGCACACCGCTCAACTCAGGTGGCAACTCAATACGGTAAGCCACTGGTCCAACACGAGATAAAATCTTAAACGGACCAGTAAAACGTGGACTTAACTTGCTGCGCTTCTCAAAACGAAATACGCCCTTCCAGGGAGAAACTTTCAATAACACCATATCGCCGACCTTGAATTCCAAAGGTTTCCGACGCAAATCCGCGTACTTCTTCTGGCGATCTCTCGCGGCTACTAGACGATCCTTGATCCTAAAGATCTTATCCGTCGTCTCCTGGATCAACTCGGGACCCGTAATCTGACTATCACCAATCTCAGCCCAACAGAGTGGAGACCTACACTTACGACCGTAAAGAGCTTCAAAAGGCGCGCAATTAATACTGGAGTGGTAACTATTGTTGTACGAAAACTCGACCAACGGTAAATGTCTATCCCATCTCCCGCCAAAATCTAAAACACAAGCGCGTAGCATATCCTCCAACGTCTGAATCGTGCGCTCACTCTGTCCATCGGTCTGAGGGTGATAAGCCGTACTCATATCTAATCTCGTGCCTAAAGCTCGCTGTAGCGTCTGCCAGAACCTCGAAGTAAAACGTGCGTCGCGATCAGAAATAACAGATACAGGAACCACGATCTCATCAATATATAACCTAGATAACTTCTCTATTCGGTAATCTTCTCGAATAGGCAGAAAATGCGCTGACTTAGTCAGTCGATCAACAATGACCCAAATAGCATCATAACCTCCTGAAGATCTAGGAAGCTTCGTAACAAAATCCATCGTAATATTTTCCCACTTCCACTGTGGGATTTCCGGCTGCTGAAGAAGGCCAGAAGGCTTCTGATTCTGAGCCTTAACCTTAGAACAGGTCAAACATTTGCCTACATACTCGGCAATCGCCCTCTTCATTCCAGGCCACCAATAAAAATCCTTCAAGTCATGGTACATCTTATCCGCTCCGGGATGAACGGAATAATTAGACTTGTGACCCTCATCTAAAATTAACTGCCTAAGACCGACGGGAACCCAAATACGATCCAAGAAATACAATACTCCGTCGTCTTTCGGCTCCAACTGACGTGCCAAACCAAATAATCCTTCGTCCTTCAGACGATCCTCGGTGAGAGCCTCCTGCTGAGCCTGAGTAATACGAGTCTTCAAACTCGACTGAATGGAAACCATCATAGCGCGAACTCTCACCGGCTTAACCGTTTCCTTGCGACTTAACGCATCGGCTACTACATTAGCTTTTCCCGGATGATAACGAATTTCACAATCATAATCGTTAAGCAGTTCCACCCATCGGCGTTGCCTCATATTCAACATCTTTTGGTCAAAGATGTGCTGTAACGACTTATGATCGGTGAACACCGTACACTTAATACCGTACAGATAATGGCGCCAAATCTTCAAAGCAAAAACCACTGCGCCTAATTCCAAATCATGGGTTGTGTAGTTCTTCTCATGAATCTTTAACTGACGAGAGGCATAGGCAATGACCTTTCCATTCTGCATCAGTACGCACCCGAGTCCCTTATGCGAAGCATCGCAATAAACCACAAAATTCTCGGTACCCTCGGGAAGACTCAAGATAGGAGCATCACACAACCGCTTCTTCAGTAACTGAAAAGCTTCTTCCTGCTCGGCATCCCAAATAAACTCCTCGTTCTTCTGGGTCAACTTCGTCATAGGCGAGGCTATCTTCGAAAAATTTTCGATAAAGCGACGGTAGTAACCTGCCAAACCCAGAAATGAACGGATCTCGGTGGGCGTCTTAGGAGCAACCCAATCT
>CAJVGC010000001.1:38937749-38968039 GCA_910822075.1 Senecio squalidus | reverse complement strand
TGAAAACTAAGCCCAAGGTACACCGGTCCATTCGAAGTTATAGAGCGTATCGGTCCAGTTGCTTATCGTCTCCAACTCCCTCGGACTCTTTCCAACGTTCATATTGTTTTCCATGTCTCGCACTTGAAAAAGTGCCTATCTGATGAGACCATCGTCATCCCTCTCGACGAGGTCCGGATCGATAACAAACTAAATTTCATCGAAGAACCGCTTGAGGTTATTGACCGCGAGGTCAAACAACTCAGGAAAAGTCGTGTTCCTATTGTCAAAGTTCGGTGGAATTCCCGACGTGGTCATTAATTCACGTGGGAACGTGAGGACCAAATCCGTCAGAAGTATCCACATCTGTTCGAGAACACTTCTTCATGATGGGACGAACTAAATTTTGGGACGGAATTTCTTTCAACCCGGGGAGAATGTGACAACCGTCAAAATTTCAGGTGCATTTCACAATCTATGTCTCTTACAATGTCTGTCGTTATCTTTAATTGTACTTTTACCGGAAACACGTCAGTGTCGGAATCACTCTCGGAATAAATTTATATAAGTCCTAATACCAAGAAAACACCTAAGGAACTTTCCTAAGTTCATACCGTACCAAAATTAAGAACTTTCAGTTAACGAAAAGGTCCAACGAAACAAAACGCAAAAACCAAAAATCAGAAATTAATTACAAAAAAGAGCCATGACGCCGCACAGACCCCCTTGTGCGACGTCTTGGATGTGCAGTTCCGAAATTTTCGAATTTTTAAGACTTGTCTCGATTTGTACAAACTTAAAACCAATCAAACTCGATTTTTAACAATCTTTTACTGTATTTCCAGTCCCCAAACCCCCATTATTATTTTTCTATTATTTTCTTCAATTTTTCCATTTTCATAAAATATAAAACACAAACACACACAACTTTTCTCTCAAACTCATCTTAAGAACACTCCATTTCCAGTGATTTCCAGCCATCAAATCCACTAAAACGTTACACAAAAATCGTTCAAACATCAAGAGGAAGCAAGGGAATCAAGTCTATTTCGGTTTCAAAGCTTTTCTACCGTTTTTGGAGCTCAAAACACTTCTAAAACATCATCCAAGTTATTTCATTCGGTAGAAACCTTTTTCCTATCTATATTTACTGTTTTTACAAGTTGCATGGATGATCCAAACCATAAAAACAAGTTTTTATAAAGATTTTACCGAAATAACATTTAGATCTATAGTTTGTACAAAAACGAAATTTTACCGAAATAACATTTAGATCTATAGTTTTATGGTTAAAAGTTGTTTAGAAACTGTAAAAATGACATATTATGAATTATTTACTCGATGCATGTCGAAATCTATGGTTGGAATAATCGTTTTTGCAAGAAAAACACAAAACGGGAAAAGACGGCAGCAGGCGCGCCGTCCCAGTAGCCCAAGACGACGCACACCACTGTTGTCCTTTTCAGAAAATCGTCGTTTTGACATTTTAAACTTATGTTGTGACAACCGTCTAAATTCAGGTGATTCTCAGTTACTTAATCGGTTCAAATCTCTAGTTACACTTTTATCGTGTTCATATTGTTCGAGTTCATAATTGTTGTGTCTTTATTTGTCGGAATCAATCTATAAATCCTAACACCAATTATACAACACAAGAACTTGACTAAGTTCATAACGGAAACTAATAAGATTGTGGTCATTAACTAACTATAACGGAAAACTTAAAACGTCACAAAGCTGGAATTTCCATCCAGCCGGCGGCTGAATCCCGCTGACTGTGACTTGATTGAGTCATTTTTTCATGAAATCTGATTGGACCAACCTTTTAATTACGGGATTGGACCAAGACAACTGCCATTTTGAGTCCCTAGGACAGTCTTGGCCCTTTCCCACACCACTCTAACATCACTTTTCATTTGAATCAAACACACACACACAAAACACATAACTCTCTCTCAACAAACTCTCTCATTTTTCCCTCTCAAGAACACATCAAAACAGAAATATTTCACAATAATCAGTCCTTTAACACACATAAATCGACCATCCAAGCCATCAAAATCGTTCCAAGAGTAAAGGGTATCAAAGGGAAAGGTTTAAATCGGGTTTTGAAGAAATTTTTGAAGCCAAATCTCATCCAAACCGCCACTTTGCTTTTTCCTTCGGTAAAACCCTTTCTTTTTACTGTTTTTATCTAAATAATCACTTGCATGTAAGATCCATAAACTGAAATGTGTTTTCATAAAGATCTAAAACGTTTTCTTGCTTAAAAACGGGTTTTTCCAATATATCTACATTTTTAACATTCAAATCTAAAAGAAACAGTGTTTTTACTCTAAAAACATATATATTTGATAAATAACAGTTTGCATGTCGAATCTAACCCTTAAACAACCTAAAAATCGAAAAATAACGTAATCTTGGAACTGGCCGAAGGCTTTTGGCCGGAGGCTGAAGGTTCTCAGTCGACGGCTAAAGTCCAGCCAGCGGCTGAGTGTCTCCAGCCGCCGCCTGAATACTGCTGTTCATAATATTTGTCGTTCTAAAGGCTTTAAACGTAAAAATAAGCTAAAATAAGTTACCACAGATTATAAACTTTGAAAAGCTTACTGTTTTTGATAAAGAAACTGTTTGGAAAAGCTTTTGGAATTGAAACATTTGTATTATCGTTCTTGTTGGTTATATTAAATGTTTTAAAGCGTTAAAGTGTTTTGAAAATGGATTTAATTTTATAGCGCGGTAGCGCTGCCCAAATTTCACCGTAAAGTATTCTTCAAATTCAGTAACTTAATATTTTCGGGACTTATATACTTTGACTTTGAACTTTGACACTTTTGGACATAATTGGACTTATCGGACTATAAAACGTACACGAACACACTTATTCATATAATTTTCCGTAATAACCTTTTGGAACAGAATCTAAGTATAAGAAATTGGGAATTTAAAATGTTAAATTGAAACTTAACATAACTCAAATTATACTAATAAAACTTAAACAACATTCCGGTGTTTTAGGTTATCTTTGATTCCCGACGTGTTCCGCTCTATCCGTGCTAGTACATATTTGTCTTCGCAAACCGTGAGTTACAACCCCACTTTGTTTTACTTTTGTGCTTTTAAACATTATTTGGGGGAAACATAAGATTATATGCTTTGTAACTTTCGAAAATATTTGCGATTTATTGAAACTATTGGAAACTTGGTACTTTCGAAACTTTATTGAAACATTTGGAAACTTGTGTGAAACTTGGAACTTATTGAAACTTTGGAAACTTGAAACATTTTAAAACTTATGAAACTCGTAAACTTTGGAAACTTGTACGAAACTTAAACTCTTTGGAAACCTTGAAACTTTGGGAAACTTGGAACTTGTGAAACTATTATGCGTATATGTGTTGATGCCTTAGCTGGTTAGGATACTTGTTAGAGACCAATCCTTGATGAAAATATAAACCCGTAAGTGCTTACTGCTATTTTTGGAAACTATGTTCAATTGCCCAGTTTTTGGTTCAGGAACTTTTTACACTATTAGCAATAGCCGTTAGTATTATGGGTATCGATACTTAGGAGATGTCACTCCTTACTCAGGGTTAGCGACCCAAGTACATATTACTAAGATTAGTTGGAAACTCAATGAGACATTTTGGGGCTAGATCATGACCAGACAATCGGTTTAGTGTATACTTACTATTTATATTATGCCAAGTGATTGATACGAGTTACTAATTTAGTTAAGCACATATTACCTACGCATATACCTTTTTAGCGCCTGATTTCCGCTTCAACTTTATTTATACGAGTTTATTTGTATTACTTGCGTGTGTTCAAAACCTTTTACTATTTACATATATGTGTTCCAACGTCGCTCCGTTCCTTTTACTTATGACGTCGTCATTTATATGTATATTTCTATTTTTTTGGAAACTTTTATCGAAACTCTAAACTGTAACTCACTCACTACTTTATGTATTTGACACTTTATCTTATGTTTTAGGAAATTAGTGTAAGTGTCGGGATGCATGGCAAGGAAGGGTCACTATGGTTACGTGAGGCGCTCTTGGGAAAGACCTTTCTATTTTGGGAAATTTAATTTGGATCTTGTAATTGTACTTAATTTAAATTTGTGAACTGCTTGGTTGTTTAAAACTTGAACTATTTTTATTTTGAATGAAATGACTTGAATCGTTTAATTCGCTTATGACCGTGTAATGATATTCCAGCTCTCACATTCCGTGTTTCCGCTCTAGGTGGGTGTGACATATGTGCACACGCTGATTTTTCGAGACAAATAACTTGGGACTGAGAACAATGAAATACATATATTCATGACCTTTTGTTGGACTTATTACATTAAAATGAACACGTTTAAATTACATTATGTTGTGTATGTGTTTTGTGAGCGGGAAAGTGGCTTTAGATTTTGGATATGAAATTTGGGCGCGGAAGCGCTGCCCAAATTTCGTTAGAAAATCTAAAACATTTCAGCGGCCAAAAGTATATGTAACATAATGATAAATACGTTAACCTTGGACACTTTTCGGACTAAACATAACGATAACGGTTTCGGACCATTTTTGGACAACTTAACCTTGACACTTAAAGTTTAACTAAAAAGTACATCTATTATATATTATATATAATAACTTAATGTAAACATAACACTTAAACAATCTTGGTATTCATTAGGCCTTCCGTGATTCCCGGCACGCTTGTTCGACCGTTTTCCGATCTTACGTTATCTTCGCAACCCGTGAGTTACATCCCCTTATTTTATGTCTTTTTAAGTACTCTTTTGGGGGACACATGAGGTCAAATGCTTTTGATTTTTATGTACTATGACTTTTTATGAACTATGATCAATATGAACTATTTGACGTCATTTGAACTTATATGCGTAAAACTATTTTTAATTTCCCCGTTCGGCATTCTTTGACATTTTGACATTATGGCTTGCACCCTTTCGGCACTTGACTTAAACTATGATTGTTTGATTGTATATGTACAAACCCTTGATGAGATTATAAACGTCGTAAGTGCGCCGTTTTCAATTCAGTTCATTACACACTATTAGCTTAAGCCGTTGGTAATTATGGGTATCGATACCTACGAGATGTCACTCCTTACTTTAGATGGCAATCTAAGTAAATATTACTAGAACAAATCAGACCAGTTAATCGGTTTAGTGTGAACTCTTACGTTATATTATGCCAAGTGGTTGATACAATTCAAAAATCATATGTTACTATTATTTACGCATATACATACTTATTTTTGCAACTTGACTTTTCCTAAATGTTGATCTACTTGACTAGGATCTTCATTAAAAGTATATATATTTTAAGCGCTTTTATCCGCTATCTTTCTTTTAAGAAAACTTTATATATATATATATATACTTGTCGAAACTTTTGTCGAAACTTTTTTCGAGAACTTATAAACTGTAACTCACTCACTACGTTATGTAGTTTGACACTTTATCTCATGTTTCAGGAAACTAAGCGTAAGTCGTGAAGTGCATTGCTCGGGCGGGTCAAGTTTATTATGTGAAGTGTAATTCGGGAGAAGACCTACTTTATTATGGGAATTTTATAAAACATTTTATTATGAATTTGTTGTCGTGAACTTTATGTATCTTAGTTATGTCTTTTGAACATGTGAACTTTTCAACTTTAATTTAATGACTTGAACCATTGACTTTTGTTATAATTCGTGAAATGATTCTTTGCTCTTCGCACCTCGTGTTTCCGCTTTAGCAGGGTGTGACAGCCAGGCATGGCATTCCTTTGTTCGTTATTTCCGAGCGCGACACGCAATTTACTTCGAGGTTCTGGCATACACTACAGCGAGCTTTAGGCACCCGATTGGATATGAGCACGGATTATCACCCTCAGACCGATGGGCAGAGGGAGCGTACGATTCAGAGTTTGAGGATATGCTACGCGCGTGTGTTTTAGATTTTGGCGGGAGTTGGGATAGACATTTACCGTTGGTCGAGTTTTCGTACAACAATAGTTACCACTCCAGTATTAATTGCGCGCCTTTTGAGGCTCTCTACGGTCGGAAGTGTAGGTCTCCACTCTGTTGGGCTGAGATTGGTGATAGCCAGATTACGGGTCCCGAGCTGATCCAGGAGACGACTGATAAGATCTTTAGCATCAAGGATCGTCTGTTAGCCGCGAGAGATCGTCAGAAGAAGTACGCGAATTTGCGTTGGAAGCCTTTGGAATTCAAGGTTGGCGATATGGTGTTATTGAAAGTTTCTCCTTGGAAGGATGTGTTTCGTTTTGAGAAGCGCAGCAAGTTAAGTCCACGTTTTACGGGTCCTTTAAGATTTTTGCCTCGTGTTGGACCAGTGACTTACCGTCTTGAGTTGCCACCTAAGTTGAGCGGTGTGCACAACGTATTGCATGTCGCATCTCAAGAAGTGTCTTGCTGACGAGTCGTTTATTGTCCCTTTGGAGAAACTACGCTTAGATGAGTCGCTTCACGGGATAGAGGAGCCGGTGGAAATCGTTGACCGAGAGGTCAAGCGTTTGCGGCGGAGTCGGATTCCTATTGTAAAGGTCCGATGGAACTCTAAGTTTGGAGCTGAATTTACGTGGGAACGGGAGGATGAAATGCAGCGGAAATATCCCTATCTCTTTTCTAGCAGCGATGCTCAATAGTTATTTCGAGGACGAAATTCTTTTTACTAGGGGAGGGTGTGACGTCCCGTCAATTCGAGGTACTTGAGTTACCGTTGTTATTTTAAAGTTATTCGCAATTGTTTTGACCCTTGTATTTCGCTTTATTTTGCTCACGGTTTACTATTATTGAGAATCAGGTTTTACATATTTGTTGATTCGTCCCTCGAGACGAAATCTTTATATTTATCTAAGTGCCAATTAGTTAGTATCCTCATATTAATAAGTTAGGAGGTTTATACCAAATTTGTCGGTTAACGTATTCTTTATCTTCGAGATATTGCGTTTTTGCTCTTGTTTACCCTTTTACGGAAATCGTGCGTATCTCGGAATCGAAAGTGATATTTAATCATTTAATGAACCTAATACCAATAAAATCATATAATGAACTTTCCTAAGTTCATTGCAAAAAGAATCGGGAACTTTCGGCGAAAGAAAACGCTTAACGATTGCGCAAACGAAAAACTGGAAATCCTGAAATTTGGTCCAGGGCGCCGCACAAGGCAACCCAGGGCGACGCACTCCGTCGCTGATCAGATTTTTTTGTTAACTTGTGACTCATATTTGCATGTGTTAAGGATGCAACACCGTCCTAGACGTGTAACACTCTTAGAAACTCCATAAATGAGTCATGTGGGGTCTTTTGTTGATCAAACAAACTCTCATTTGGTCATTTGTCTTTCACCTTACCAAGAAACACACACACTTACATTTTCTTTTGACTACCACCTCTTGCCAATCAACATAACACTCAAATTATAACCTCATTTCCAGAAGTTAAAGGAGAAAGATCACCAAAATTGATGAAGGATTTCAAGATTCAAGATCATTTTCTACCATTCCTTTTTGTTTCTTTAATCTTTGGTAAGATTCTTTAAGTTTTTCTTCACTTTTCTCTTCCATTTTCATCTAAGTAGTGAAGAGATCTAACACCTACTCATTTCAATTTTATTACAAGCTTTTGTCTTCCATTTCTACATTCCATTTGGGGAATATTCATCTAGCTTTTTCTCAAAGGAATTACTTTGATCTTGTGGTAAGTAAACTTTTACCGAAAAATCTCTCCGAAAACGTTATTTATCATCTTGCATGTAAAGATCTAAACTAATGGTGGTTGTATTTGTGATTTGGAGCTGTAAATTACTCATCACCACACCACCAAAAGCTTGCTTTCGGGTTTATACATTCTCAAGCTTGTAGATCTTGCGGTTATAACGGTAAAAATGGTTATTTTCTTCGAATTCATTTTTCATATAAGTTCCTTATTATTTTCCATAGATGTTTCGGTTATAGCCTTGGAAAAATGGTTAGGATTATATATTAGACCAAGACCTTGAACGTTTTTGGATTCGAGATTTAATTTGGACTAAAATACGTAAAAATGTGATTATTACCGAAATTAACATATTATATATATATATTAGTATGTAAAATGATATATTTACATATATGTAACACTTGGTAGCGGTATTTGGAACACAATATAAGTTATGGACAGTTTGCGTTTTAACCGTAAAGCCTTTAAACGAGCAGAGTTCGGCAAAACAACAAAACGATGTTTGTTGGAAAATGGACCAGGGCGTCGTCCTGGATTGCCCAGGACGCCGCAGCGGGCCAAATTCCAGCACAATTTCCATTTTGTTCGTTTAGACGTCTTGACGTTTTGGTTCCGTAAATGGTCGTTTCAAAGCCTCCAATTCCACTTTATGTTTCTAAACAACGCTAAACCCTTGTATAAATATACTAAAATACATAAAAGTAACACATTACGATAAAACATCGTCTTTGGACTCAACGACGTTAACGCCATCAAAGATGTTACAATACTCATTTAAAGCGGATGTTTTGACTACCTTACGATAAATAACCGTTGTGACAAAATGTGATCGTAATCTAAAGCCGTCAACTATTGTTTTTGCGATAAACTTTGTTAAAAAACAATATATAAAGTCATTTTACACTATATTTTTGTAAAGTAAAGACTTATAAACCTTCAAAGCGTCAAGTTAGACTTTTACATCACCTTCAATTATCCTTCAAATTGACTATGATTTGACCTCAAATTATTGACTTTAAACTTTTACAAAATCAACGTCTTTGACATCTGACTTTTCCAAAGTCAACGTCTTTGACATCTGACTTTTGCAAAGTCAACATCCTTGACTTTGACTTTTGTGAAGTCAAACATCTTTTACTTTGACCAAGTCAACATCATTGCCGTTGACCTTGGTCGATCTCGATAAAACTTATAAACAATATTCCTTTCAACCAATATTCCTAGTAGTCGTTTCGACTCGGAACATTATTCCTTTCGAATTGTCGTTATGACGTGAAATGTCGATATCCTTTCGGTCGACCCTTTTTAGCACGGAACATCGTCATCCTAAATACGTCATCTTGATTAAACTGACTGATCATTTAAATATTTTATTAAACTTAATCTTAACTAAACAAGGCTAAACCGGACTAGACTTATAGAGATACTGAGACTATGTTATTTGTTGTTTTAGGGCACTTAGACGGTGGAGTTGTAACTCCGTGATTAATTACCCGAAATTTGTTGAAGTTGTACTGTGAGTTATTCGTAGCCCTTGTCTTAAATATTTTAAGGGCTGGAAAGCGTGTTTTAAACTGTGTAGATTATCTTGTTTGCCCAGTGAATATGGTCTGCTTTAGATTATATGTCATTAAGCCACGGTGGCTCCCCTCTAATACACTCGTTAAGCTTTTGCCCGTGGTTCATATGTATAGATCTATATTGGGTTATGTACCTAACCCTCATTCCTCGGTAGGCTGTTACTACGAGCGGATGTTATGACCTTAATATTAAACTGTTATGATTAAACTGATTGCCTTTGGTTGACACACCTTAGGATAGGGGATTAAACTGATTTGTTCAGGAGCGAGATGTATGACTGGCTTAGGCATAGTACCCTTCACTATTGGATGAATGCAAGATATGTGATTTTAAATTTATAATGTTTATTGAAACTTGTCGATGGGTCACTTTTTACATAAAATTGAGAATAATTCACCAACATGTTGTTGATGTCGTTTTAACGCTTTTCAGGAAATTGAGGATTCATGTTGATCATGCCATGTTGTTTTCGGATCGCTTGTTTTTGGGAAAATTGTATTTGTAATGTTTGATGTAATTTCCATGTTGATCCGCTTGTTGACTTTTGAAGTTGTATTTGTACATGGCGTTGTAACGCTCTTGATATGTAATGTATTTTGGTAACATTTGGCATGATTAATATATTTGATGTTTTGTTCATTGGTTGTATTGTTGTATCATTTGACTCGTGATATTATAACTGGAACACCTCGTGTTTCCGCTCTAAGCGGGGTGTGACAGTCACCTCCTCCATCTTCATCTTGTTCGAGCTCTACGCTGGTTATCATCATCGTTCAACATCTAGTTCACCATCATATTCGTTTACGTATGAAAATGTTTCGAATTGAATTGATTAGGATAATCGAACATCATCACCATCTCCTATCTATGGTTGATTGTTGTATCATTCGATTATTGTGGTCTGTGTAGCATCCATAGCTTTAATGCAGCCTTTAATCAATTCCTATTCGATCTTGGCTCACCATTTTATTCATCAAACGTAAATATATTAATGATTCTTCTTCCTAACCGATTTCATACATTCTTATGGACCCCTAATATGTGTTCTTTTGATTGATCGCTATTTGATGAACCATGGTTGATTCCCAGCAGCTTTGGGGCCATTGTGTAGCTTTGTTCATCCTTGGATTCTTGAGTCTAGATCGAGATTCAAGGAATTCCGTTTGTGAAATCAATTCGTGGGTATAAACCCCTAATTTCATTTCCATTCTTATTCATTATCGTATAATCGTTTTGTGAATGGTTTTAATGGTATAAATCTAATTATAACTCATGTTAAGCTGATTGAACGTCACATAAGTTGTGTCTACAAGTTTGGAATCATAATCGATAGAAAACCCTAAGTCAATGTATATATATATATTTATATATATGTATGAGGAGGTTCTTATAAACCAATATTTAAAGTAAAATAAGTAAAAAAATATGAAAAAATAATTTATAGTATGTGTAATTGTTTATTATGTTTATTTATTCAATTATAACAAACTATAAAAAAGCAAGTTTTGACATGCATCAAAATATATGTCGAAAAGGGGCTGTGCAGCAAATTCATTGTTTTTGTACAGGCAATATTGAAATTTGATGCACAATGGTAAAACTACCTATTTCTTGATGTACAACAAAACTTCGTTTTTTAAAGTTTGATATATGGATAAAATGAACGATAATCCAAAATATCTAACGTTATAAATTATTTTTTAATTTTTTTTTACTTATTTTACCTTAAAGTTTGTTTTACAAGAACCAACCTCTGTATATATATATATATATATATATATATATATATATATATATATATATAAATATATATATATATATATATATATATATATATATATATATATATATATATATATATATATATATATATATATATATATATATATATATATATAACCATATTGATAGATTGTTGAAATAAAATGTTGGTCCGTCTCTCTCAGTTTAAATCTCTAAACTGGAATTGAATTTTGTTGGGCCAAGAACTGGAATGGATGAAGCTATGGAGTCTTCAGTATGATTGAATAAAGAAGATTTTAGTTCGTGGAGGGTACGAACTGAAATGAAGTTCCTCGAACTGAAAATAAGCTGAAGTTTAACTTAAGTCACTAGAACTCAACATTGAAGATAACAATTTGGAAGATGAAGACTTTGGTTCAGAACTGAAGTGAACTCCCCGAGTTGTAATTAAGATGATGATAATGTTGTAATAATTTAGTTCGTAAAGTGCCTGTTTGTTAGATTTTGTATATAAATAGTGTGATAGGTTGTTAGAGTTTGTTGTATTTGAACCCGGAACTCCCTCAAAGAGGATCCTTCGAGCTTGAATGTCAGTTGTAACAGGCTCGATCCAAAAACTGTCACCACTATCAATGAATTCTATTAAACAATTACACATTTTGTTGTTGTTTTATCAGTTCTTTCAATTACTCAATCACAAATTCGACTTCATGTTTCCTTCATTTTGATTCCAAACTCAGGTCATGAGATTCCGCATCATGACTTGTTTCAATTCGATTCGCTGAGTGAGTTTGTGACGAATTAAAGGACCTGTCAAATTTGTACCTATGATCTAAAAGAATATTGTATCTCTTGAAATCTAGTTTTCAGAAATGTAGGGCTCATTGTCTAACTCATCGTAGAACTTCCTAAAAGTGTAAAATACTAATAGGGGGTCAAATCTGAGTTTTTAAAACGATTTGGTTGGATAAAAGACATGAAATTGTGTAATGACCTAGAAACCTTTTAGTTAATGTATAATTGGTTATTTTCACTTGCGAACAGGTACTAAGCATATTAAAAAGGATTTAACTTGATTAAATGATAATAAGGTAACATAAAAACGTTT
Organism: Senecio squalidus; assembly: GCA_910822075.1. Classification (NCBI taxonomy): domain Eukaryota; kingdom Viridiplantae; phylum Streptophyta; class Magnoliopsida; order Asterales; family Asteraceae; genus Senecio; species Senecio squalidus. The sequence goes on along the minus strand of CAJVGC010000001.1, from coordinate 38,955,885 downwards.
ATAACTCAAACTAGGTAAACTTACGTTTTGGATAGATTGTTAAACCAGTTTTGTTTTAATCATAAGTAATTTATAATTGACTCAAATGTATCAAACCCAAATTCTATAATGTATCCCTCCGATCAAGTTTTCGTACGTATAAGATTCATCATTTAAATCTTCCTAAAACTCAAGTTATAACAGTTTTCATGAACATGGGTACTCACCGAAATCTCTATCGTCCTACCTACACTTACCGGGTAATCTCAATTGTATGACATAATCAAATTTCTAAAATGGACATCTTAAACATGTTACTTAATCGAGTTTAAACGCGAGAAACTTATTTACTTATGGTTCATTACTTAAAATCATTTAGGGGAGCTCAATATCTAGTCGGGACTTAGCCTTTTGACTACCTCATATACACACACTCACACTACTAGAGTAGTGTCGCTTACTTACTATATCAAGGTGAGTTCATTGCCCCACTTTTACTATTGTATATGTTTTACAAATCGGGGGAAATTAAAGCGCTACCAAAACCATCTTTGAGAAAAACCATTTTTGATAAACGAATTTCATTTCCATTACTTAATATGTATGGAAATCTTTCTATTTATGGAAACATACTAAATTTGAAAACTTACCATAAATATATATATTTCTACTTTTGGAAACTTACTACTTTTGGAAATCATAAAATGTGTAACATAAACCTAATGCATTTTTTCCCTACTGGTATACTAGTATACCTGGTCATTATACCTTTCCTTTACGTATTAGTATACCTTTCCTACTACTAAGGTGTACTTACGGTAGCGTGGCTACTGCTGATGTTGCTAGTCACTATACTTTTCCTACTAAAATTACTTGACTACTAGTATACCTTGCCTACTAGTGATATATGCTTATAATGGATGATTATGGATGATGATTTGCTTAATACTTACATGCATTCGTTACACATTATTTTACTAAAATTATGGCGAGATATGTTTTTCTTACTATTACATTTTCCTACTTACTCAATGAACTCGCTCAACTTTATGTTGACTTTTCGAGCTTTATTTTCAGATAATAAGCAGGCATAGGACGAGACTGAGTTCGGGCCTTAGAAGACTTTTAGATTGCATAGCATTAGTATTTTACATTGTTTTGTTACATTGGATTATTCTGGGCTTGCATGCCTATGTCCTTCCATTTGAAATACTTCGTAATTATTTACATTATCGTTGGATTCTTTGCTTGTAGTGTTTACGTATACATAAGACAATGATAACTTTCTTTTTCAATGGCAATGTCACAACACTTTCCGTTTAATTCTTACATTTAGTATTTCTCTATTATATTCTTGTGTTGTGATGATTTCCAATCGACCACACCTTGGATTTCCGCCACAAGCTGGGTGTGACACATTGCTATTAAAATAAAGGAAGTCAAGTTGAAAATGTTCAAGTAACTTACTTCAAAAGTACTAATGATCTGACGAAAATCACTATGGAAGATGCAAGATAGTTGAGTAAACTGAAGATGGTGAATCATGGTGGTTATCCTCAAGGAGGTGATTATGAAGAATTCATTATGGAGTATGCAAATACATACTTCATTGATTTAGGGAAAATTTTTAAAAAGAAAAAGAAAGTCAATGACAATGAAAAAGCTCCTATGAAGAGGGTAAAGATTGTTCATAAAAAACCCAGGATTGTAAGATGGTGGATGGATTGCACACACAATGAGATTGTGCTAGTGAGGGAATATGGAGAAGAAGAAAGACTATATGAAAATGATGACTTAAGGGAACTGACAGATGAAGATCTACTTACAACCCATAAGTTGCCATTTGAGAAACATGAAGATTATGGTTAGAAGGAAAACAGTTCTTGGAAGTTGTTGATCTTAAGGTTGATAGAATTCATATGAGATATAGATAATTGAATGAATAAATTGTTGAATAAGACAATGTATATAGATGGGAATGGAGCTTATTTAGAAAGGTGTAGATTTTGGAAGCATCGTCCAAGGGGGAGATTGTTGGAGCTAGAATTGATGGATGAAGGTTTAAATCTACATCCCAGTTGTTATTTGTTTCACGAATTTAAGTAGGATTAATAAAGTTCATCATCCGAAGTAAATCTTGGAAAGTCAACATGAAGACATTTAACTCGGAAGAAGAACGTTTAACATTAGAGTTAACTAAAGTACATCCGAGTTGAAGTTAAATAAAGACTTAAGTTACTTAGTCAATCCAAAGTTTTCTTAAATATATACATGAATGTTTAATGTAATAGTTAGTTGTTTTCTTTTACTGTTAATAGTGAGAGAGGAAGAACATGTAGTGTGTGCTTGAATGAATATTCTAACATGTACACTTTTTCTGCCAAATTAAGCTTTCAATAATAATAACCTTTTGAATTTCATTGTTAGATTACTAGTTTAGTTATCAATTCATAAACTAGATCATGATTTCGGCATAATCTAGTTAAACTAATCACCTAGTAGTTTGATCTAAGATAAGTCAAATCCTGTCAGTGTGTCCATAAATATGTGAGCCTACGAGGTTGCACACATTGACCTTTAGACATGACTATACGTTTATTATATGTAAATTATTAATTAATATATTAATTGTAATAATTGACAAAGGAAAAATGTATTTTGTAATTATGGAGGTTTCCCAATTATAATACAACTTGTATTCCAAGTAAATGTTTTGCTATATAATGAACATGAAGTTCATTATTTCAAACCACCACATAATCGATTTTAGGGTTTCTTCTCAATCGATTTCTGCTTCTTTCTTTGCTAGTCGATCGGTTTAAACAAGCCCAAAGGGTTTCAGTTTGTTGGAGTTTGAGTACAAGGATTTACGAGCATTCGGTTTAAGGATACAAGCTACTAGAAGCTAGACAAGAGTTGTGGAGATTATAAACATGTACTAGCATACAAGTTTGTTGGTAAAGAAGGTGTCGTGTACAAACTTGAAGAAAGATTTCACTCTAAATCCTAAACGAGGTAAATCAACAACAAAAGATTACTTTTACTTGGTTAATTTTGATTACGTGTTAAATCTTAACTGATTCCATTGCGTATTCTATGACAATCTGACTAGATAAATACCTATATTTTTAACACATTAAGTGTCTAAGATTTCCTACTCCGCCACTTTTAAGAATAAAATGAACCAATATCATATATACAAATATGATTAAAATATGTGATATCTGTGATGGTGATGTCTCGTATCATACCTTTACATGCTATGATTTACTTTGATTCTCATAGAAAGAAAAATTATGCATCCACATTTGAAATCTCTTTTAATAAATGTTATATATTCCTCTACGTTATGTAATCTAGATTTCAATAGATTAATTTTTCAAACTGTTTTAAAACACACGATGATTTCCAACAGTTTGCACTACAAACGTTTTTTTCTTTTTCATACATAAGCTAATGTTATCGTAAAAATATAAATTAAACGATTAAAGCTCCAGCCCTAACGAGCATTATCTTCAAACCCCTCTTGAGTTGAAGACTCATAATCTCATTAGCTCTATCAACCAATTCCCCGAACAATGAGAGTGCTTGTTCAATCTCTCTTCCTTTTGCGATATGGTCAAGGACTTAAACTGTAGGATTCACACAAAAGTCATTAAAGAGGGACTTGACTGTGTAGGACTAGATGCAAAAGTTCTCACTAAAAATGACCATAGACTATTAGAAACAGTCTGTTCACTTTATCCATTTCTAATTAATGAGCTTAAAACTTCTTTTGATGGGTGTTTAATATTTGTTGTGTAAAATGTGGGTTAGCATGGGGATATTTTTAATGTGAATGAGGGTGATATGTGGAGAAAAGAGAATGTGTTTTTGTTTGTGATAGAGATATATAGTGATGTAAGATTCTAGATATGGGCGTTGCAAAAAAAAGTTGGGTTATGGCGAATCTCTTGGCTACGGAAGCATATATAGATATATCATATCTGTGTCCAAACTATGTCTGTGTAGGACTCGGTATCCTATTCTTCCACGTATCGTTATTCCGCCTTTTCATGAATGGAAGGTTATACATCTAATTAGTCTTTCTAACAAAATATTTTACCTAATCATTTATGTGTATTTGTGTTGTTTCTAGACTCGTTATATTATATTGTAATAATAGAACAACACTGTCATTAATAGTACTGTTATAATATATAACAACTCAAGAACATGTAGAAATAATTAAACATGTTATAGAACGAGTTGAATGGAAATATATTTGTTTTAAAGTTTTTAATTTTTGAAATATTATTTGGTTTGTTCTTTTGTATGATTATTTTTCACTATCTTTTAATTTTCTTTCTTTTTTTTTAAGGTAGTAAAAAGATCATTAATTAACCGACTTGGTTTGTTCTTGTTTAATTTTCTTTCAGCTTGTTCCAAACTTTTAATGTTTACGCCCTTTGATAAATATGGAATAAATAATCGACTATTTTTGGTTTATAATGAATATCAACAAAAAATATAACATAATACAAGTGGAACTAAATTGAACATCGGGTGAATTATATTACCTTGTGGAAAATTTAAACAACTACTGAGAATCATGAATAGTGAATATAAAATGAATTTCATTTTAAAAAAATCAATAATTATTATAATCTGTTGAGATTAGAACTTACATAAAATAGTTTTAATTTCATTAATACTGCTTCTAACTACTGATACTAAAGTATGTTGATTAATGGGGGCTGAAGATGGTTAATACGGAAGATCATCAATGCTGAAGACTCATTACTACTGCTTTTTGTTAATGCTGTTGATACAACCGAGATACCGCGGGAAGTGTTAATACTGTAACACTTGCCATGCACGTTTAGAATAAGAGTTATAATTGTAGATAGATTGTAATTCCTTATTTAGATAGATGTAGTTTCCTAGTTTATCTAGTCTAGCCTGAAGGTATATATAATAGATCCGTGTGTTGATAAAGAAACACGTTGTATTGATTTTCATAACTAATCAACTGAGGCTTATAATTCGGAAAATTATTGTTCATCATTGTTCTTAACTTAACAATATTATTTGTTTGAATTACTTGTTAATATCAAAGTGTTCATATCCGTTGCTGAACTTCTTTGATAGATCACGATCTAACAATCAAGGTTTATACATGCGTATTTGATCTCTGACTAGTGGTATCAGAGCACAAGAGGTGCTTTAGATCCTTTGATCAACAAGTTTTTCAATAAGTCTCATACAGAAGAATCCAGTTTACAACATGTGTGACGTTCTTGTCAATAAGGTTCCAGTTCTCAACAGCAACGATTTCGATTTATGGATGTTACGTATCAAGCAGCATATTCTTCTACCTGATTATACAGCTTGGGATGTGATCATCAATGGTAATAAAACAGTTGAAAATCTTGCAGCTCATGGTCAACCTGGACAAGTTATTCGTCCTCTGACGGATAATAAAAGAAGAGAAAAGCACACCGAGATCAAAGCCTTAAGTTGACTTCTTATTGCAATTCCAAACGAGTACCAATCGCAATTTGAAGGATACACATATGCAAAAACTCTATGGGAAGCCTTAGAGAAAAGGTTTAGCGGAACAAAGAACACTAAGAAGAACAAGAAGGCTATACTCAAACAGGAGTATGAGAATTTCAAGGCTCTCAAAGAAGAACGAATGACACAAACATTCGATAGGTACAAGAAAATCACATGAGAACTTGCAAGTGCTGGGATAAGGATGGTAAAAGATGATATTAATCGTAAATTCATCAGAGCTCTTGGTGAAGAATGGTTAATCTACACAGTCTCTTACAGACAGGGAGATGTTTTAGAGGAGATGGAGCTTGATTATCTTTACAACAATCTTCGAGTGTTTGAAGCAGAAGTGGAAACAAAGATGCCAAGCAGCAGCAACAGCAGTATTAACAACTTTAATACTGCCTTGATCACTTCATCTGCTAGAACAACTCAACAGGAAAATGGAGAACAATTAACCTTTGAAGCATTAATCTCTCAAAGCTCATATCTTACCTATGACGACTTGAAGCATATCCGTCAAGATGATTGGGATGAGTTAGATCTTAAGTGGCAGATGGCTATGCCATCTCTAAGAGCAAGAAGATTTGTTCAACGTACTGGGAGAAGAGTCAATCCCATAACCAATGGTCGTGTTACCTTTGACAAGAGCAAGGTAAAGGGCTATGAATGTGGAGAGCCATGACACTTTTCCAGGGAGTGCAAGAACAAACAAAAGGGCAACAAATTATAGGAGCACGCAAGACAATACACCCACAACATTAATTACATAGGATGTGTATGGGTATGATTGGTCAGATCTGGCAGAAGAAACCAGTCAAAATAGGGCTCTAATGGCGATGATAATTGAAGACACACCTGTTTCTAGTAAGACAGTTAATACTGTTCACCATGCATGCATTACTACGGATGATGGTGTTTCTGCTGATCAAGTTCCTGTTGATGCTCTTGAAGATGTTTTTGGATACGATTGGGATGAAGACACTCCAACAACAACTGAAGAATCCAACCACATCCAATCACTAATGGCCTTTGATTCTACCTCCAAGGATACAGCTGAGGTTCAGCCAAAAAAAGATTTTGAGAGCAATTGACATGTAGATAGTGGCTGTTCCAGGCACATGACATGCAACATTGCTTGCCTTCAGGACTTTGAAAAGTTCAATGGAGGATATGTTGCCTTTGGAGGTTATCCAAAAGGAGGAAAGATTTCTGGAAAGGGAACTGTTACCAATGGGAGAATAAGCTTCAAATATGTCTTCTACGTGCAACAGTTACAATACAACTTGTTGAGTGTCTCTCAAGTCTGTGATGAGAAGCACACAACAATCTTCACTGCATCTGAATGCATAATCATGAAGCATGGGTATGTTATTGATGAGAGCATGATCTTGCTAAGGACTCCCAGAAAAGACAATGTCTATTTCTTTGACATGTCTAAAGTACAACCCACTGCAGCTGAAACATGCTTTGTCACCAAAGCTACACTAGATGAATCAACTCTATGGCATATGAGAATGTTCCATATGAACCTCCAGAACATAAATGAGCTGGTGAAAACTAACTTAGTAAGAGGACTTCCCAACAAGCAATTCTCATTGGATGACAACTATGTAGCATGTTTGAAAGGAAAGCAACATAAGACTTCTCACAAGTCCAAGGAAATCAACACCAATGATACTCCTCTCCATTTGCTCCATATGGACTTATTTCGTCCAACAAATGTGAATAGTATTGCTAAAAAGTCCTACTGCTTGGTAATTATTGATGATTACACAAGGTACTCTTGGGTGTATTTCCTGGCAACTAAGGATGAGACAAGTCAACTTCTCATCTCATTCATCACAAGAGTGGAACACCAAATTAATCTGAAGGTGAAGAAGATTAGGTGTGACAATGGAACAGAATTCAAAAACCAAGTGACGAATGAATTCTGTGAGAAGAAGGGAATAGAGAGACAGTTCAGTGCTGCAAGAACTCCTCAACATAATGGAGTTGCTGAGAGACAAAACAAAACTCTATTTGAAGCTGCAAGAAGTATGCTGGCTGACTCCAATTTGCCTATATTCTTCTGGGCAGAAGCAGTTAATACTTCATGTTATGTACAGAACAGAGTTCTCCTTGTCAAGTATCAAAATAAGACTCCTTATGAGCTCTTATACAAGAAGAAGCCATTGATAAGCTTCTTAAGAGCTTTTGGATGTCCTTGTACTATTCTCAACACAAAGGAATATCTTGGAAAGTTTGAGAACAAAGAGGATATATGATACTTTGTGGGTTACTCTTCACAAAGAAAATCCTATAGGATCTACAATTAAAAGTCACGGATTATTGAAGAAAGCTCCAATGTTACTTTCAATGAAAACACCCCCAACACAAATGGTCAAGGGCCAAACTGGCTTTTTGACTTGGATGCTTTAACTAAGTCCCTCAACTTTGACATTCAATCATATGCATCAGTTCCTACTGATCCAGTTCCTACTTCCTCAACAACCACTGTTCATACTCCTTCAGTTAATACTGATTCAGTTTCTACTGCCCTTCCTCCAGTCATTGGTACTGACAGATTAGATGTCATGGAGTACATCTATCTCCTAGTACGACACCATTAACAAAGTAGTAGAAGTAGAGGCATAGAAGAAAGAAACTTCTAAAGAACAACCTCTACAGGATGAAGAAGTTCCAGCTACAACAACTGACAAAGAAGAGGAACACAACCTTAATGACATTCCATCATTAATAGAGGAAGATGACAATGGAATTGAAATTCCTACTACAGAAGAAGTTGAAGAAAGTGATGCTGAAGTGACTACTCCAAAGAATACTACTTCAACTTCAATGCCTTACCATGGATCCAATCCATTCAATGGATATGCAGTACCTGATATCAATGACACCAATTTGGGTGTGGACTTAAGAGTTGAGAAGATTCCTTCCTCCCGTATTTCAAAGAACCACCCTTCCTCTCAAATAATTGGAAATTTTGATATCTCAATGGAGACAAGAAGCTCCACTAAGCCTCCAAAGGATCCACTGAAGGACATAAACACATGCCTATTTTCCTTTTTCCTTTCCCAAATAGAACCCAAGAAGATCCAAGAAGCTCTGCTAGACCCACACTAGATAGAAGCTTGTCAAGCTAAACTACTTCAGTTCAAAACTCAAGGTGTTTGGGATTTGGTTCCATTACCAAGGGGGAAGAAAGTGATAGGCACAAGATGGATATTCAGAAACAAGAAGGATGCGAGAGGGATTGGCATCAAAACCAAAGCAAGACTTGTAGCTCAAGGCTACACTCAAGAAGAGGGGATAGATTATGAAGAAGTTTTTGCTCCAGTGGAAAGAATAGAAGCAATACGACTCTTCCTTTCTTTTGCCTCCTTCATCGGAGTCAAAGTCTATCAAATGGATGTAAAGAGTGCTTTCCTCTATGGAGTTATAGAGGAGGAAGTTTATGTCAAACATCCACCAGACTTTGAGGACCCCCAAAACCCTCACTTGGTGTACAAACTTGACAAAGATCTCTATGGGCTTCATCAAGCACCAAGGGCTTGGTATGATACTCTATCTGACTACCTTCTCAAGAATAACTATCAAAGAGGCACAATTGACAAGACTCTCTTCTTCAAAAAGACTCATTCAGACATCCTTCTTATGCAAATATACGTGGATGACATCATCTTTGGTTCCACCAAAGATGATCTGTGCAAAGAATTTGAAAAGCTGATGCACAGAAAGTTTCAAATGAGTTCAATGGTGGAACTCACATTTTTTATAGGCCCAATCCAAGGCAACACCATCCATTGATGCTTCTTTTGTGGCATCTTTGGAAAGTGGTCCCTAGTTCCAAGAAACCACAGGGGGGGGGGGGGGGGACATGCTTCTGCTGGGCAGGAGGGTACCTCTAAATCCTATGATCAACCACCTGTTGGTACTCAACAAGCAAGGGGTGAGGATAGCTATAACTATTAACCATTGGAATTGATGGAATCCTGTGTTGCATTCTTTCTTAGAGTTGAAAAACAAGAAGAAAATCTTGTAACTCTAAATACCTTGGTCCATACTCTGGTTGATCAGCAGAAACAGCTACAAGAATATTTGATGAAAAAGCCCACAACCAGGAGCATTGGTACATCTCCAGGACCATCCAGCTCTTCTTCTTCTTCAGATGACAACTCTCCAGATGACAAAAAGGGGGAGAAATAAATGGAATATGTTTTGCCTATAGAAGATGATGTTGAGGTTAAGGGGGAGGAGATGGAAAGAAAGAGTGATGAAACAGTGATTACTGCTACATCATCTCATGATGAGATTGAAGGTGAGAAGATGGAAATAGATGAAGATGTAGAAAAGGAGCAAGGAATTGAGGGGGAGCAAGAGCAAGAGATGGAGATTGATACTGAAGAAGAGTTACTTACTACTGCACAAATAGATGAAGTACTAATTTCTGCTGCAAAGTTTGTTTCTACTACCTCTCCTCCAATTACTGCTGAAGAGATCGCTACCACTGCTCCTCACACACAAGTTGTTTCTACTGAAGCAATTACTACTGAAGGAACTAATACTGAAGGAGTTAATACTGAAGATCCAGTTTCTACTGTCAGCTCAATTACTACTGATCTTCATGTTTTTACTAAAACACCTCCAACAGTATCCATTCCTCCATTATCTGAATCAATTGAAAGTAGTGAAGCTCCAAAGCCAATCTTTTCTGAAGAAACAACAGTCACAACAGTTATTACTGCTACAATCTCAACTGTTGATGAAGAAGCTGCTGCTGCTGAACTCTTGAAACTTGAGATGGCTAGAATTCTTGAAGAAAGAAAGATTCAACAAGCCTCTCTTCCAAAATAAAAATCATTGAAGATACCTGCAGTTCTGGACAAGACCAAATTGGTAGAAGGAATTGACTTTGTAGAAGATCCTTCAAGGCCAGCAGGTATAAGACCAATAATCCCTCCTCATAGATCATATATTCCCAAACCACTTGCAGAGATTGATGCAGCTGAGAAGGCTAAGGGAAAGAAAGTAGTTGTTGATCTAAGTGAGAAGGAGAAGGAGAAGAAAAAGAAGGGGAAGGAAGAAAAGGTAGCTGACTTTGCAGCCTTTCAATTTTCCTGCCGAAGACTTCGATGTAGGAGATGATCCACCAACAATTATTGACATCCACACCAAGATTCAAATTCAAGAAGTGGAAAAGATACAGAAATTGAGAGAAGAGGAGCTTGCACTGAAAGCTGAGCTAGAACAAGAAATGGCTGAGCTAGCCAAAGTTGAGAGAGAAAAGAAGAGAAAAGCTTCCAAGAAGCTATCCACCCATGATAAACTGGCTGAAGAAAGAAAGACGTTCGTCTCATATCTAAAGACCAAAGGATATAATGGTAAATCATTAGGTCCAATGAAGATGGGGAACTTACTGTCCTTGGTGGAAAAAGAAAGAAAGAGAGATGCTCAGAGACAGATTAAACTCACCAACGAACAAGATAAAAAGTAATTTGAGTTGGAGAGATCTCTAAAAAGAGCTCATGAAACTGGAAGAAAGATGTTTGATGCTCAAGGAAAGGAAATTCCAATTCCTTTTGCTCCAGCAAAGCCTATTCCTACTGAGCAACCAAAGAGGAAGAAATCTATGTCTTCAAGAGTTATGAAGAAGAAACAAAGAACTGAAGACATTCCTCATGTTAATACTGCTCAAGGAAGTCCTATAGTGCCAATCAAGAAGGAACAAGTCATAGTTGAAGAAAAGGAAGGTGATAAGATGACTGTTCAGCTTTAATTCTAAATGAAGAAGGACTTATGATAGCAACTTTAGCTATAGAGCTTCCTCAGATTGTGGGCTGGGAGTATACTGGTGGACCAATGAAGACAAAATATGTGGTAACCAGGCAAGATACGTCCAAGACCATTTTACCGTCCTTTCACAGGATGGTAAGAGACTTCTCAAGATCTGATTTGGAACGTATCTATGACATTGGAAGAATAAAGTACTCAAACTTTAGAGGTAAAGTCTCAGGCATAGATATGACAATGGATTGGTTAAATAGCATGTTTGATCCAGATATAGAGAAGGTTAGTCCTACTTTCAAGAAAGGAAGTCCAACCAACCCAATCATTAAGTGGTATCTATATGAAAGAAGTGGTGTTTATTCTATAGTTAGAACTCATGGAGAAATGGAGTTGTATCTAGTAGATAAAAGGTATGCACATGGGTTGAGGACTTTGAAGGAGCTTATCAAGGTCAGACTGTATGGACTTACTGCTTCCAAAATGGCACATGAGTTAGTCTGGAGCATCATGGTGTGGTTGACTAAAATAATGGCAAAACAAGAAGCAGCAAAGAAAAGAAGTTTAGATGATAAATAATTATGTTTTGTAATGAAAAGTAGTTGATACTGACGTATAAAAACTTGTACTTTTGATGGTTATAAAAGATCAAGTTAGGGGGAGATTGCTGGGATTAGAACTTAGATAAAATAGTTTTAATTTCATTAATACTGCTTCTAACTACTGATAGTAAACTATGTTCATTAATGCGGGCTGAAGATGGTTAATACGGAAGATCATTGTTGGGTTATAACTTAGAAAACACAGTTTAACCTATAAACAATACGCTTAACAACAAGAATAGTAACTTAAACGACTAATGTGGAAGACATTAAGAGTTACTACGGAAGAACAAGTTAGTGCGGTTGTCCAATCAAGTTACTACTGCTGTTAGAGTTGCTACGGAAGATAACAAGTTGATGCGGTCATAACAAGTTAATACGAAAGACCAACTTTCCGTACAAGAATAATCTAATTAGAGTTATAATTAGATTATGTTTATGTTTCCTTTTGTAATTAGATATAGTTTCCTTATTCTAGATAATGATCGTTTTAGGTAAAGATAGAATATGTTTCCTAGTTTATCTAGGTAGGCCTCAAGGTCTATAAATAGATAGATCCTTGTATTAAGAAAAACACGTTGTATTGAGATAATTCATTAATACAATTGAGGCTTATAATTCGACTATATTATGTTTGTTCTTATTGTTATTCATATAACACTATATTGTTCGATAACTCGTTAATATTGAAGTGTTCATCCGCTGCTGAACTTCTTCAATAGATCACGATCTTAACGAAGGCGAACTGGTTAGTTTATATTAGCTAATCCGATCCTGACAAGTGGTATCAGAGCACAGGAGGTGCTTTAGATCCATTGATCAACGAGTTTATAATCCTCATAAACAAGAATCAATATAATCATCATGACTGAAATTGCAATTGGCAAAGTTCCTATTCTAAACAGCAACGAATTCGACTTATGGAAACTACGAATCAAGCAACACATTCTGCTATCTGACTACACAGTTTGGGACGTGATCATCAATGGTAACAAACGTCCCACCCCTCATGGAGCTGATGGAGAACCTGGAGTTATCGCTCGACAAACATTGTCTGATCTTGAACGGAGAGAAAAGCAAACCAAAATCAAGGCCCTTAGTATTCTGCTAACTGCCATTCCCAACGAATATCAATCGCAATTTGAAGAATATCAAGATGCAAAATCGCTATGGGAAGCGTTGGAGAAAAGGTTCAGCGGAACAAAGAATACCAAGAAGAACAAGAAAGCTCTCCTCAAACAGGAATATGAAAACTTCAATTCCCTGAATGGCGAACGAATGACTCGGACGTTTGATCGATACAAAAACCTCACCGGAGAGATGATCAGCGGAGGTATTAATTATGATAAAGATGATCTCAATCGAAAGTTCATAAGAGCTTTAGGCAAGGAGTGGATAATATACACAGTTTCCTACAGACAAGGAGACACATTAGAAGAACTGGAATTGGATGATCTTTACAACGACTTAAGAGTCTTTGAGGCAGAAGTGGAAGCAGAAAAGTCTAGCAATAGCAGCCATAGTATTAACAATGCTAATACTGCACTTGTTACAACTTCTGGAGGAACAAAACCTGAAATCAGTGAAGAGATTTCATTCGAAGCCTTTATATTTAAGTGCTCAAGTCTCACAGGTGAAGACGTAAAACAGATGCATCAGGATGACTATGATGAAATTGACCTAAAGTGGCAATCTGCTATGCTGGCATTACGAGCACGAAGATTTGTAAACAGAACAGGAAGAAGATTCAATCCCAGAAACAATGAACGAATCACTTTCGACAAAAGCAAGGTGAAGTGCTACGAATGTAACGAATTAGGTCACTTTGCTAGGGAATGTCCAAACAAGTCGAAAACCAACAATCCAAGATCCACTCAAGACACCAATCAGAGTGCACTCATGTCACAAGACATATTTGGATATGATTGGAGTGACTTAGCTGAAGAAACAAGTCAAAACAGGGCGCTAATCTCTGAAGAACAAAATCCTGTTGTAGAAGATATTACTACTGTTCACCATGCAAGCATAGCAGTAGTAATGGATGATGCGAACATTGTTCCTACGGAGGATACAGTTACTGCGGAGCTAGTTTATACTGATCTAGGAATTACCGAAATTGGCAACAACGTTCTTGGATATGACTGGAATGATGATGATCAAGGAGCAACACAAGATGATGCTCTAATGTCTATTGACTCACCAACTCCAGAAACTCCATCTCTTATGGCCGAGGTAAATTCTAAATTATGTACTTCTGAGTGTAAAGCTATAATTGTTAAATATAAAAATGATAATCAACTAATGAGTGATTCGATTAAAATCATAGAATAACAAAGACGATCAGCAACTAGGGTAATTGATAACTTAGAAAATCAGATCAAGTCACACAAAATAAATGAACAAAGTTATCAAGGGAAACTTAGTCTAGTTGAATGGCAAAGAGAGGACTTACTACTTAAGCTTAAGATGGCTAGGGAAGAAATCAAAATATTAGAACAAGAACATGACAAAGTTGAGTTAGATGTAGGGAAATTAGAATTTGCTTCTAAATCAGTAAATGACCTATGCCAACAACAAATACATGGCAAGGTAAAAGCTGGTTTAGGTTATAAAGAAGTTGCCCCTCCATTTAACCAAAACTACATTCCACCATCTTTAGATGAACCTAGAATTCCTATCTCTCAGACACCTCCAAAGGAATCATTCAATGTTGATCCAATCAACTATGATAAAGTTCTAATTGAGGACTTAGTTGAAGAGAGTAAGCTTAATATTGTGAAAAATAAGGACATTCCTTTAGAAAATCACTTTATCACAATAGAAGGTTGTACTCAACAATCTTCACAAAGTTTAGTGTCTATGCCACGTCCTGACCCAATTAAAAAAGATCAAAATACCCACTGAAAGAAAGCCCAAAACAGTCCCTAAGGAACACGAAAAGACTTGGAAACATATAGGTAAAAGAGGAAACCAACGAAATATGAACCAAGTAAAAACTCAAAAGGGTCAGATTGTCAAAAGTTCAGGGAAGGGATGTTTTATATGTGGTAAATCAAATCATTATGCAAAAATCTGCTATCACAATCCTCAAAATCAATTGCAAGTGATTCAAAAACCACATTATGGGGTGGGATATACAGGAAGGGTTGCTCATAAAAATAAATCCATGAATCCTAGTAACAAATCAAATCAAGCAAATCATAAATTTGTTACTATGAATTCTAGAAAAACTAGTGTAAACAAACGTAACACATTTTCTAACAATAAGAATAGAGTTCCTACTGCCAGACAAACTTTTGTTTCTACTGCAAAACTTAATACGACAATACATAAAGGTGTTAATACTGCACGTATTAATACTGGGAAAAATAACCGTGTGAATACGGCTAGAGTTAATACTGCTAAAGGTAACTTTGTTACTACGGCTTTAATTAACACTAAGAAACAAAAGCATGTCAAACCAGTATCTGTTCCTATTGTTAAATCAAAAATTGTTAACACTAAAATTATTTCAAAAGCTAAAACTTTCAAACAAGTGTGGCAACCAAAGGTCCAAGTAACTCAACCACCTATCCCTATTGATTTTTCAAAACTAGTACAAAGGAAGGTGAGTTACTTTGATGAAATGGGCAAACCCAAGTCAACTTTGGCTTCGGTTCCCACGAGAAAATAATCTCTATCGTTTATGTGCAGGTTCAGCCAACAAAATAAAATGAGAACAGTTGGCATGTAGATAGTGGTTGTTCCAGGCACATGACGGGCAACATGTCATGTCTTTAGGACTTTGAAAAGTTCAACGGAGGATATGTTGCGTTTGGAGGCAATCCAAAAGGAGGAAGAATTTCTGGAAAATGAACAATAAGCAATGGTACACTACACTTCAAAGACGTGTACTATGTGCAACAGCTTCAAAATAATTTGTTGAGTGTCTCTCAAGTCTGTGATGAGAAACACACCCCGATCTTCACTGCTACAGAGTGCATTATAATGAAGTCTGGGTATGTCATAGATGAAAGTATGATCTTACTCAGAACACCAAGGAGAGACAATGTCTATTATCTTGACATGTCAAAGGTTCAACTCAATTCACCTGAAGTATGCTTTCTCTCAAAAGCTAATCTAGACGAATCTACCTTATGGCATAGAAGAATGTGCCACATGAACCTGAAGAACATTAATAAACTAGTTAAATCTAGTTTGGTTAGAGGTCTTCCAAACAAGCAGTTCAACCTTGAAGACAACTGCTTAGCATGCTTGAAGGACAACCAACACAAGTCTTCTCACAAGACAAACGAGATCAACTCCAACACCACACCTTTACATTTACTTCACATGGATCTCTTTGGTCCCACTAATGTAAAGAACATTGCGAAAAAGTCATATTGTCTTGTCATCACTGATGACTTTTCAAGATATACATGGGTGTACTTTCTTGGTACCAAGGATGAAACAAGTCAGCTCCTCATTACCTTTATCACCAAGATTGAACATCAACTCAATCTCAAAGTCAAGAAGATTCGATGTGACAATGTCACAGAATTCAAGAACCAAGTGATGAATGCCTTCTTTGACAAGAAAGGAATAGAGAGACAATTTAGTGCTGCTAGGACTCCTCAACAAAATGGAGTTGTTGAACGAAGTACTAGAACACTGACTGAAGCAGCTAGAAGCATGTTGGCTAACTCCAATCTACCTATCTTTTTCTCTACAGAAGCAGTTAACACTGCCTGCTATGTTCAGAATAGGGTTCTCCTAGTCAAGTCTCACAACAAAACTCCATATGAACTCCTCCACAAGAGACAGCCGTTGATCAGTTTCCTGCGCGCATTTGGATGTCCATGCACAGTCTTAAACTCTAAAGACTACCTTGGTAAGTTTGAAAGCAATGTTGATGAAGGCACATTTGTTGGATACTCATCACAAAGCAAGGCATATCGAGTTTACAATCACAAATCGGAAATTATAGAAGAAAGCTCCAATGTGACCTTCAATGAACACACTTATACGAAGAAGAGACATGGACCAGATTGGGTTTTTGATTTGGATGCCTTGACCAAGTCATTGAACTCTAACTTTGAGTTTCAATCCAAGTCAATTAATACGGATCATGTTAATGCGACACAATCTATTCCTACTGATCCACTGAATACGGAGCCAGTTGCTGCGACTCCTATCACTGGTACTGCTCGATTGGATGTGATGGAATACATCAATCTTCTTGTGTCAATGGAGACTCCTATTCATGTCATTGATCTCATTTCCCCAGATGAAACAGAAAATCCTCAACCTGAACCTATACATGAAGATGAAGCACCCTCTCCAAAGGAGGGTCCAACACGCCCCGATGGAGTTCCACACCTAGTTCAAGAGGATGAAAATGGAGTTGAACAAATTGTCACTGAAGAATTTGAGCCTTACACTACCGATATACCTACTTCAGTTACTACTCCTCCATACACTGCTTACTATCCAACCAATGATATGCCTAATTTGGTGACACAAACTTAGGCACAGAAGTAAGGATTGAGAAGATCCCATCTTCTCGTATTGCAAAGAACCACCCACCTTCTCAAATCATTGGAACCTTTGACCTCTCAATGGAGACTAGAAGTCAAACCAAGTCCAAAAAGGATCCTGCGACTGCTCTAATAAACACATGTCTATTTGCATGCTTCCTCTCTCAAATGGAACCCAAGAAAATCCAAGAAGCATTACTAGATCCACATTGGATCGAAGCATGTCAAGCTGAGCTACTCTAGTTCAAGATTCAAGGAGTATGGGAATTAGTGGAAGTCCCATATGGCAAGAAGGTGATAGGTACAAGATGGATCTTCAGAAACAAGAAGGATAAACGTGGAATTGTGGTTAAGAATAAAGCAAGACTGGTTGCACAAGGCTACACACAAGAAGAGGGAATTGACTATGATGAAGTCTTTGATCCAGTGGCTAGAATTGAAGCAATTCGATTATTTCTAGCCTTCGCTTCCTTCATGGGTTTCAAAGTTTATCAAATGGACGTCAAGAGTGCATTTCTTTATGGTGTCATTGAAGAAGAGTTCTATGTCAAACAGCCTCCTGGCTTTGAGGACCCTCAACATCCTCACAAAGTATACAAATTGATCAAAGCTCTCTATGGGCTTCATCAAGCACCACGAGCTTGTTGACACTCTCTTTCAGACTACCTTCTTCAAACACTTTCAAAGAGGAACGATTGACAAGACACTGTTCTTCAA
>CAJVGC010000001.1:38860710-38937649 GCA_910822075.1 Senecio squalidus | reverse complement strand
ATACATGCTTACTATCCAACCAATGATATGCCTAATGTGGTGACAAACTTAGGCACAGAAGTAAGGATTGAGAGAATCCCATCTTCTGTATTGCAAAGAACCACCCACCTTTCAAATCATTGAACCTTTGACCTCTCAATGGAGACTAGAAGTCAAACCAAGTCCAAAAGGATCCTGCGACTGCTCTAAAACACTGTCTTTGCATGCTTCCTTCTCAAATGGAACCCAAGAAAATCAAGAAGCATTACTAGATCCACATTGGATCGAAGCATGTCAAGCTGAGCTACTCTAGTTCAAGATTCAAGGAGTATGGGAATTAGTGGAAGTCCCATATGGCAAGAAGGTGATAGGTACAAGATGGATCTTCAGAAACAAGAAGGATAAACGTGGAATTGTGGTTAAGAATAAAGCAAGACTGGTTGCACAAGGCTACACACAAGAAGAGGGAATTGACTATGATGAAGTCTTTGATCCAGTGGCTAGAATTGAAGCAATTCGATTATTTCTAGCCTTCGCTTCCTTCATGGGTTTCAAAGTTTATCAAATGGACGTCAAGAGTGCATTTCTTTATGGTGTCATTGAAGAAGAGTTCTATGTCAAACAGCCTCCTGGCTTTGAGGACCCTCAACATCCTCACAAAGTATACAAATTGATCAAAGCTCTCTATGGGCTTCATCAAGCACCACGAGCTTGGTATGACACTCTTTCAGACTACCTTCTTCAAAACAACTTTCAAAGAGGAACGATTGACAAGACACTGTTCTTCAAGAAAGCTCACTCAGATATTCTTCTTGTTCAAATCTACGTTGATGACATCATCTTTGGCTCTTCCAAAGATTCTTTGTGCAAAGAATTTGAAGACCTCATGCACACCAAGTTTCAAATAAGTTCCATGGGAGAACTTACTTTTTTCTTGGGTCTACAAATTAAGCAAAAGACGGATGGCCTCTTTATAAGCCAATCCAAGTATGTCAAGGACATCCTCACCAAATTTGGACTCATGGATGCCAAAGTTGCAAGCACTCCGGTTGAAACTCACAAACAATTGACGGCTGATCTTGAGGGGGAGGATGTGGATATACATAACTATCGATCAATGATTGGATCTCTCATGTATCTCACAGCTTCAAGACCAGACATCATGTTTGGAGTTTGTGTATGTGCAAGATATCAAACAAGACCTAAGATGTCACACCTCATTGCAGTCAAGAGAATCTTTCGCTACCTAAAGGGCAAGCGTAACTTAGGCTTATGGTATCCTAAAGAATCTCCTTTTGATTTAATTGCTTATACTGACAGTGACTATGGTGGTGAAAACTTAGACAGGAAATCAACGACTGGAGGATGCCAATTTATTGGTTCAAGACTGGTGTCATGGCAATGCAAGAAGCAAACAACGGTGTCAACCTCTTCCACAGAAGCTGAGTACATTGCCGCTGCTAGTTGTACTATGGATACAAAATCAAATGATGGACTATGGCTATTCCTTCATGAACACGCCAATCCATATTGACAATCAAAGCACCATAAGCATCATCAACAATCCAGTCAAACACTCCAAAACAAAGCATATAGAGATACGTTATCACTTCATAAGAGATTGCAACGAAAAGAAATTGATCCATGTTGAGAAAATCCACACTGACAATCAGCTTGCTGACCTTCTCACAAAAGCATTTGATGTGGGAAGTTTCACATTCTTGATCACAAGCATTGGAATGATCAATATGGATTGATCACGATATCCTTTTTCTCTTAGTATTTCTGTTGTTCAAAAGTCCCTTCGAGAAGCAGTAGTAACCTTATGATAAGAATCAAGTGCCTTACTTTTTAGAATTGCACTATGTTACTACTGCAACATTAATAGTGAAGACAAATTTTCACCAAAGTGTGATTAGTACGGCCAAAATATAAGTATTAAGGGAAGGTTTAACTACTACTGCCCTAAATCTATTAATTTGGACAGAACGGTTAATACG
Organism: Senecio squalidus; assembly: GCA_910822075.1. Taxonomy (NCBI): domain Eukaryota; kingdom Viridiplantae; phylum Streptophyta; class Magnoliopsida; order Asterales; family Asteraceae; genus Senecio; species Senecio squalidus. Next base: position 38,935,670 of record CAJVGC010000001.1, on the reverse strand, counting down.
GACAAGTAATGTGTTACTACGGACCTCTGGTTTAATATTGACAGTAATTCACCTTACTACGGACAGTCCAGTTAATACGGCCCTTAGACCATTACTACGGACGATTAATCAACTTACTACGGACTTATTTGTTAATACTGCAAATTACCATATTAAAAGGTTTCTTAAACAATAAGTATACCCTAATTAATGGTGATTTGACAAGTCAAAACACAACTTGTAACCAACTTTTACACGTGGCAAGTTCCGATTGGACCTATTTTTTTAAAAATCAGGCGTGAGGCACAACTACTAATGACACGTGTCAATTTTTAATTGGACCGTTACATTTAAATCATTACCCGCGTCTAATCGGACTTATCAAGTGGTTACAAAATTTCAGTATAAATAGGGGTTCTTTTTAACCGTTTAAGATTTACCTTTTCTTAAAAACCCTAAACCTTCTTAAAAAGTTACCGTTAGACTCAAAATTCTCAATTTTCTTTATTTTTGTGACTAATTGTTTGCCTCATTGTTCATCTTTCTCGTAATCGATCATCAAATCACAACAATGGCAGAACTACTGATTCACAAAACACACAACATGGTAGCTTTCTTGGAGAAAACTGATGAAAACGCTGACTTCCACCAAATAATCGACTTCTTGAATCAATCGAAAATCAAAACGGCGTTAACCATTAATCGAGAAATTAATGAATCTCACATTAGGGATTTCTGGACATCCGTTGAACTTGATTCCGAAGATGATGCTATTAATGTAGTGGTGGATGGAAAGGCGATTAAGGTGTCGGAAAAGACTCTGCGCAAACACCTACAACTCAATGATGCGCCAGGTAGAATAAAACTTCCTTATGACACCATGATTGAAAACTTTACAAAACTGGGATATGAGGGGGATTTAAATATTTCGACCTTTCACAAGGCAAAACTCTCCCCTCAATTGAAATTTCTGTTGCATACTTTGCAACAGTGTATATCCCAAAAAGGTAGCTCTGCTTTAGCTACTGCCATGGTTTGTTTGGCAACAAAAAGAACATATAATTTTTCATACATGATTTTTGAAGGAATGCGATGGAATCTTTTAAACCCAAAACATAAATTTTTAATGTATCCTCGCTTTCTTCAACACCTTTTTAACTGTGAGCTTAAAGATCTTACTAGATCAGAAAAATGCTTTTTCTCACATGCTCATTCAAAGAAAGTTTTTACCAATATGAGGCAAGTTAATAAGGGAAGTTCATCCAATGTGACACCATTGTTCTCTACAATGATGGTGATCATTGTTCCTCCAGCTGAAGGACAAGTGACTTCACCTCTGTCCCAACCCCCAGCTGCCACCATCAGTACTACTGCAATATCTGTGGGCACTAGTGCCATATCTGTTGTAGGTACTGAGGGTGTTATTCCTGAGGTTACTACGGCAGTTGCTACTGCTAATGTGCCTCCAGCGGCTACTGTGAGTTCTACTCCAGTTGCTACTGCACCAGTTACTACTTCTATAGTAACAACCCCCACAGTTTCATCACCTCACAAACCATCAAAGGCTGCTTTCAAAAGAATCAAAAGGGTTACTCAGCCTATTGTTTCTAAAACTATCCCCCATTCTCACACTTCAAAATCATTATCTGAAACATCTTCAGGAATGACAAAAACTTTAGGGGAAAACATTGAACATACCCCCTTGTTCACTGAGTTGGTCCATAAGGAGGGGGTGACCATGTAGGGAGGGCTGATACTACTGCAACTTTCACTTCTCATAGTGAAGCTCAGGCCAGTATCAACATCTTTAAGACCCAAACTACGGCAACACCAACCACTGCTGAGGACTTGTTCTCATCTTTGGAAGGTGGTCCCTGGCGCCAAGAGACCATGGGAGAGTTACATGCTTCTGCTAGACAGGAGAGTTTCTCTTTTCCTTATGATCAACCGCCTGTTGGTACTCAACAGGAAAGGGGTGAGGCTAGTAATGTTCAATATTTGGAATTGATGGATATGTACCGAACTCTAATGGTGAAGGTGGAGAAACAAGGTGAAACACTCTCTACTCTAACATCTTTGATGCAACAGGTTCTGGCCCAACAGGCACTATTATCAGCACAATTACTGCCCTAAAGAATCACCACACGCAGTGTTGCAACATCACCCAGGCCATCAAGCTCTTCATCTTCTGATGATTATCCTCCAGCTGATAAAAAGGGGGAGAAAGAATGGAAAATGACTCAAATTTTATCATCTGAAAAGAGCAGGGGTGAAGAGAAGAAGAGTGAAGATATTGTCATTACTGCAACCTCTCAACAGAATGAAGATATAGAGATTGACAGTATGCTTAAGGGGGAGTTAGAGACAGAAGACATGGTGGTGGATGAAGAAGGGGAGAAAATGATAATAGATGCTGAAAAGGAACAAGTGGTTGAGGGGGAGCCGAAAGAAGTGAAGCAAATGGTTGAAGAAACTGTAGAACAAATGGAGATAGAAGCAGAAATCAATCCTGAAGTTGCTACTGAACCAATGATTACTACTGACTCACTTGCTGCGGACCCAATTAATACGGATGATGAGATGGTTGTTGCGGACTCAATTGTTGCGGACAAAGTTGCTCTCGATCCTATGATTACTAGTCCAGTTGCTACGGACACAGTTGCTACGGACACAGTTGCTACTGACCCTATGGGTACCAGTCCAGTTGCAGATGATGATGATCAATCATATTTGTTCACAACCACTCCTCCCACATTTTATCAAGCTTCACACCCTTTTTGTTATCACCCTTTCCAAGCAATACATTCTGAAGCTACAACACTTTCAACCACAACAACTGAAGCTCCTATTCCTACCATTGATCAACAAGAAGCTGCAGATGACTTAATTCAACAAGAGATGACAAGAACAACTGTCATGGCTGATGAAGACACTATAGCATCACAGCTGCTTAAGATCAAAGAAGACAAGCAGAAACAAGAAAAGGAGAAAGTAGAAGCTGAAATGAAGAAGGTGATTGTTGAACTAGTTGCTAGACAAAGAGCAGCAGCTGCATTAGTTGCTCAACCCAAAGCAACTTCATTAACCTTACCTGAACAACCTGCTAGCTTGTCTGTTTCTACAGGTAGATGGGGCTATGTTACTGTAGATAAGAAGCAGAAAAAGGTTCAGAAAGTCAACCTTGATGCTCCAGAACACAAAGACAAAGGCAAAAGTGTAGTTGTGGAGAAATCAAAGGAAGAAAAGCAGGAAAAAGAAAGACTTGCAAAGCAGAAAGCTGCAGAAGAAAGAGATTTCCAAAATCTTCTAGCAGAGCAGGAAAAAGAAAGAATAATGCAAGAGCAAGAAGAAGCTGAATTGATGCTAAGATTGGCTGCTGAAGATGAGCAGGCTGAAAGGGAGAGACAAAGAAAGATAGCTGAAGAGGATGAGCTTCATGCAAGATTTAATCAATCTCCAACTCCATCTGAGAGAGAAAAGCTAAGAAAGATTGCTGAGGAGGATGCAATTCGTGCTAAGGAGATGGAAAATGAGGAGATTTTAGATGACCTAGTTCGTCAAGGTTTGGTGAAATCAGATGCTGAACTTGCAATGAAGATGCAGGAAGAAGACAAACTCATTCAGCAACAACAAGCCAAAGCCAAGCCTGAGAAGAAGAAAGTGTCCAAATCCACAAGTGCCAAACTAGCTAAAGATAGGCAGAAATACACAGCTTATCTCAAGGAGAAAGGCTACAGTGGTAGGTCACTAGGTCCTATGAAATTGGCTAACATTCTAGATCTTGTGAAGGAAGAGAAGAAGAATGAAGCTAAAAGAAAAGATGCACTTGCAAGAATATTGGAAAAGAAGAAGCAAGATGCAGACAAAGTCCTAAAGGCTGCCATTGCTACTGGCAGAAAGATTATACTTGAGCAAGAGCCAGTTACTACTACTCCTGCTGTGGATGAACCTGTTGAGAAGCACAAAAGAAAGAAGCTAGCATCCAAGAGAGTACACGGGCTGGCTAAGAAACAGAGAGTAGAAACATCTACTGCTCCAAGTGCAACTCAAGAAAGTCCAAATCCTGTTGGAGAATAACAAGCTCTTATCAATCCTGAAGCAGATTATTCTTCATATATTAACAATGAAGAAGGACTAAGGTTTACTCCATTAGCAGTAAAACCTCCAACAATCATAGACTGGAAGTTCCTTGGTGGGCAAATGGGAACTGAATATGAAGTTACTAGACAAGAAAAATCAAAGAAAGTACTTCATGCCTTCCACCAATCAATTAGAGACTTTGACATGGATGATTTGGAAAGAATGTACAATATTGGAAAAGTCAAATTTTCTCATCAAAGAGGTCAATGCTCAGGGACAGATCTTGCTATGGACATATTATGCGGATTGTTCGAACCAGAATACAAGAAGAAGAGTTCAGTATTCACGAAAGGAGGTCCAGGTAATCCACTAGTCAAATGGTTCATTTATGATCGAATTGGTGTTTATTCACTTGTAAGAAGACATGGAGCCATGGAATTTTTCTTGGTGGATGTAAAATATCCACATACATTGAAGACATTGGATGAAATGATCGAAGTAAGGCTTAATGGACTCCACGATTCAAGAATTGCTCATTAACTGATTTGGAGAATTCTGGTTCAACGCATAGAGGAGAAGTCAAAAGGAGACTCTGATTAACAAAACAAAAATTTGTAATTAACTTTAAATAGTTAAACATGTTTTGTAAATGAAAACAGTTAGTACGGTTGGAGCATAAAACTTGTACTTTTGATTAGTCATAAAAGTTCAAGGTTAGGGGGAGATTGTTGGGTTATAACTTAGACAAAACAGTTTAACCTATAAACAATACGCTTAACAACAAGAATAGTAACTTAAACGACTAATGCGGAAGACATTAAGAGTTACTACGGGAGAACAAGTTAGTGCGGTTGTCCAATCAAGTTACTACTGCTGTTAGAGTTGCTACGGAAGATAACAAGTTAATACGGAAGACCAACTTGCCGTACAAGAATAATCTAATTAGAGTTATAATTAGATTATGTTTATGTTTCCTTTTGTAATTAGATATAGTTTCCTTATTCTAGATAATGATCGTTTTAGATAAGGATAGAAGATGTTTCCTAGTTTATCTAGGTCGGCCTCAAGGTCTATAAACAGATAGATCCTTGTATTAAGAAAAACACGTTGTATTGAGATAATTCATTAATACAATTGAGGCTTATAATTCGACTATATTTTGTTTGTTCTTATTGTTATTCAGATAACATTATATTGTTCGATAACTCGTTAATATTGAAGTGTTCATCCGCTGCTGAACTTCTTCAATAGATTACGATCTTAACGAAGGCGAACTGGTTAGTTTATATTAGCTAATCCGATCCTGACAATCATTAATGTTGAAGATATACAAGTTACTACGGAAGACAAGTTAATACTGCGGTTGAAGACTCATTACTACTGCTTCTTGTTAATGATGCTGATTCAACTGAGTTACTGCGGGAAGTGTTAATATTGTAACACTTGCCATGCACGTTTAGAATAAGAGTTATAATTGTAGATAGATTGTAATTCCTTATTTAGATAGATGTAGTTCCTAGTTTATCTAGTCTAGCCTCAAGGTCTATATAATGGATCCTTGTATTGATAAAGAAACACGTTATATTAATTTTCATAATTAATCGACTTATAATTCCGCAAATTATTGTTCATCAGTGTTCGTAACTTCACAATATTATTTGTTTGAATTACTTGTTAACATCAAAGTGTTCATATCCGCTGTTGAACTTCTTTGATAGATCATGATCTAACAATCAATGTGTATACATACGTAATTGATCCTGACATAATCAAGGTTTTAATATAAATTGGGCCCTATTTTTTTTATATATGGAAAAAATATTATGTAAGAAATAGAGAAACAAAACAGCTTCATTAAATAAAACCATCTCTTTTAACATTTTTTTTTAATACGAAAAACGGACCAATTATATAACTACCCTTTTTAATTAGACACCTCAGTGTAGTGTGAGGATCTCTGGAAAAAGTGGTCTAGTATCATGATAATTCTCAAATCCTCTTTTCATCATCGAAAATATTAAGTTGTGCTATATAGATGATGATGACTATTTGCTGGGTTTTAATCCGTGAAGTGTACTTTAGTAGTTTTTTATGTATTTAGTAGCATTTCGTATGAAAATGTGAGTGTCAGTTATCAATCAATATGTCTTTTTTCTGGTTATTTAAGAAAGACCCACATTGATATAAATTTATAGAACTCATCACAGCTATATACGGTTTGAGGATTTGTGATGAACAAAATAAAAAGAAAACAAAGCCTTTTATTTCTCAAGTAGTACGTATATCTCAAAATTCCAAAACCCATTATTGTTAACTCAGCTTTAACATGCTCAACTAAAAGATATGTCGCATTTATTTACTAGCAGATTTATGAAGGGTTGCTCACACCCACAGAGCTCCGGCATTTTTTAGCATAGGTTGAAGCGATCGTTGAAGATGAAGGCTGATAATTTCATTGGCTCCACCAACAAACTCACCTCCAATGAACACGGCAGGGACAACAGGATTCCGTCCCGCCCTCATAAGGGCTTGTTCGATTTCCGGGCCTTTGGAGATTTCATCGAGTTCATAAACGGCTGGGTTTACTCCAAATTCCAAAAGGAGCGACTTTATTGTGTGACACATAGAACATGAACTTTTACTGAATATCACCACTGGTCTCTCCGACACCATTCGTGTTACCATATCCATTTAAATTTAGGTTTTGAAGAAAACTATGTAATTAATTAAGATAGAGAAGAATGTTATTGTGTGAAATGTGGAGAAATCGTGAGGTCATTTATATAGGGTTTATAGAATAAATTTATAATGCCTTACAAAGAATAAAGGCATGAAAACGAAGTAAAAAAGAATTGTGTTCTTGATAGCGCCATTTATGACTTATCAACAATGTGTATGTGAATATATCTTTATGACCTATGATTTTCTACTCATCGGTTCATTTTTTTTAAGGTTTGTTAATGTAGTGTTTAGATCATTGGACCTCCTACATACACCTTTGTTTGAAAAAGAACACAACTATTATAAAAAATATAATACAGTTTCTTATGGTGAGCCAATATTATTTTCATTCTGGTGAAGTACTATATGTCATTCGGACTTTTCAGTAGTCTAAATAATATTTTTCTTTTAGTTTTTACATATGAATTGTTTTCGAATAAGGATCAATAACCAAAATTAAAACTGTAAGTCATAAATTCTGATAGAAAATTGATTTAAAATGATTAATCTCATAGAAATTATAGACAGTAAAGAACTACAAAAACAATCATCTTAGAAATTATTTTCTTCATTCATATAATGTTTGAACAACGATTGTCAAACACGAAGGTGATGTGATATCAACCTTTAATCTCCTGTGATGATCACAGTGCAAACCCAACAAGCTCTTGACAAACCTAGGGTGATCAAGGTTGAAGATGAAATCAAGAGTATATGAACTCTGTTTAAGCTTTTGTGTGTGTGTTGAAGTGAGATGGGATGAGATTAAGTTGTGTCGATAATGATTTGGACCATGTATTTATATGGCCAGTGTCAAGTATATGGAACGTTGTCCATTAATGATAATCATGAATACTTGAACGGTCTTAATCATTAAACACCAGTGTATCTAACGCCTTATTATTATTATGACGATAATAAAGCACCCAAAGACGCTGACACCTTGGACAGGCGGTGACAGCTTGACAGGCGGTGCTGACTTAACATGCGCTAACATACTTGATTTGACAAGCGCTGACATAGGCTCACAATTTGACCTCGACAGACAATTTGACCTGGGATGCAATTTGACCTGGGCAAACAATTTGACCTGGACAGACAATTTGACCTGGGAGGCAATGCAATTTGACCTTGGAGGCAAGGCGCTGACATAGGCTCACAATTTGACCTGGACAGACAATTTGACCTGGGAGGCAATTTGACCTGGGCAGACAATTTGACCTGGACAGACAATTTGACAAGGGAGGCAATTTGACATGGGCAGACAATTTGACCTGGACAGATAATTTGACCTGGGAGGAAATTTGACCTGGGAGGCAATTTAACCTGGGAGGCAATTTGACCTTGGAGGCAATTTGACCTGGGAGGCAATTTGACCTGGGCAGACAATTTGACCTGGACAGACAATTTGACCTGGGAGGCAATTTGACCTGGGCAGACAATTTGACATGGACAGATGACAGCCAGCTTGACAGGCGCTCACAGTTTGACAGCCTGCCTGGGCTTGGTTGTAATCCTTACTAACCTCATCATGCCCCCGAGTTAGGATTTGTCAAAGTAACAGTTTGCAAGTCGTCACTATCCCAGTCGTAAACCTTTTTTTTTTCTTTTTTTTTTCGTGGTTTTTTTTTTTTTTTTTTTTTAAACCGGCGGTAAACCTCTAGCTGGCGGAACCGACGGTAAACTCCTAGCCGGCGGAACCAGTGATGATTGGTAAGCTAGGTAAGCCATGGCTTCAGCCTGTACCGGCGGTAAGTCATTCTGACCGGTGGTGGTTAGCCACCATGACCGGCGATGGTAAGCCACCATGACCGGCGGTAGGAAGATGGCCGACGGTGGTAAGGTGACTGGCGGTTTGTTAAGGCTGTTTGTTTTGGTGAGCGTGGTCTCGGGCTGTTAGACCAGACAGGCTGTATAATCATATGTACATGGTAATGTACGTCATGTTTGACTTTCAATTCCCTAGTTTATGTTAGCCCAAGAAAGGTTTATTTTATACCTTATGTCTCTGCGTAAAAACTTAGATTTTGTCATGTTGCCTAATATGATTTCATGTTGCCTAGTTTGTTGGCTGTCCTTTTCCTCACTGGCTCCCACCATTACAACATTCATTATTTTAATTAGTTTTCCTCACTGGTCTTGGATTTGTCCTCACCGTGGGCTCCAATACTAATCAAATATAAGTAAATATGTAGTATTAAATTTATGGTGACAAGTTGACCAGCGGTACCGGGCGACCCGCGGTAGCCAACTTTTTGCATGCATAAATGATTAATTCCATTGTAATTGTATGTCTAGGCTTAGCCTTCATTTGTGACATTGTCTAGATTTTAAAAATAATGTTTTATTGGGTGATCAAGCCAATAACACATTTTTGTTTTTTGTATTTTTTATTATGGATGTTGTTCATGACACCGTCTTGGGTGTGCATGACAGTGTGTAAATTTGGTTGTGCCTATGACACTTTCTTGAGGACCCATGGTTCATTTGCATGCCAATGACATATGTAGATTCTGATGTATGCTTCATATTGTGCCTGTGACACTGTGCCAATGTCACTTTTGTTGGTTAACCTTTACTTTGTTTACTCGCGAGGATTGTCGCTTCCCAGTGAGAAGTGCTTATCTTTTATCAAGTAGATTAAAAGACGAATATGATTGTATTTTATTTGGCCAGACAAGGTTGTCTTTCTTGGCTTCATACATGTTGTATTGAACTATATTCTTGTAACATTGTACGTAATGAAAGTGAATGGTTGGCTTTAGACTAAGATGTCTATTGTGGCCTTATGCTTTTTGTACTGAATCCTTACTTCAATATTTATTTGTTTATGCAAATATCATAGAAAAGTGATATTGTGCGATAATATTGGGATACAAGATCAGACCAAATGCTATTATTGTCAGTTTCATACATGACCATGACATTCCATGTGTTTGGAAACATTTATTGAAAACATAAAGGAAAAAATGACAGTAAAGACTATCGCACCTTGATAGGTCAGTTCATATTGGCTCCCTCATGTATCATGAAGACATGGCCATCAGGTGGTCTGGGGTGTTATGTGTCTTCCTTCTTCTTTTGCCAGGCAATGGATGTGTTGCCTCCATGGAAACGGTTGGTTACGGAAAGAAGAAAAAAAAATTGGGAAAAGTGAAACGCCGTTAAAAAACGGGTCCCACGGATGCCGCCAATGTTTGAACAACGATTGTCAAACACGAAGGTGAGGTGATATCAACCTTGGATCTCCTGTGATGATCACAGTGCAAACCCAACAAGCTCTTGACAAACCTAGGGTGATCAAGGTTGAAGATGAAATCAAGAGTATATGAACTCTGTTTAAGCTTTTGTGTGTGTGTTGAAGTGAGATGGGATGAGATTAAGTTGTGTCGATAATGATTTGGACCATGTATTTATATGGCCAGTGTCAAGTATATGGAACGTTGTCCATTAATGATAATCATGAATACTTGAACGGTCTTAATCATTAAACACCAGTGTATGTAACGCCTTATTATTATTATGACGATAATAAAGCACCCAAAGACGCTGACACCTTGGACAGGCGGTGACAGCTTGACAGGCGGTGCTGACTTAACAGGCGCTGACATACTTGATTTGACACGCGCTGACATAGGCTCACAATTTGACCTGGACAAACAATTTGACCTGGGAGGCAATTTGACCTGGGCAGACAATTTGACCTTGACAGACAATTTGACCTGGGAGGCAATTTGACCTTGGAGGCAAGGCGCTGACATAGGCTCACAATTTGACCTGGACAGACAATTTGACCTGGGAGGCAATTTGACCTGGGCAAACAATTTGACCTGGACAGACAATTTGACATGGGAGGCAATTTGACATGGGCAGACAATTTGACATGGACAGACAATTTGACCTGGGAGGCAATTTGACCTTGGAGGCAATTTGACCTGGGAGGCAATTTGACCTGGGAGGCAATTTGACCTTGGAGGCAATTTGACCTGGGAGGCAATTTGACCTGGGCAGACAATTTGACCTGGACAGACAATTTGACCTGGGAGGCAATTTGACCTGGGAGGAAATTTGACCTGGGCAGAAAATTTGACATGGACAGATGACAGCCAGCTTGACAGGCGCTCACAGTTTGACAGCCTGCCTGGGCTTGGTTGTAATCCTGACTAACCTCATCATATAACAATACATCAATATGAATTAGAAACACATAATCTAAAACTACTCACTACTTTAGAAACTAAAAAATGACACTACTAACATAAAGTAAGTTGTATAATTCACTTGAAAAGTAATCAACCAATTAACTAATTAATTAATAATAAACTAAAATATAGAATAAATGGAAACAATTGAAGTCTTGACTCATGCCCTAATTTGTGAAACATCTTTAAAATTTTATCAATACTCCCGTCTGAAAACGACTCTTGTCATTAAAACGCATATTTTTTGTAGCTTGGGTTAATTGGCTTCCACTGTGGCTCATTTCTGGGTTGGAAAAAAACAAACTTTGGTGGTTTGAATTGTTTACCATCTCCACAATAGAAGAGTAGGAGATGGTAAACAATTCAACCAAGGGTTTTTCGATTTTAGTGGTGTGAATTTTTTGTTCATTGTTGTTTCGTGGGGATGTGACTTTTGCCAGTGGTGGTGGGATATTTGGTGGTGGCATTATCATAACGGTTTTTGTCTTCTTTTCCCTTTGGTTACATCGAGGGATGGTTGTAACAAGGGTTATGAATGATGTTATGATACGTTTCTAAAGAATGAAGATCTGTCACACCCCGCTAAAGCGGAAACACGAGATGTGAAGAGCAAAGATATCATTATACGAGATATAATAAATACAACGGTTTTTAAGTCATTGAAGTTATAACGTTTACAAAGTTCAAAGATAACCAAGTATTTAACAATACAATACAACCACGATAACATATGTAAAACTTCAAAAGACATCCCCCAAAGTAAATAAATAAAGTCTTCCCGATTCTTAATCACGTGACCTTCCTGACCCATCACAAGAGGTATGCACTTAACGTCCTTACATTGCGTTTCCTGAAAACATGAGAAAAAGTGTTAACTACAAAAGTAGTGAGTGAGTTACAGTTTTCTAGTCCTCGACTAAAAAGGTTTAAGTTAAGTATATCAATACTTAATAGTTTTAATAAGTAGAACAATACTTAAAGAATAGTTTCGTTCCATAAAAGTTACTCAAAAGGTAGTTTCGATCCACAAAAGTTGCTCAAAAGGGGTAGCTCGATCCAAGAAAGTTGCTTAAAAGATAGTTGCGGAAATCGTATAACCATATACGCGCAAGATGAGTAAACTATTGATTGAAATTATGTACAACGACTACTTGGCATAATATAACTTAAGTGTTCACACTTATGGTTAGTTATATCCCTCAAGAGTCACGTTAGTTATACGACCAATCAAAGTTCATACGAGATGTTGTACGTATTGACCGTGAGATCCTTCTCTCGTATTATCATACGAGATGTTGAACGAGTTGACCGGGAGGTCCTTCTCTCGTATTATCATACGAGATGTTGAACGAGTTGACCGGGAGGTCCTTCTCTCGTATTATCATACGAGATGTTGAACGAGTTGACCGAGAGGTCCTTCTCTCGTATTATCATACGAGATGTTGTACGAGTTGACCGAGAGGCCCTTCTCTCGTATTATCATACGAGATGTTGAACGAGTTGACCGAGAGGTCCTTCTCTCGTATTATCATACGAGATGTTGAACGAGTTGATAATGTGTACTTAGGTGAACTCCGAGAGACGGTCGAGTAATGTGTACTTGGGTTAAGGCCAAAAGACGATCGAGTAATATGTACTTAGATTTAACGCCGAACGAAGGGATAGTCATGACCTAAGTTTCAGTATCCATACACTAAGCGGTTTAGCAAAGCTAATAGTGTGTAAAGAGTCCGGGCATTATTTTCATGGTAGACACTTACGTCTAGCTATGTTCTTATCAAGAGACGATAGAGAAGGAAAAATCATGGCATTTATAGGACGTACGATTGATCATTAAGTTCAAGAGTATACAGCGCGACCATTTGAAAATATAAAATACATATATGCGTATAAAGTCTATTGATTGTAAAAGAACATACAAGCAATCATTTAATTTATAATAGTGCCGAGTGTGGAAAATATAAGCATACGCATGTAAGTTTCATAAATCGGTTTATAAGTTTGTAAAACAGTTCGTTCTCATGCTTCCCCCAAAAGATGTATAAAAACAGTAAAAGAGTGGGGATGTAACTCACGTGAAAATTAGGCGGTGAAAAGATAGCTCGGACGAGGGTGGGTCGGTTCTGACTAAAATCCGGCAGAGCTTCCGCGCTAAATAAAGAATGTCCAAAATAACAAATCACTTTCCCGCTTTACAACTGAACTCGAATATGTGAAATGAATCTAATGAATCACAAGGACTTACGCTAAAGCGAGAGAATGGTACTAGGAGTGTGCGTGGAGTGACCGGAATAGGAATCGGAATCGCGTGAACCTAAATTATACCGAATATGAAACTGTCAGATTCTGATGTTGTAATATTTTATAAAAAAACATAAAAATCACATTCTGGAATACGAAGTCATATGAACTGGATTCGTCTCAATCCGACAGTTTTTGAAGAAGTTAGAGTCGTTTACGTATTTAACGCGTTTTAACCGTAAAAACAGTAAATAATAGTAGATTAATTCCAGAAATTCCAGTAAAATCTGTAAAATCATATTTTGATAGATTCTAGACTATGTCAAATTTTTGTAAGCTGATAAATTCGTTTGGTATGTTTTCTCGAAATTCAAGATTAAATCAGATTAAATACTGTAAAATTCATAATAAATCGAAAAATAGGAGTTAGGTTCCCAATTTTTGACAGTAAGCTACATTTTACATTTTACATCTTTGGTCAAAATTCCGGGATTTTTACCCTGACCGCGCCGCGGTTAAGCGACTGCGCCGCGGTCGTGGTGACAGTTTCGTGGTCAAGCTCGTTTTTGAAGAAATTTGATGTTTTTAAGTTAGATTTCGACATGCAATGGCTAAAACTAGTAAAACCTTTTGTAATAACAGTTTATATCCACTTTTTAACCATAAAAACTAGGATCAATGGAATGATTTGTAAAATCCCGTTTTTGTATATACATGGTTATGAAACTCCATAAAAACAAGTTTTTAGGCATTAGATCTTACATGCAATGCGGTATTTTAGTAGTATATAGTAAATGGAAGAGTCTTTACCGGGTAGAAAAGCTTTGATGATGTTTTGTTGGAGATTTAAGCTCAAAATGGAGAAAAACGTTTTTGCATCCAAAGATCGAACCTTTCTTGCTTCACTTGATTATTAGGACGATTTTGTGGAGTTTTGATGGTGATTTTGCTGTGATTTTTCTATGTTTAATTGCTGTAAATAAGAAGAGTTTGAGAGAGTGTTCTTGGAGGTGTGAGAGAGAGAGTGATGAACAAATGTGTGTAAGTGTGTTTGTGTTTGGTGTTTGAAAATAGAGATTGGGATATGTTAAAAGGAATTTATTGGACCTCTAAAACGGATTCTAATATGTTTAACCCGGAGCCAAAGTGTTGGGCTCGGGTTTGGGTTCGTTTGATTAAGTTTTAATGTTTACCCGAAAATGGCTGTCTGCACCCTCCACCGCGGCGCACTGGGCTCACCGCGGCGCGCTGGAGGGCAGATTTCGCCCTTTTTTCGTTTTTCGTTCGTTTTAACGTTAAGCATATTTGTTAGTTGAAAGTTTCCGATTTTTTTTTTTAAATAGGAACTTAGACAAGTTCACTAGGTGTTTTCTTGGTATTAGGATTCATTTTGTGATTCCGATTTCGATTCTGACACACACAAGTTTACGAGACCAGTAAGATAAGATCAATTCGAATTTAAGTCAAAGATAGAGAATGCGGTTTTCACCTGAAATGAGACGGTTGTCACAAGATCTCCTTATCGATGTCATTTTTGACCTCAATGTCTAGTATGTTAACAATGGCCATAAAAGGTTTCGTTTATTGAGTATGTTTATTTGATACATTCTACACATATTTATACTAACAATGTTACAATATAATTGAAAACTATGCTAAGATTGTGGCTATGATTCTTACTGTCAGTTGTTGTAATATTGTTGTCACTTGCTGTAATATTGCTCTACTTCGGGAAATGATGTTGAATTTGATCCCGTAATTATTTCTTTCTAACACTCCCCCTCAAGTGGAATGGTGGGATTTAAGCAGTGACGGAAAATTCGAGTGCTGACTGGTTTTGTTAGGATATCACCAAGTTGGTCTTGTGACTTTACAAAGGGTAACTTGATAATTCCCTCTTCAAGTTTTTCTTTAATGAAATTCCGATCTATCTCCACATGTTTCCTTCTATCGTGTTGTACTGGGTTTTCTGATATATTTAGATTGCAGCCTTGTTATCACACATGATCATGCTTGGATTTAGTTGAGATACATCTGTTTCAGCGAGAAGCTTCCTGATCCATTACACTTCAGCTAGACCTCTTGCTATCCCTCTGAATTCTGCTTCTATACTGGAGAGTGCCACAACTTTATGTTTTTTTCTTTTCCACGTAACTAGATTATCTCCAACTAATGTAAAGTAGCCTGATGTTGATCTTCCATCTTCTTTGTCACCTGTCCGGTCAGCGTCTGTATATTCTTTTATATCTAACTTACCATTTGTTTTAAACAATACCCCATGCTCTACCATTCGCTTAAGATACCAGATAATTCATAATGCAGCTTCCATGTGGGCAACTTGAGGGTTGGTGCATGAATCGACTTACTACTCCTATAATGTAAGCTATATTTGGACGAGTATAAGCAAGATATATCAATTTTCCTACCATTCCTTGGTATCTTTCTTTATTATAAGAAATTGTAGCTCCAACTTCCATATACAACTTTTGGTTTACCATCATTGGAGTTTCAACTAGTTTACAATCAGTCATAGCGGTTTCAGTGAGTAGATCTAGGACATATTTTCTCTGCATATAAAGATCCAGTATCGTGCTCTTAGGACTTCAATTCCAAGAAAATATTGTAATCCTCCTAAATCTTTCATTTCGAACTCCATAGATAATTCCTTCTTCAGCCTTTTTATGTCTTGTTCATCGTTTCCGGTTATGATCATATCATCGACATAGATTATAAGACATGTCACATATTCACCTCTATGTTTGAGGAAGAGAGTATGATCAAAGTTGCTTTGTGTATACCCGTATTTTTTCATTGCAAGAGTAAACCTATTAAACCATGCCCTGGGTGATTGTTTCAATCCGTATAACGCCTTTTTTAACCAACATACTTCTCCGGTAACAAAGCTATCAAAGAAACCTAAGGGAGCTTCCATGTAAACTTTCTCATGTAGGTCTCCATGAAGAAACGCGTTTTTACATCGAACTGATGGAGTTCTCAACCCCGGTTGGCTTCTATTGAGAAGAGTACCCTTATCGTGCCAATCTTTGCAACTGGGGAGAAGGTTTCAGAATAGTCAATTTCATAGGTTCTAGTATAACCTTTGGCTACTAATCTAGCTTTATACCTATCAATGGTTCCATCTTGTTGATATTTTACTGTAAAGATCCAACGACATCCAACCGTTTTCTTCCATGTGGTTATTTGTTTTTTCTCCCATGTGTTGTTCTTGGCAAGAGCATCTATTTCAACTATCATAGCCTTTTTCTTTTTTCTGATTTTAGTGCCTGTTCTTTGGTAAAGGGAACTTCTTATGAATGTAGGCTTGCACTAAATTCTTTTGCGTCTTCAGATAAGTTCCCATTCGCTATGTTTGCTAGTGGGTACCTAGACTTCTTTGGTATACGCTCCGGAGAGTACCTTTTTGTTGGAATACCTCGTGTGACACGTGTTAGTAGAACATATTGATTTTTCCTTTCCTCTAGTATTTCTTCCTCTTGTATTTGTACATCTTCTTCTATGGATTCTTGTACTTTTTTGTTATTCCTTGTCTCATGTGATTCATTAGATTGGGGGGAAACAAAATCGACATTATGAGAGACATTGGAATCAAAATCAACATTTTGAGAGATATTCGATGAAGAAGTACTTACCTCGGATATCAGGATGGGAGTCGTGTCAGTTTGTAGCACTGAGATGTGGATTTTCTTTGATTTCTGTCGTGGTATTAGAATCTGGGTAAGTCATTCACTTCAGCATATCATACGATTCCTCCCCTTGTCCATTGTTTTGAGAAGTGTTGAAATACTTTGTTTCAAGGAAGTCATAGTTCATTGTAGTGTATGTACGTTTTGATTTGGGGTTATAACATCTATAACCTTTATGTTTCACTCCGTATCCCACAATGTGACAACCGTCACTTTCTCCGTCTCAAGTTAGTCTAGTGTGCATGTAGCTCATTACCGACTCTTATTAAAAACTTTTTAAAAAGTTTCTTTATACTATTTCGATGTGTAATATTTTTGATTTCATGTGTGTTTCATTTATACATTGTTGGATATGTATAGTACTCTAGGTGCAAAAGTAAGTAGACCCCGCTAGATGAGCTTTTATGTATAACTCGGACAAAAATGTAGCGTTTAGTGAATGGTTTTTAATTATTTAATTATAACGGAAAATGTAAACTTTCTATTTTAATTATTAGTTAATATTTCAATGTTTATTTTACATCTTATCAGTAATTATAGAAATTCTCGAGTCATAAATTGTTACGAGAAAATGATTGATTTTAATCTAGTTTTTTTTTTTTGTCTCGCTTATTCCGTGTATTTAACCCGATCCATTGGATTATCCATTTAACCCATAAACCCATATTGATAACCCATACCCATGTTTAAACCATCAATCTAATAACTAATTAAACCTAAACCTAAACATAAACAAACGATGTTTTTATCTTTCCCTGCCTCACTTGATCGACCCCTCCTTGTTTCTTGTTCGACTCCAGTAGCAACAACATCCCCATATTCGACTCTTCTTCTTTTTCCCTTTAATTGCGATTAACAAGTAACCAAGTAACAATCAATCATCAATCTGTCACCCGTGTGTTTTATTTCTCGTTGTTTGGTCCTTTTCTTGTCGATTTTTTCTTATGTATATTCTTATGTTGTTATATGTGTATCCTTTATTATGAGGGTTTTGTTATTCATGAAGTTGATTTAGTATCGTCTATGAGTTTTAGAAAATAGGGTTTGTATAATGATGTTGTTTTTGAAAAATATGTCTTAAAAGGAATTTGGTATTATAAGTTATTGATGTGTATCTTATAACATAAAATTATTTAAAGTTTAGAAAAGGATTATACCAATATATATTAACACACAATACAGGCAGTGTACCTGATCGTACGTGAATATAGAATCAGTAAGTCCGGATCGAACTCAAGGAACGTGTATTTATATTCGTTATCTCAAATTATATAATTAAACTAATTAAAGCAATTAAATATGGGGGGCGTTTTAGTTCTGTGAGAACATATTTCAGAAAACAAATAACTAAAATAAAATAACAATTTAACTACGTGAAATTATGGATGAAAAACTGTTTTGAAAAGTCTTTAGATTCAATCAATATTTAGAAAGCAACGATTACTTGGATTTATGTTCACCTGGATTACGATTTAACAAGAATATGTTTGATTGATTTAACTGTGATTCCTATTATAACTAGATTTCCCGCTAGAGTTATCTAATCCTACAATTTTAGAGAAAGATCATACGATTATTCGTACATCAAGAGCTATCTTAGATTTATCCACTCTAAATTGTGCTTTAAGTTCACTATTGTTTACAATTTAATCTGTCGACTACGAATTAACAAAAGTCTCAATTATTCAGATTTGATATAATTGTCAGGTTCATTCAATTTATTAAATTACTAATCTCTTAGCCTATCTCAATTAAGTATCAAGCTACAATTATCTAATAAATCATATAATTGCAAATAACTAATAAATCATATAAGAACGCTAGTTATGTTATAGATCTATCAATCACGCTAAGTAGTAGATTTAATAACTTTGAATAAACATGGATCGCGATTAAACGTAAATAATAATGGAAAAATCAATAAGTTCAAACATAAACTTGATTAAAACATATGTGACAACCGTCTAAACTCAGGTCGAGAACACTAACTTTTAACCTCGTTATGTTTGTATATGATGCTCGTTATAACTAACTTTATGTGTTACGTGGTTACGTAGATATAACTCTTTAAGCTAAGCTCGATGTAACTCATACAAAAACTTTTAACGTAGGTATACGTTACTTAAACATAAAACGCGCGTGTCTCGGAATCGAAAAATCGGAAATCGAATCAATAATCGAATCCTAATACCAAGGAAACATATAAGGAGCTTTCCTAAGTTCATTACATAACAATTGCATGCTCTAAACAAAGTAACATTAAACGATAACGTAAAACAAAACCGAGTCACGACCAGCCTTCCACCGCGTCGCACTGGAGCCACCGCGACGCGGTGGAGGTGGTGCAGACTCACAAGTTTTGTTTTGATGAGTCATTTGTGCATGTAATAAGATCCCAACACCTGTCCCAAACGTGGCTAAAGCTTAAGAGGTCCAGGTTTTTGGTCATTGAAACATGTTAGGTCCCCTTTTTGTGTTCATTTCAAACACCCCAACTTAAACACACACATTTACACACACACACACACATTCATTTTCCAAGTAACTCTCTCAAACTCCCACAAGTTCCAGCAACTTTGCAAGCAAAAACATCTCTAAAATACCATAACAAACACCATAAAATCGTTTACAATCAAGAGGGAAGCAAGTAAATCTCATGTGGGGCAAGGAAAAACGGGTTCTAGCATTTTTGGGGCTAAAAACACCAAGGGTTCACTCCAATCTCTTCCAAATCACTTTTTACTCGGTATAAATCTCTCAAAACTTATGTCTTTATAATTTATACACTTTGCATGCATCATCTAACAACTAAAAATGAGTTTGTATGAAAATTTGTGACCATTTATATACAAAAACGGGATTTTATAAAAGTTATGTATAAATCCTTGTTATTATGGTTGAAAATACAAAATAAACTAATATTATAAAAGGTGTTACTAATTCTAGCCATTGCATGTTGAAATCCATCTTCAAAGTAACAAATTTCACCCAAAAACGATTTTTGGCAAAACTGCTCTGCTCGCGACCGCGCCACGGTGCCTCCACCGCGAGGCGGTCGTGGTGAAACCATGACCGCGGCGCGGTGCCTCCACCGCGAGGCGGTCGTGTTGCAGACTTGTTTCAAAACCGTATTTAAACCATTTTTGAGCGTAACTTTAAACTTGTCGTTTTAAGATTATATATCAAACTGATGTTCATGAAATACAACCTGAAATAGGGCAACTTATTCAACATATAGTCCCTATCGTGTTTTACAAGTTAAAGATCATTGTCATGGCATTTGTAAGCGGGGAAAGTGTAAAAAAATTGGATTTAAAAACTATAGCGCGGAAGCGCTGCCCGATTTTCACTAGACACTAATATAATCCTAACACTTAAGTAATTCTCGTTGACTAACGATGTTACAAATTCATAACCAATCATAATCACTCGATAACTTGGTATAAAATAGGATTCCGGTGATCCCGAGCACTTTTCGAGCTTTTCCGAGCACGCTTCGATCTTCGCAAACTGTGAGTTACAAACCCCTACTTTTAAATGCTTTTAAACATATTTTTGGGGTGAAATGCGAGTCTTAGGCTTAAACATTACTTTTAAGCCAATCAAACTTGAACGCTTAACGAAACGAATTGATACTTGAATACTATTTCGAAACTATATTTTGACGGCATTGTTGATGATTTTGCCAACAATGCCGAGGATACAAACACTAAATTGCCAATGACTAAACGTCGATCGTCATGTTGCGGACGTTGTACAACATGGACGTGAGACACCATTAAAATCCCATACACTCCTACATAACTAGTTGCTATTAATCTCTGGGAGAGGACCGATAGAATTTATGGATAGCGCTATTAGGGTAGTATGACCCTCACCACAAGGATAACAACAGATGGTGCATAGTTCTAGTGGGTAGGCATAAGGCTTAGCAACGAACGATCATTGGGAAATATTTAGGATTGTCACATAGTCGCGCTGTGTGGTCAATACCTACAAACTTGAATACTAATAATTTACGCATGGTTATGCGACGATTATATGAAATCTACTTTTTACGCCATCTTTATGTGCGTCGATACTTGTATGTTTTTACTTAAACTTTGTAGCTCACTAACTACGCCTCCCGTAGTTAACACTTGACTCGTATTTTCAGGTAACGAGTAAGCTAGCCGATGACTTCATGCTTTTGGGACGAATGACTTCAAGAACCGGGAAGGGTTTGGGTGGTTTGGCTATGAACACCCATTTTGTAATTCGGATATGTAAACGTTGTTTAAACATTTGTAAACCTTGGATGCTATGTTTTCTTTAATATAACTTGGTGTGGAATTATAAACTTGTGTATCGAATGCTATTGCTCTTCACATCCTGCGTCCGCTTTAGCGGGGTGTGACAACATAAATCCAGGTTCAACAATCCAAGCAATCGCTTAAAGAGTTTAGCTCATGTTGGATTGCAAGCAAATAACAAAATAAGTCTTCAAACAAATCATTGTATCAAGAAAAATAATGCAAATACGTTGAATCAATAATTACTAAAATCAAAGTTGGTTAAAAGAGATTAACCAAAAGCTTCCAAGTGTTTAACGGCTTCTAGGACTCTTCTTGCAGCTTTCCAGGATGGATGATGGTTGAAAATAATGAATAATCTCTTTTAAACTCGAGACCTAGAAGCCCTTTAAATAGATTCTGAAAACGACCATTTAGCCGTCGGCTGGTTCACTTCAGCCGTCGGCTGAAACACACGGCCTAAAAAATTGCTTCCGCGGCACGTAACGAACAATTATGCGAAAACTTCAATTTAGCCGCCGGCTAAATATCCTCAGCCGTCGGCTGTTTCTCAACTTTCATGTTTCTTGCTCGTTTGTCTCCGTTTCAAGCCGGTTTCAGCTCCTTTTCGCTCCATAGCCCAAATATAACTTTAATCTACAATTCTAACTAAAAATATACCAAATCATAACAAAAGTTGCAGATAATGATGCTTAAATATGATAAATGTGGCTACAAAATACGGTTTATTTCAGACACATCAGTTATTTTGGAGTATATAATCAAATTCAAAGGTATAGTATTAGGGTTTATGCTTTCTTGATCAAATTTGGAGTTTTAGGTTGGTTAAAAATGTTTTTATAAATTGTTGCATAATTAGTAAACTTTCTGAATTGCTGATCACAATTTTAGTCGTGTTCACAGAGCCGTAGTTTTCTAATAGTTTTGTATTTGTTAAAGATATCTAAATCAAAATTGTAGCTCTTGGAATCTAGTTTTCGAAAATACAAAGTTTTTCACCTAGTTCTATGTCAATCTCTCTAAAATCGTATTTTAGTAAGAGGTTGTCTGAATTAAAAGTAAAAACGTAATTGTTAGACTTTAATACTCAAATATGAGTAACAACTTAGAAAATCTTAATCATACTTTGATATTAGTTTTATTACTTTATAGCAGGTCCTATACTTATATAAAAATGGTTACTCATGTTTAAATGTTTTTTTGATAACTTACAAACGTTTTATAATTCAATCTATAAAAGTCGTCGGTTTTGGCAGATTATATAACCTGTTTTGTAATGATCATAATTTAGTGATAAATTTCTCAAACTGATCAAGCTTTATGTCCATAGTGTAGCCCTCAGAATCTAATTTTAAAAAGTGTAAGGCTCGTACTCTAATTCATTGTCAAACTCTCTATAACTGATTTTTAGTGAACATGGGTCTAAACTGTGTTTTGTTGTTCGCTTTGTATACGAATTTATGTTCACTTGTTTTATGTCTTAAAAGCGTATAACATGGAGTCCTTTTTTTATATGTCAAATTTATGATCTGGAGCTGATGGTAATTTTACGTGGTCGTTTGATATTTAAAAACGTTTTTACAAACTCGGGTACACTGAGTAGTGAACGGGTCAGCAAGTTTTTGTCTCCTTGTTGTGATAATATCTTGGTCATAACAGATTCTTTTTAGATAAATCTTGATTCCTCGTTGTATCTCTCGGAATATAATTTTTGAAAATATAAACCTCGTCCTCTAATTGGTTTTATAGAACTCTCAGAAACTGTAAATTAGTGAGGGGGGTCAAATCTGAAATCTTAAAACGATATTATTAGGTTCTTACAACTTGAAAATGTGTAACGATTTAACAAAGTTAATGATATTGTAAAATTGAATATATCTTTTTCATAACAGGTCTTAGATATACTAAAATGGATTTAATCATCTAAAAGTCTGTTGGTTAGCTCGTAATCGTTTTAAAACTCAATATACAAATGTTACAAATGTTTATATTTTTGGACAGATTATATAACCCATTTTGCTTGGAGCATATATCTCTTATAACTTATTCAATTTTGGCAAATACATGGTCCTTGATGTATCCCTCTGAGTCTTCTTTTCGTACATATAAGATTTGTCATCTAATTCCTTTTCAAACTCAATATATGACAGCTCTAGTGAACGTATATACTTGCTGAATTTTTAACCTTCATGTCTAAATCTAACGATTAATACCTCGGGTGTAAGTTAAATAAAATGGTTAATTGTAAATCTTAAAACTTACATTAAATGAGATTAAAACTTGAAACCTAATTCCTCATGAAACTTTACTTATACGGATTTTAGGGAAGCTCATTATCTAGTCGGGAGGCTAAGCTTGTGACCTACATACACACACACACATTCAAACTACCTGAGTAGTGTATATTTTTCTATACTGATGAGTTGAGTTCATCGCCCCTACTTTACTATTGCTTACGTTTTACAAATTGGGGGAAGGTAAAGCTCAACCAAACTATTTTGAGAATAATGATTTACGATAAAAAGATTTTACTTCCATACTTACTATATAGAGAAATATTACTATTTTCGGAAACTTGCCATAAATAGATACTTTTATTTATGGAAACTTACTATTTTTAGAAACCATGAAATGTGTAACAGAACTAATGCAATTTTTATAAAACTTTACGAGACAGTTGGTTGATACACATCAGTATATCTTTCCTACATATGCATCCACGCTCATTAGTATACCTTTTCTACTAATGAGGTGTAGTTACGGTAGCGTGACTACTGCGGATGATATATATCAGTATCCCTTTCCTACTAATACATGCGCGCTCATTAGTATACACTTCCTACTAATTAGGTGTACTTACTATTCTTACTTATGATATATGCTTACGTTGAATGATTGTGGATTATGTTTTCTTACTACTTACATGCATTAGTTACACATTACTTTAATATTGGTTTTAAGATATGATTTCTACCTTACATTTTACTACTTACTCGATATACTCGCTCAACTTTATGTTGACGTTTTTATGCTTTATTTTCAGGTAATGAGCATGCATAGGACTTGGACTTGGTTTACATTTCGGGCTTGCATGCCCATTACTTTGAATTTCTCTTTTATGTTTGTTTGATTGGTTGCAGTGTATGACGGTTTTCGTGTACTAAGGGTTTACCTTAAGTATGACGACGTCATAACGACTTTTATTTACTTATTCATATAGATTATATTCTTTATATTATTGTTGTGTTATGACGATCGCCAATCATGTTGCACCCTGCATTTCCGTCACTTTTTCCGTCTCAAGTTAGTCTAGTGTGCCTGTAGCTGACTACCGACTCTTATTAAAAACTTTTTATAAAGTTGCTTTATACTATTTTGATGTGTAATATTTATGATTTCATGTGTGTTTCATTTATACATTGTTGTATATGTATAGTACTTTAGGTGCACAAGTAAGTAGAGCCCGCTAGATGAGCTTCTATGTATAACTCGGACAAAAATGTAACGTTTGGTGAATGGTTTTTAATTATTTAATTATAACGGCAAATGTAAACTTTCTATTTTAATTATTAGTTAATATTTCCATGTTTATTTTATATCTTATCAGTAATTATAGAAATTCTCGAGTCATAAATTGTTACGAGAAAATGTTTGATTTTAATCTAGTTTTTTTTTTGGTCTCCCTTAGTCCGTGTCTTTAACCCGATCCATTTGATTATCCATTTAACCAATAAACCCATATTAATAACCCATACCCATGTTTAACCCATCAAACTAATAACTTATTAAACCTAAACATAAACATAAACAAACGATGTTGTTTTCTTTCCCCGCCTCACTTGATCGACCCGTCCTTGTTTCTTGTTCGACTCCAGCAGCAACAACATCATCCCCATCTTTGACTCTTCTTCTTTTTCCCTTTAACTGCGATCAGCAAAGAAGCAAGTAACAATCAATCATCAATCTGTCACCCGTGTGTTTTGTTAATTGATGTTTGGTAATTTTCTTGTCCATTGTTTCTTATGTGTTTTCTTATGTTATTATATGCGTATCCTTTATTATTAGGGTTTTGTTATTCATGAAGTTGATTTAGTTTCGTTTATGAGTTTTAGAAAATAGGGTTTGTATAATGATGTTGTTTTTGAAAACTATGTCTTAAAAGGAATTTGGTATAATAAGTTATTTTGGAGTATATAATCAGATCTCAAAGGTATAGTATTAGGTTTTATGCTTTCTTGATCAATTTTGGAGTTTTAGGTTGGTTAAAAACGTTTTTATAAATTGTTGCATAATTGGTAAACGTTTTGAATTGCTGATCAGAATTTCATTCATGTTCATAGAGCCATAGGTTTCTAATAGTTTCGTATTTGTAAAAGATATCTAAATTAAAGTTGTAGCTCTCGGAATCTAGTTTTCGTAAATATAAAGTTCTTCACCCAGTTGTTTGTCAATCTCTCTAAAACCTTATTTTAGTAAGCGGTGGTCTGAATTGAAAGTTAAAACGTAATTGTTAGACTTTAATATTTAAATATGTGTATCAACTTAGAAAATCTTAATCATACTTTGATATTAGTTTTATTACTTTATAGCAAGTCCTAAACTTATATAAAAATGGTTAATCATGTTTAAATGTTCTTTTGATAACTTTAAAAAACGTTTTTACAAACTCGGGTACACTAAGTACTGAACGGGCCAGCAAGTTTTTGTCTAACTTGTTGTGATAATATCTTGGTCATAACAGATTCTTTTTAGATGAATCTTGATTCCTCTTTTTAGCTCTCGGAATATACTTTTTGAAAATATAAGTTGAGAGTAAGTTGAGAGAGAAATAGGTAATTGTGTGTTTGTGTTTGATGAAATGAGGGAAAGAGGAAAAAGAGGTGAGGTTAAGTGAGGAGTTGGTGAATGAAATTCTGCAGTAATGGGTGGTCTAATCGAGCTTGGACATGTGTTTGGGTGAGATCACATGCAATTGTGACTTACCAAACTTTAAAAAACAATTATTCTGGGCATAGGGGCGTCGCCCTAAGTAGTTAGGGCTGCGCACCGAGCTGTTTGTCAGCCTTTTTCGTTTTTCGTTTTCGTTATCGTTAAGCATTCTCGTTCGTTGAAAGTTTATGATTGTTTTTCAATGAACGTAAACATGTGTGTCTCGGAATCAAAAATCGGAATCAATAAATGAAACCTAATACCAAGAAAACATATAATGAGCTTTCCTAAGTTCATTGCAAAACAATCGTAAACTTTAAACAAACATAAATGCTTAACGATAACGAAAACACAAACACAAACACAAACATACAAACACAAACACACACATGTACCTTGGGCGGCACCCTCCCCTGCAGATTCATTTTTTTTTTAAAGTTGTTGAGTCGCATTTGCATGGCTACACATTGGGACACATGTCCCAAACGTATTAGACCTCTCATTTGGCCCAGAGCTGCAACACCTACCCGTTACTCACTCCATTTGTTCACTTCTTTCTCTCACAATCACAAAAACACAAACACACACACACACACACACACACACACACACACACACACATTTTTCCTCTCTCAAGCTCTCCATTTTTTCCAGCCCCATTTACAGAGAAAAACACCCCAAAAACACCATCATAAATCATCCTCATAATCAAGGGTAGCAACAGATTGCATTCACTTTGATCACATACAAGTTTTCTACCGATTTGAAGCCGAAATCATCATTAAATCTCTACAATTCACCAACCATCCATTTTCTCTCCGGTATAAACTCTTTTAACTACTATGTTTACTCAAATAATTACTTGCATGTTACATCAATCACCTAAAAATGTATATTTATCAAGTTTTATTGTGAAATACATAATAAAACGAGTTTATATATGTTGATACATGAATCTTTGTTTTTATGGTTAAAAATCTAAAAAGAAACTGATATTTGAAAGTATTTTAAGGTTTTTATCACTTGCATGTTAAGACCCACCATTAAAATGACCATTTTTACAACGAAAAGGATTTTTGGAAAATGACATATAAACATTTATTGTGTTTGGTGAATTAGAGTGAATATTGCTAAAACAATTGTAAGCGGGAAAGTGTTTGAAAATTTTAGACTTAAAACTTATAGCGCAGAAGCGCTGCCCAATTTTCGTTAGACCAAATATTCACGCTTTAAAACTTAAGCATTTTCGTTAACTAAAGATTGTATAAACTTACTAAACAATAATCCTTACTCGAAAACTTGGTATGTTTTAGGGTCCTTTGATTCTGACGCGTTCAGACTTCTTTTCCGCACACGTTTACTTCTTCGCAATCCGCGAGTTACATCCCCACTCTTTTACTGTTTTTATACAAAGTTTTTGGAGAAACATAAGAACGAACCATTTTATGAACTTATGAACCGTTTTATGAACTTGTGAACCTCTACTTACTTATCGAACCGTTTTACTTTCTTATATACGTATGTCTTTTGCACTTGATACATTTGAGAACTGAATGATCGATTGTATGTGTTGCAACCGCAACGAGAACGGCATCATTATTGACTCTTGATAGGAACAATATTCGGCTAGGCCTTTAGTTAGAACACATACAACTATTTTATGTCAAATGGTGAAGCTACCAAAATGTCCAAGTCATAGTTTATATTAGTTAAGTTTCAATTAGGATTATCCGAATTTTTTAATAAATTGTAAAGTTCAGGATTTAGTTCGGATGAACAAGCTCTTCTCTGAATTACTTCAAGTTCATCCGAACTGATCTAACTGAGCTATAATGTTATGTTTCATCCGAAATGTTTTTTAATAAACATAAAAATGGCATATACGTAATTGTTAGCTAGTATAGGTCTATAAATAGTAGCTAGCAACGTGAAAAATGAATGCTTACAAAAGAATTGTAAAGTGTAAGTATTTCCAATCTACTTGTTCATTCTTCGTTGATTACCATCTCTAAATTGTTCAATTCAGTTACTTCTAATTCCGCTAGTCATAATTGAGATCATACACTGATTGATAGCTGTCAGGACTTACAAAACCTGACAATAATAGTTTGTGCGACAATGAGGGAACATATAACAGTTGGGAAGTTTTATCTGAGGTGAAATTTCAATTGTCCTCCAGATTTTACATCCATTTTCCCTTTATTTGCGGCTTGGATATGAGTTTTTATTGGTTTGGACATTTTAATAAAATCGGATATATCGTAAGTCACAGTATCCGTTTCCCTAAAATCGAAATCCATGGGCCATTACTGGATTGGGCTATATTCCCAATCCAATTGGACTTTGGGTTTAATTTTGGTTATTTAAGTAATCGGTCTTTGGGCCTTTAATTAGATTACCTGAATCATTGTTTCTTTTCAATCGTTCATTTGGGGCACATATGTTACCAATGTTACCTTTGCAACTCCATTTACCTGTTACCGTAAATTTTCAGGATTCTTCTCCTCCATTTTCAGCCGCCGCTACACCTCCGAATCCCTTTCCGGTCATTTCTTGATTGTTGGCTTGTGTGGCAGGTGGCTTTTTATCTGATTTGGGGTTTTTCATTCCCTTCTTTTGGACACCGGACAACCAATCTGGGTAAACCTACAATACAAAAGAATTGGTCTTTGGTATGTTTTGTCATTCCGCACTCCTCACAAACAAGGTGAGACTTGTCTTCCTTGATGTAGGGTATTTTTCCATCAAATTTCCGGTATCCTTTTCCGGTGAATACCATTCCGTCTGTGTTATCGGAACCTGCAATTAAACCGGTTGCTATACCCAGTTTATTGTTAGTTGCTCCCAAAATATTTTGATGAGCGGCTTTTTTACCAACAGTGGCGTAAGTTGTTTCCGCGGATGGTACTGTATCCAGCCTGAGTATTTCTCGTTTGATTAGGTCGAATTTACGATCCAATCCGTGTAAAAATTGGAAAAGTTTTTGTTCCGATCTTACCTTGGCATATGTCTTGACGTCCTCGGCACAGGTTATTGGATTTGAATCTATCCGATCGATCTCCCCCATACTGCTTATAGTGCAATCCAGAATTCTTCAAGCGTATTTTCGTTTTGTTTGAGTTCGTTTGCCTTTAAATGGAGATTGTATATTTGTAACTTATCTTTACCACTGTTTTATGTTGTGTCTAACGCTTCCCACAGTGCTTTTGCAGTTAGATACTCTGTGAGATTTACGGCTATGGTTGGTTCTATATTTTGAATGAGCCACGAGAAGACGACTAAGTCCTCTTGTTCCAATGTATCAAAGGTGTTACTTGTGATGGATGGCGGTTCATGAATTCAGTGAGAAAGTAATCGTTTTGATTTTCCCTAATGGATACTTGAATCATTCGAGTCCATACAGCATAATTGTGGTTGTTTAGTTTGAGATTAACGTGGAGGTTGTCGGACAGTTTTGGATGTTGGGGTTGTTGGTTGTTGTTGTTTTTCAGGATGGTTGCATGTTGTAAAGCTAGGTCAGAGATGGAGTTACTGTCTTCGGACACGGAAGCTCCTTACTCTTGACCGTTTATGGGTTTTAAGCGCTAAATGATGAGATTGAAAACCGCTCTGATACCACGTTAGCAATGGTCAGAAAAGGTTTCGTTTATTGAGTATGTTTATTTGATACATTCTACACATATTTATACTAACGATGTTACAACATAATTGGAAACTATGCTAAGATTGTGGCTGTAATTCTCGCTCTCACTTGTAATATTGTTGTCACTTGCTGTAATATTGCTCTAATTCGGGAAATGATTTCGAAGCTGATCCCGTAATTATTTATTTCTAACAGAGTAAGTAAGCCTAATATTGTTCGAGACGACTTGGTGGTTTAGATGTTGGACGGATTTGAGAAAGCAATGAAAGCACCACCGATAGAATACTGATTTGGGATGGTTAATCTTTCAAAAATAATAGACAAGTAAAAACTAAAGAAATATTAAACTTAACCACTTTCTTCTTCATTCATATTAAACTCAAATGCAACAACAACATATTAATAGGAATTAGAAACAGGTAATCTAAAACTACTGATTACTTTTAAACTAAAAGCATGATATCACTAATATAAACTAGAGTTAATTACATAATTGGTCCCTGTGTTTGTTCCAAAACAACGGGTCCAGTCCCTGGGTCGCAATTCCTTCGGACCCAGTCCCTGGACCCTATCTTTGGTTGCACGTTTGGTCCATTTGTCACTTAAAATGACGAAAATACCCTTGATAAATAAATATTAATTTATCTATCAATTTAAAAAATAAATAAAACATAAAAAAAAAACTAATTATTCCTATTTCAAATCAAGATAACCAAAAAAAAAAATTTATATCAAATCAAAACCCCATTTCTTTGATATTACTCCATTGTTGATATTACCATGAATACATACGAGATTCATCATCATCAACCTTTATTTTTCTTAAAAAGAAAAAACACAGATCTCTTAAAATCCCTAACCACAACCAGCGTCCGCCATCACCATTCACCACTATCCGATTTGGTGGTTTCTTTGAAACTAACTGATTTCATTTTTCTAACCACATACAGGTTTCGATTGACGGTAATAGTAAAATAGAAGAAACCCGAGGAATCCGAAGAGGAAATGGAAAACAAACCTTTAGTGACCGTCGGAAGCTTTTCCGGTAACTGTATATCGGAAGCTTTTCCGGAAAACAAACCGTTAGTGGAAAACATTTACAGAACGGAGATCTGTATATCGGAATCTTTTCCGGTAACGTACCTAATGGATTTGGAAAGTATTTATGGTCTGATGGATGTATGTATGAAGGAGAGTGGAAACGAGGTAAAGCTTCTGGTAAAGGGAAGTTTTCATGGCCGTCTGGTGCTATGCAAGAATTTTATTTGGGTTTTTGAAGTCGAAATTGATTTGGGGTTTTGAAATTGAGTTAGAGTGATGGTAATATCAAAGGTTGATGATGATGAATCTCGTATGTATTCATGGTAATATCAACAATGGAGTAATATTAAAGATTTGGGGTTTTGTTTTGATATGAAATTATGATATCGAAAGATTTATTTAGGTTTGATTTTGGTAGATAAATTAATATTTATTTATCAAGGGTATTTTCGTCATTTTAAGTGACAAAGGGACCAAACGTGCAACCAAAGATAGGGTCCAGGGACTGGGTCCGAAGGAATTGCGACCCAGGGACTGGACCCGTTGTTTTGGAACAAACACAGGGACCAATTATGTAATTAACTCTATAAACTAACTTGACCAATTAACTTGAAAACCAATTAACTAATTAACTAATTAACTAATAAGAAACTAACTTATAAAACAAAAGAAAAACAATTTAAGTCTTTAACCCATGCACTAATTTGTGAAACTTCTTTAAATCATATAAAATTAGGACTAAATAAAATATTTATTTGTAATATTGTTATTGAGGGCTGTTGCGGTGATCATCATATAAAAATTGACCGTCAAACTGAAATTCATGTAAAGAAGCAGTTCGTTATCACCGGATATATCTATCCTCGCACTTCAAAACAAACGCATCATACAAAAAGTCACTAAAATTGAACGTCAAACTGAAATTATGTGCCCTAGAATCTTAGATGGTTCTAGAAAACCCATTTTAACTAAACAAAATATTAGTTTGTGATATAATTAATTAGCTATGGTCCACCTTTAGTTTTATATATGAGTTTCTCATTCATTTCGCGTACCTAGCGAGTGGTGTACCAGTTTTATAGTTTTATTGTATTGAAATAATTGGTTGGATATCGGTCAGTACGATACCATACAATATACCGAAAAAATTGATAAAATATTGGTACCACTAGCATCGAATACCAAACTTTTAAAAAATGTGGTACCGAATATTGTACCACTTGTATTCGGTTGATATCTATACGATTACGATATCGATATTTCAGTACTTTTACTGACCCCTAATTCAAAGTAAATGTGTATTTTGTTCAATATTCTCCTTTAAATTGGCAGTTCATATTTGTACGTAGCTCTTTCTAAAGCTTATTGAATTAATCTTTTAAAAGCGGAAACCACTCTTTTAAATTGTTTTATATAATACACAACTTTTGAATGACAATTTGTTTTGAAACTGAATATCGATATCGTAATCGTATAGATATCAACCGAATACAAGTGGTACAATATTCGGTACCACATTTTTTAATATGACACTTTTATTACTTTTTCGATAAAAAGTATGTAAATGGACCTTTATTTTCAATTTTTGAACACTGATGGTTTAACATCCTGGTCTTCAAAATTCATCTTTAACAAACTCTTTACATATCTTTTTATAATTATTCAAAGCATACAATTAAAGCCTTTATAATCATTAATAGTCATATGCCTCTTAGTCCAAAACCTCGTGAGCAATAATATCAAACAAGTGTTACTTAATAATCAAATCAAACATAGTTTAAAGTCATTATTATAAAAAAAAAAAAAAAAAGAAAAAAAAAAAAAAAAAAAATAAGTTGGTGTTATAGATCAACAATTAAGGCTACCCACCAAGTAAACCCAATCTCACAAATCATTATATAACGACGAAGACTACCAACTTCATCGACCTACATGAATACGAGACTCAATCCAAGAAACAAGTGTTAGTTAAAAATTAAATGATACATTGTAGATTTATAAAAACTTTGACCAAAGTTCAAGAAATAGTTTAATAAAATCATCATCCTTTTACTTTTCATTGAACTCAACCCGTTTTATCATTTATTCTTGTCAAGACATCTAAACTCTAAACTCAAGGTTAGTCTTGACTGCTACTCCTAATCTCATTTTAACAAATATTATCTTTCAAACTATCTTTATAATAAAAACATCTTTATCTCCAACACATCTTTAGGATAGTATCAAGTCTTTAATACTAAGCATATGAGTAAAGTACATACATCCATATGTTACCAAATATAACAAACTAATGAATTGACTGTGATTCTAACTTTGGTTGTGCATTTGATCGGCCTCTTTGTTGATTTTCTTGTAATGAGGCTTGAACTTTCTTCTTTTGATGACTAGAAACCTTTTAAAATATAATCATAAGATTGTTTACTCAATAGAATTTAGGTGGTGATGGGCAGGGCCCAGGGGCGGATGTACATGGTCAAGAGGGTATGCAATTGCATACCCTATCCAAATTACTAGCAGTGCAAAAATTTGGAGTTTTGTGTTTATTTGGTAGTCTAAGATAGAATTGCACACCCTTATTTCAAATCCTAGATCCAGTGCACACCCTTATTTCAAATCGTAGATCCGCCACTGGCAGGGCCGGCCCTGGGCATGGGCGACAAAGGCGACTGCCTAGGGCATCAATATAATGGGGGCATCCAATCGTTTTGTATAGTATTAACTTTAATTACTAAGAAAATAGACGATAATGTGTTTTCAAAAATAATATACTTTGATTTTAAGAAAAAGTAAGATAGTAATAAAGTTATTTTTAATTGATTGGATGGATGATTTCAAAGAAACAAGTTTGCAATCGCAGATTGGTGGTTTGCAGACAAGAAAAATGAGGAAAAAGATAACATTAATTTCATATTATACCTTATAGTTTTCACTACAGTTTTACACTAAATTTTATAATTTTGTTTTCTTACCTTAGTTATTTTTATACTTTAATGTGAGAAACATAAAACTTATTCTCATCATACTTTTTGATATTATAAAAAAAATTAATAATGCTGATGAATACGTTTGCATATATTTATTATATTTTTTTGGTTTTAATATGCATAAATGAATCTATCTTTGATATCTTAGCAAGTATTGATATGGATTTTGGGGTATATCATATGGACAAAGAGTTATGCTATCCATAATTCATAAGAAAATGTTTACTCAATTTTATTTTCAAAATGATATGACATAACATTTGCACAAAGCATCTCAAGCATATTAATTATTTCCCATCTTTCTTTTCTTATTTAAATTTTGACACGTTATTTTACAAAAATATATATATAAACCTTTTATAAAAGGATTATTTCTCTTGGAAGAAAATGATCTCGGACTTATAGCAACATTTTCAGATGTTTTCTTTAATTTAGAGATAATATTATTCATTTTATTAATTAGTGGATTTTTCTTTCGATCTTTGGTTGTTATATTAATAAATTTCCTTCTTTCAGTTTGTATATACATTATCTAAAATAATGATTTACGAGAATATCCAAAATATTAATTAAACAAAAAGACTATTTATGCATAGGAAATACAATAGTAGGAAACTAGGAAGTGTCCGGTGGCTTTTGAAAAATAGTATGTTTGGTTATAAAATTCCATTAGGGCATTTTATTTTTTCTCCTCCAAGACATCGAAGAAGTGAGGACCGGCCCTCGTGATGGGTAGCCTGAAAGGAAGCGTGGACTCAACAGAATTTTGTGTAGAATTAGATTTAGTTTGTTAGATTAATCATATTAAATGATATTTATTTATATTAAACTATCTTAAAGCTTTTATAACAAACTTGATAAGTTTTTCTTTTTCCGTTTGGTATGGGTAAATAATTTCTTTGTTATATTTTTAATTTTCGATTGGAAGTAAATAAAGGCATATAGCTTTCCGGTTCTGAAAAGACCACTAAAATTTTAGATAAATTAGCTGAAGAATAATACATGAACCCGTACTCATAGACACTTGGAGAAATATATATCTATATATATGCTTCGGTATAATATATATTGGGTATCGTCCAACTTTTTCGAACCTATTACTATCACTTTTACAGAAAACCCAATCTGTGGAACAAAATGTCACTATCTGTAACCAACCTAAAACATTCTCTTTTCTCCACATATTATCTGCACAGCCCCTATATAACCCCCCATGCTTACTTACTATCCATAAAGCAGCTAATTAAAATTATTCTATTCGATCACTAACAGCTCTACGTTAACATTTCACATATGGATAGAGTGAATAGAATGGTTTCAGAGAGGCCAGTGGTGATCTTTAGCAAGAGCTCTTGCATCTTGTCCCACACAGTAAAGTCTCTCTTCAATGAATTTGGTGTAAACCCTACAGTTTACGAGCTTGACGAGATACCAATTGGCAGAGAAATAGAGCAGGCATTGTCTGGGCTTGGGTGCAGTACAGTCCCGGCTGTGTTCATTGGTGGTGAATTGGTTGGCGGAACTAGTGAAATTATGAGTCTTCAACTTAAGAGGGTGTTGAAGCCAATGCTCATAAGTGCCGGAGCTTTATGGGTTTGATTTGTGGCAATAACTTTATTTGATACTATATATATCTAATAAAGCACATAATAAGTGCAAGTAATTTGGAAATAATAAAGATGTTGATATCATATGAGATTATATATATACTCCACGAGGCTACACTATTTGACTCTATTTATCTACACTTCCCCCTTATAGGTGATCGAGTGACAATGAATTTTAAGCAATAATAACGGTACTTGTTTCCTAATTTTGGTCTCCTTGCGTGGCTTTTATATTTAAATGCATGATGTCCAATGATGTGTTGGGTTAATCGGGTTTAGTTTATGGGTCACGGATAGGTTCGATAAAACAGTTTAATAGAGTCTAATTTGGTCAGTTACTTGCACGAGTTTGAAGGGCCACAATAGTGGTGTTGACCAAATTAGTGAGAGCAAATAGTGGAGTTAGTAGAGTCTGTTTGTTTTGTTAGTGGTACATGGCATGTACAACCACTTTCCTTTTATTTAGCATAGTCTTCTTTCATTTAGAATAGTGAATAAATAGCATGTCTGTTTTCATTTAGTAACTTTTCATTCAAGTAATATATAGAAAACGTTCCAAGACTTTGAGTGTGTGTAACTGTGTAGTGTGTGTTTGTTAAAGGGCTTGAACCAACATGATAAAATTATAATTCTCTTTATGCATGATTGATACTCGTGGAAAATTTATAATTCTCTTTATAGACATTATGAAACTGAAACTAGAACCAGAAAAACTAGAGAGGCCGGTTTTCCAACAGATTTCTCAAGCACAAGGCTACTTATCATCAATTAGGATAGAACTATATCTTTGTAATAAATTTCTTTTTTACATCAATGAGGGACTTCGATGAAACCTTATGAACGACATAGATGCCGATATAATCATTATTCTATTACAACAAAAATACACATCAATACAAAACCAAAGAAACGAACAATTTATTTACATGATATCTTAGTGAAAAGTGAGTTTTCACAACTTTACACATCAATAAATTAAAGTGTGCTTGTCACACCCCCCCCCCCCCCCCCCCCCCCCCTTCAAAATACCCTTGTATTGCTGTCCAAAAATATGTATTCGGGAAAAGAGAAAAATAATATGTTTCAAAAAGATATAAGTCAAACCCTTTTGGGTTATCAAAATATAGAATGTTACAAGCACTTCATGATTTTTGGGAATTTTTTAAGATGGTCTAACTCAATCAAATAACCTCGTATTTTTGGTTTCAACAGTTTCAAAATTTGTTGGACCCCAGTACCTTAATCGGCTTGCTGAGAATGAACCACTTGGATTCAAAGAATGGCATGAATACCAAATTAAAGATAACCAAAATATCTAACATTACTCACTGGCGTAATCATGATTTGAGGGAAATTGAGTAAGTTGTGATCCGTGAAAGTCGCACAAAATAATTAAGTAGAAAAACAATTTACATAGTTTGTGGTTCAAACATCATTTTAATGTTAAAAAGGTGGAATTGGCACACGTGGCTAGACTTTCTGAAAACTAGACTCCACAAGCTACTGTTTGGAAAAAGAAACTAAATGTTGGGTACCAAATAGTATGGATGAAGCTATGAAATCTTAAAAGTGTGTGTTCATGATCTGAACGTTTAAGTCGAGTGAACTAAATTCATCACCAGACTTAAACATAAAAAGTCAGTCAGTGAAGAATTTAACTCGGGTAAACATGTTACTTCACCAGAGCTAACTGAAGTTCATTAGAGTGAAATTTAAACTAAAGATTAAGTAAGTCAACACAAGTCAACATTGAAGATTATAACTCTAATGATGAACACTCTACTTCCGAGTTAAAGTTAACAGCTTCAGAGTTAAAATTAAGATGAAGACTTAGTTGTTTGAGTGTAATTTGTGTGTTATGATGTCTATAAATAGTGTGGTTAGTGATTGTAGCCAGTTGTCTTTGAACCCGGACTCATTATGATTGCCGTCAATCTTAAACAGATTGAATGTAACGACTTTTCCCGCCAATTCACACTCTGAATAATATCGTTTCAATTCAGTTTTCGATTGATCAATTCCTCAATTGCAATTAGTATTTTTATATTCAATCAGATCATGAGATTCCGCGTCATCATTTGATAATAAAATTCACTGGTTAAGAGCTTAAGGATCATATTTAGTCTTGTTAATTGGTATCAGATCCAGACAAATCAATTGATTAAATTCAATTGATTATGGTTCATCGATTTTACTTGATTCACTTGATTCGAGGGAATTCAGTCAAATTATCAGTGTTTTGTTTGAACCGGAGAAGTTCAAATTAAAATTGAAGAACTTGTGAAGATTAGTTTGTTTCTGATGAAATTTTTGTTACGATAATCACTTACAGGTGATCGGAGTATGAAGTTAATCCACGAGTTATCAATTTATGAAGAGATGGGTTTTGATGCTATAGATTTTAAATCGGATAATGAAGCAGTTCATCCGACCTAAATCTGAATTCATTCTAGTTGAAGATTTGAGAAGGATGAAGTGTTAAATCAGAAATTGAAGGAAACTGAGATTGTTGAAGATCATATTGTTCTAACGATGATGAAGGAATGAAGATTACAAGTTTATCATGTTTTGAAGAACAAAATATTTTCAGAAACATGTTTCCTCAAAAATATATGATCTGGTAATCAGGTCATGATTCAGATTTATAATGATGATCTACAAGTTTAACTCAGATGAAGGTTTATGAGATTCTATGAGCTTGTTGTTTAAGGGGGAGTTTGTTTGATTCTCGTTGAAGAATCTGAAAATAAGGGAGAGATTGTTTGTGTTTGCATTTCTAACCATGGAGAATCAGTTTTTGATGAATCTGAAGAATTATTTGAAGCTAATCATGGAGAATCATATTTGATAGTTTGAAGAATCATAGCATCATCCAAAGGGGAGATTGTTGGGTAATGAATAGTATGGATAAAGCTATGAAATCATAAAAGTGCGTGTTCATGATCTGAATGTTTAAGTCGGGTGAACTAAGTTCATTACCCGACTTAAACATAAAAAGTAAGTCAATGAAGAATTTAACTCGGGTAAACATGTTACTTCACCAGAGCTAACTGAAGTTCATCAGAGTT
Organism: Senecio squalidus; assembly: GCA_910822075.1. Taxonomy (NCBI): domain Eukaryota; kingdom Viridiplantae; phylum Streptophyta; class Magnoliopsida; order Asterales; family Asteraceae; genus Senecio; species Senecio squalidus. The sequence continues at coordinate 38,897,179 of CAJVGC010000001.1, read as the reverse complement.
AAATTTAAACTAAAGATTAAGTAAGTCAACACAAGTCAACATTGAAGATTATAAGTTTGACGATGAAGACTCTACTTCCGAGTTAGAGTAAACAACTTCGGAGTTAAAATTAAGATAAAGACTTAGTTGTTTGAGAGTAATTTGTATGTTATGATGTCTATAAATAGTGTGGTTAGTGAGTGTAGTCAGTTGTCTTTGAACCCGGACTCATTATGAGTGCCATCAAGCATAAACAGACTCAATGTAACGGTTTTTCCCGCAAATTCACACTATGAATGATATCGTTTCAATTCAGTTTTCGATTGATCAATTGCAATTAGTATTTATAGATTCAATCAGATCATGAGATTCCACATCCTGATTTGATAATACAATTCACTAGTTAAGATCTAAAGGATCCTATTTAGTCTTTTCAATTGGTATCAGAGCCAGAAAAATCAATGGATTAAATTCAATTGATTATGGCTCATCGATTTGACTTGATTCGAGTGAATTCAATCAAATTATCAATGTTTTGTTTGAATCGAAGAAGTTCAAATTAAAATTGAAGAAGGTTATTGAAGAACTTGTTAAGATTAGTTTGTTTCTAGTGAAGCTAATCCAGGATTTATCAATTTACGAAGATATGAGTTTTGATGCTTTAGATTTTAAATCGGATAATGAAGCAGTTCCGAACTAAATCTGAAGTCCTTTTAGTTGAATATTTGGATAGGATTGAAGGGTTAAATTATAAATTGAATGAAATTGAGATTGTTGATGATCAAATTGTTCTTATGATGATGAAGGAATGACGATCACAAGTTTATCATGTATTGAAGAACAAAATGTTTTTCAGAAACATGTTTCCTTAAAACAATATGATCTGGTAATTAGTTCATGATTCAGATTTATAATGATGATCTACAAGTTTAACTCAGATGAAGGTTTATGAGATTCTATGAGGTTGTTGGTTGTGGCGGAGTTTGTTTGATTCTTGTTCGAGCAGTGGTTTTCAAACACAAGGAATACAGTTAATGTGAAGTCAACCTTCGATCTCCTGTGATGATCACAGTGCAAACCCAGTAAGTTCTTGACGAACCTAGGGTGATCAAGGTTGAGGGCGGAAGCAAGAGTATATGAACTCTGTTTAAGATTTTGTGTGTGTGTTGAAGTGAGATAAGATGATGTCGACAACGATTTAGACTATGTATTTATATGGCCAGTTTCAAGTATAGGGAACGTCCATCAATTAATGATGATCATGAATACTTAAACTGCCTTAATAATCAATCAGTGGTATACGAATCATCTTCTATCTTTATTATTGTTAAGATGCGACGTCTCACTATTACGACAGTAGTAAAGTGGTTGTCAATCGTCATTATGACTGACGTCTAAGACAAAGGCAAGCACCTTCAAATATGGTACGACAAGCGTTGACAACCTAAGACAACCTGACATGCGGTACTTGGCAAGTGATGACAAATTTCGACCACGTGACAGGCGATGACAGTCTGACAGGCGATGACAGCCTGTCAGGCGACTGGCAGGTGATGACAGCCTGTCAGGTGATGATAGCCTGTCAAGCGACTGACAGGTGATGACAGCCTGTCGGACGATTGACAGGTGATGACAGCCTGTCAGGCGATGGCATACAGGCGGTACAATCTTGACAGGCGATCATATCTTGCTCAATGGGCTTGCTTCTAGCAGCGGGCTTTAAGTAACAAAAGGTCCATTACTATATTTAGGTTTTAGTGATTACCTATATATACATAGGTAATCCTACTAACCTCATCAATTCTCGTTGAAGAATCTGAAAGTAAGAGAGAGATTGTTTGTGTTTGCATTTCTAACCATGGAGAATTAGTTTTTGATGAATCTGAAGAATTATTTGAAGCTAATCATGGAGAATCATATTTGATAGTATGAAGATTCATAGAATCATCCAAGGGGGAGATTGTGGGGTACTGAATAGTATGGATGAAGCTATGAAATCTTAAATGTGTGTGTTCATGATCTGAATGTTTAAGTCGGGTGAACTAAGTTCATCACCCGACTTAAACATAAAAAGTCGGTCAATAAAGAATTTAACTCGGGGAAACATGTTACTTCACCAGATCTAACTGAAGTTCATCGGAGTTAAATTTAAACTGAAGATTAAGTTAGTCAACACAAGTAAGTATTGAAGATTATAATTGTTGGGCCAAGAAATGGAATGTATGAAGCTATGGAGTCTTCTGTGTGTTGGAATAAAGATGATTTCAGTTTGTGGAGGGTCCGAACTGAAATCATCAAGAATAATCCGAGGTGAAGTTTTCAGTTCGGAGAACACGTTAGTTCAGATACTCTGAACTAAATGAAGTTCCTCCGAACTGAAAATAAGCTAAAGTCTAACTTAGGTCAACAGAAGTCAACATTGAAGATATCAATTCGGAGGATGAAGACTTTGATTCAGAACTGAAGTGAACTCCCCGAGTTGAAATTAAGATGATGATAATGTTGTAATAATTTAGTTCGTAGTGTGTCTGTTTGTTAGATTTTGTCTATAAATAGTGTGATAGGTTGTTAGAGTTTGTTGTCTTTGAACCCGGAAGTCTCTCAAAGAGATTCTGTCGAGCTCAAATGTCAGTTGTAACAAGCTCGATCCAAAACCTATCACCACTATCAATGAAATCTTAAACAGTTGCGCATTTTGTTGTTGTTTATCAGTTCTTTCAATCTCAATCACAAATTCTATTTCATGTTTCCTTCAATTTAGATTCCAAAATCAGGTCATGAGATTCCTGTCACACCCCGCTATAGCGGAAACACGGAATGTGAGAGCTGGAAATATCATTACACGGTCCTAAGCAAATATAAACGATTCAAGTCATTTCGATTAAAAATGAATTGTTCAAGATTCAACAACCAAGCAGTTCATAAGTTTAAAATAAAGTACAAGTACAATGTTTCAATTAAAAATTCCCAAAACATAAAGGTCTTTCCCAATAAGCGCCTCACGCGACCATATCGACCCTCCTTTGCCATGCATTCCGAACACTTACTTTAATTTCCTGAAACATAAGATAAAGTGTCAACTACATAAAGTAGTGAGTGAGTTACAGTTTAGAGTTCGAGAAAGTTTCTAAAAATAGAAAGTTGCCAAAAATAGTAAGTTGTAAAACATATATTGACGTCATAAGTACAAGAACGAGTTGACGTTTGAACATATATGTAAATTGTAAAAGTTTGTACGTTCGCGAGTAAAGTAATTAAATAAACTCGTATAGTAAAGTTATAGCGGAATCCAGGCGCTAAAAGTGTGTATATGCGTATGGGATATGTGTTTAACTAAATAAAGGTATCTCGTATCAATCACTTGGCATAATATAAGTAGTAAGTATACACTAAACCGATTGACTGGTCGTGAACTAGCCCAAAACTGTTTAATTGTTTGAACTAATCAATATGTACTTGGGACGCTAACCCTGAGTAAGGAGTGACCCCTCCTAAGTATCGATACCCATATGACTAACGGCTAATGCTAATAGTGTATAAGTGAACTTGAACCAAAAACGGGCAATTGAACAATGTTGCAAAAATTGTACTGAACTCTTACGGGCTTATATATCCATCAAGGATTGGTTTCGAACAAGTATCCTAGTTTAGTTAACCCGCTAAGGCAATAACACAAATACGCATAATAGTTTGTACAAGAACCAAGTTTGAACAGTTTCGAATAAGTTGCAAAAGTACCAAGTTTGAACAGTTTCGAATAAGTTGCAAAAGTACCAAGTTTGAACAGTTCCAATTAAGTTGCAAAAGTACCAAGTTTGAACAGTTCCAATTAAGTTGCAAAAGTACCAAGTTTGAACAGTTCCAATTAAGTTGCAAAAGTACCAAGTTTTAACAGTTCCAATTAAGTTGCAAAAGTACCAAGTTTTGAACAGTTTCAAATAAGTTGCAAATAGTGTTAATAGTTACAAACATGTGATCTTATGTTTCCCCCAAATAATGTTTAAATGTACAAAAAGTAAAACAAGTGGGGTTGTAACTCACGGTTTGCGAAGAGAGATATGAACTAGCACAAAGAGAGGCGGAACGCGTCGGGAATCACAAACGACCTAGAACACCGGAATGTTGTATAAGTTGTATTAGTATAATTTGAGTTATGTTAAGTTTCAATTTAACATTTTTAAGTCTCAATTTATAATACTCAGATTATGTCCCAAAAGTTTATTACGGAAAATTTATAAGGTTTGTATGTTCGTGTACGTTTTATAGTCCGAAATGTCCAATTATGTACCAAAAGTGTCAAAGTTCCAAGTTAATGTGTGTAAGTCTCGAAGTTATTAAGTTTCTGAATTTGAAATGTTATTTACGGTGAAAATTGGGCAGCGCTTCCGCGTTATAAAATTTATGTCCATTTTCAAAACACTTTCCCGCTTTAGTATTCACAATATAACGTTTTAAGCAATAAAACTCAAGTTTCAAGTCCATAGAGCTTTTCCAACAATATAATATGTCAAAACAGTAGCTTATTAACATGTATATAATCTGTGATAGTTTATTTCAGCTTAAAATCACGTTTACGACCTTTAAAACGACAAAAATAGTGGACAGGGGCATTCTGGCGGCGGCTGGAGGAAGACAGCCGCCGGCTGACTTTTAGCCGTCGGCTGAAATCCTTCAGCCGCCGGCCAAAAGGCTTCGGCCAGTTTCAAAGTTGCTCTAATTTTCGTTTTTAAGCTCGTTTAACCGTTAGATTCGACATGCAAACTGGTATAACTTAAACATATGTATTTTTGAGGTAAAATCTCAGTTTTCTTTTAGATTTTTAGGTTAAATATATAGATCTTATATAAAACTCGTTTTTAAGCAAGAAAACGTTTTGAAAGTTTATGAAAGCTTATTTTCAGGTTATAGATCGAACATGCAAGTGAAGATAAGTATAAAAATAGTAAAAAGGAAGTGTTATACCGAAGAGAATAAGGATGTGATGGTTTGAACAAGATTTAGCTCAAAAAACGACTTGGAAACCCGATTTAAACCTTTTCCTTGATACCCTTTTTCTCCTAGAACGATTTGTATGTGTTAGATGGTGGATATTTTGATGTTTATGGACTGAAAATGGTGTTTAGTTTCTGTTTTTGCTTTGGTCTAGAGAGAAAATAGAGAGAGTGTTGTGTGTGTGTGTTTTGTGTTTTGATTCAAACAAAATGAATGTAGTGTTAAAGTGATGTTGTTTTCTGGCCTAGGGGTTCACAAATGGCAGTTATAGTTGCCCAGTCCCGAGCCAAAAAGGGTTGGTCCAATCCCGTTTCATGCAGAAATGAGTCATCAGCCAGTCTGGACAGCAGGATTCAGCCGCCGGCTGGCTATATTCAGCCGCCGGCTGAATTGAAAAATCCAGCTTTTGACGTTTTAAGTTTTCCGTTATAATTAGTTAAGGACTAGAATCTTTTTAGTTACCGTTATGAACTTAGTCAAGTTCTTGTATTGATTATTTGGTGTTAGGATTTATAATTTTTGATTCCGACATTGGTTCCGACAATTTAAAAGTACAATAGAATGAACCCGAACAATAAGAACACGATAAAAGAGAACTAAAGTTTCGAACCGATTTAGTAACTGAAAATCACCTGAAATTTAGACTGTTGTCACAATTCCACATCATAGTCGGCCAACCCTAGGAATTGACGAATTTCCGTAGGAGTCGTCGGGGCTTGCCATTTCTCGATCGCTTCTATCTTAGCCGGATCCACATGGATCCCATCTTGGTTGACCACATGACCAAGGAAATGTACTTCCCGGAGCCAGAATTCACACTTAGAGAATTTGGCGTACAGTTTCTGTTCTCGGAGGAGTTCTAGAATAAGTTTCAAGTGTTTCGCGTGATCCTCCTTGTTTCTTGAGTAGATAAGAATGTCATCAATGAACACGATCACAAATTTGTCGAGGTAAGGTCTACACACTCGGTTCATTAAGTCCATGAACACTGCAGGTGCGTTGGTTAGACCGAATGGCATGACTAGGAATTCGTAATGACCGTAACGAGTACGAAAAGCGGTTTTTGGAACGTCGGTCTCACTGACACGAACCTGATGATAACCCGAACGGAGGTCGATTTTCTAGAAGTAAGTTGCACCCTGCAACTGGTCGAAGAGGTCATCGATCCTCGGGAGTGGGTATCGGTTCTTGACGATCAGCTTGTTTAGTTCGCGGTAGTCGATGCACATACGAAAGGATCCGTCTTTCTTTTTAACGAAGAGTATAGGAGCTCCCCAGGGTGACGAGCTAGGACGGATAAGACCATGATCTAAGAGTTCCTGAAGCTGTTTAGACACCTCTTGCATCTCCGGTGGGGCTAGACGGTACGGTGTCCGAGCGACCGGTGCTGCACCAGGAATGAGGTCTATCCGGAATTCCACTTGTCGATGCGGAGGTAACCCGGGCAAATCTTCTGGAAAGACTTCAGGGTGATCCTTGACTACTGGGATATCTTGAACACGGATCTCCTTGGGTTTACGTTCAACAACGTGGGCAAGGAATGCGTCACAGTCCTTCTCGAGGTACTTACGCATTTTGATGGACGACACGAGACGGAGTGAACGTCCGGGTTTGTCTCCTTGAACGATTAAAGTTTCAGAGTCGGAAAGAGGGATGCGAATGAGTTTGTCAAAACAGACGATCTCGGCTCGGAAACGAGAGAGCCAGTCCATTCCGACGATGACATCAAAGCTTTTCAGCTCGATAGGGATTAAATCGATAGGGAAAGTTTTATCGGACAGACATAAGGAACATCCTATGATTATATCCTTAGCTTCGAACTCCTGACCGTTAGCGTACTCTATGGTGAAGCTATCCTTAAGAATCTTAGATCCTAAGTTAATAAGGGGTCTAAATTCTAAGGACACAAAGCTCCTTTCGGCACCAGAATCGAACAGAACAGATGCATAATGATTGTTAACAGGAAACGTATCGTTCACCGCGTTCGGATCCTGCCGTGCCTCTTCAGCTGTGAGTGCGAATGCACGTCCTCGACCTTGCCCGCCTCGGTTAGGTCGGGCGTTGCGGAGTCTGGGGCAAGCATTCCGGAAGTGCTGATCACTTCCGCACTCGTAGCACACCGGATTTGGACCTGGAGCTGCCAACTTCTCCGTGCAGTACCTGGCAAAATGTCCTTCCTTCTGGCACTTTAGACACACGGGGCAGTTACCGAGGTGGTGGAAATTGCACTTGTTGCACTTGGGGTTCGTCCCCGTATATCGGTTTCCTGCTGGGGGAAGTGGCGGTGGCGGTGCTACGGCTGCAATGGCAAGGTTGCGGGTGGTCTTCTTCTTCTTGTTCCGGTCACTTCGCCTCGTAGTCTGATCAGACTTCCTTTTCTCACCCGACTCCTTCTTGGATGAGGCAGGAGTGGTGAGTAGGTTGCTCGTGAGGCGGTGAGCTAGGATGATGGCACTTTGGAGAGTCTGGGGTTCCTTAGTGAGAACCATTCCTCTGATTTCAGGAACAGGACCAGAGATGTAAAGGTCGATCTTGTTCTCTTCCGGAGTTACTAGCCTTGGGACAAGTCGAGCCAACTCGTGGAATCGGGCAGTGTACCCTTCGATGTCGTTTCCGACCATCTGATGATCCCAGAGCTCGGCTTCGAGCTTTTTAATTTCCCCTTTGGGGCAGTACTCCTCAATCAGGAGGGTTTTGAATTGTTCCCAGGTGAGAGCGTTAGCGGTGTCACGTCCCCTATTGCGGACCACATTGTTCCACCATGTCAGTTCTTTCCCGTGCAATACGCAGGAAGCGTACTGTACTTTCATAGCTTCAGCACATCCGCTGATGTGCAGCACTGACTCGATGCTCTCGAACCAGGATACCAAGCCTACGGCACCAGACGTGCCATGGAACTCTTTAGGCTTACAAGCCATGAAGCTTTTGTAGGTGCAGGCTGGTGGGTTCGGGGGTTGCTGTTGGTTCTGGTTCTGGTGGTTCTGTTGCTGCTGCTGCTGCTGCTGTTGTTGTTGCTGGTGGGCGTTGACGTTAGCGTTGATTCCCGCAGTGATCTGGGCGATCATATCGGGCATCGCTGCTTGCAACTGTTCGGCCACTTGCTCAGCAATGATCGCGGCATTGGTACGGGGTGCCATGATTCTACAACAGACAACAGATTCAGTTTAGAAACGCACGATCAGAAAAAATGAAAGAATATGATTCAATGAGATAAGTCAACAATCACGCAAGAGTAAGGTAACAGATCAGATAGAACACGCACGACAAAGTTTCAAAAGGTTCATACGTAAGAAGATGGTTCAACACAGTACAAGATTCACAAGATAAGTAACAATAGATAATAATAATTGGAACTTCATTCATTAAAATAAAGAGTTGAATACAAGGTTCAAATAGAAAAAGTACAGTACAATACATAAGGAAAATAATAGGAAATGGCCCGAAGTTGTGTACATTGAAAAATTACAACTCGGCCTACAGTACAAAGATAAAAAGGAAAAATAACTAACGGCGCCTCTCGAAGAACATCTTCGCAGCAATAACCGCCAACAAGGTCCCCATGACCAAGCAAACTCCTACCAAGCGTTGCACCGTACGGGCTGTGGCCTGAACCACAGAAAGGTGGCGCAATGCTTGTTCCGATAGCCTCTGCGCGGCGTCGGAGACCTCGCAAAGGAGCAGCCCTTGTTGCTGGGCTTCCTCTGAAAGTCCCCTAACCTCGCGGTGGAGGTGCAGGAAGGCGGCAAGAGTGGGGAGCTGTTGGTTAGGCGGCATCATCTGCCGGGCTGCCTCAGCGTCTCTAGAACGCTGCATCTCTTCTCGCTCGAGCTGCCGCTCCCACGAGTAATGGTCCAACATCGAGGTGCGCGGAACCTCGGGAGGCGGGTGCCCGAATGGGAAATGGGGTGGCGCAGGCCTGGACGGGACGTCCTGTCGCGCTGCCATCCTATCGGGTAGCCGTCCCGGAAGGATTACCTGTTTACGTGCCGTCGTAACGACACGTGGTCCACGCCGCTGTGGTGGCGCAGCAACGGGGGCCGGTGGAGGTGGTAAGACCGACCTCGGGCTAGACCCGATGCTACTGGACACAGCCATGGAGGTATCCTCCGTAGGGTCCGTGGTCTGATGACGGATGCTTTCCGAGGCGGTATGGCCCTCGGAAGGCTCGTGAGAGGACGCGGCTCTCGGTTGGGATCGTGACTGAGATCGTGAGGGAGATCGTGAACGTGACGATTGAGACATGACGGATCTGCGACGTAAAAGTTTCGTAAGTACATGAACAAGAATATGCTAAAGGAAAATAAGTAAGGAATGCAGGTAAGGGTCGATCACGTGAGGTTGGGAATAGTAAGACCGGGAATTTTTTTGACTCAAAATCGTTTGTCTTTAGAAATTACTTTTCGTCCTTGCATAAGTCATTTTGAACTAGGCAGGGGTGATCAGGCCATGCGTAGTTAAAAATAATCATGCAATCGCAAAATTAATTCACTAAAGTTTTGAACCTATAATGATTTTCCGAAAAGCCTTGGTTATAGTTTGGTTTCAAAAACTTTCTAGAAATTTCTAAAACCGTTTTCACTACAACCTGTGCTCTGATACCAAGTCTGTCACACCCCGCTATAGCGGATACACGGAATGTGAGAGCTGGATATATCATTACACGGTCATAAGCAAATATAAACGTTTCAAGTCATTTCGATTAAAAATGAATTGTTCAAGATTCAACAACCAAGCAGTTCATAAGTTTAAAATAAAGTACAAGTACAATGTTTCAATTAAAAATTCCCAAAACATAAAGGTCTTTCCCAATAAGCGCCTCACGCGACCATATCGACCCTCCTTTGCCTTGCATTACGAACACTTACTTTAATTTCCTGAAACATAAGATAAAGTGTCAATTACATAAAGTAGTGAGTGAGTTACAGTTTAGAGTTCGAGAAAGTTTCTAAAAATAGAAAGTTGCCAAAAATAGTAAGTTGTAAAACATATATTGACGTCATAAGTACAAGAACGAGTTTACGTTTGAACATATATGTAAATTGTAAAAGTTTGTACGTTCGCGAGTAAAGTAATTAAATAAACTCGTATAGTAAAGTTGTAGCGGAATCCAGGCGCTAAAAGTGTGTATATGCGTATGGGATATGTGTTTAACTAAATAAAGGTATCTCGTATTAATCACTTGGCATAATATAAGTAGTAAGTATACACTAAACCGATTGACTGGTCGTGAACTAGCCCAAAAATGTTTAATTGTTTGAACGTTTGAACTAATCAATATGTACTTGGGACGCTAACCCTGAGTAAGGAGTGACCCCTCCTAAGTATCGATACCCATATGACTAACGGCTAATGCTAATAGTGTATAAGTGAACTTGAACCAAAAACGGGCAAGTGAACAATGTTGCAAAAATTGTACTGAACTCTTACGGGCTTATATATCCATCAAGGATTGGTTTCGAACAAGTATCCTAGTTTAGTTAACCCGCTAAGGCAATAACACAAATACGCATAATAGTTTGTACAAGAACCAAGTTTGAACAGTTTCGAATAAGTTGCAAAAGTACCAAGTTTGAACAGTTCCAATTAAGTTGCAAAAGTACCAAGTTTGAACAGTTCCAATTAAGTTGCAAAAGTACCAAGTTTGAACAGTTCCAATTAAGTTGCAAAAGTACCAAGTTTTGAACAGTTCCAATTAAGTTGCAAAAGTACCAAGTTTGAACAGTTCCAATTAAGTTGCAAAAGTACCAAGTTTTGAACAGTTCCAATTAAGTTGCAAAAGTACCAAGTTTTGAACAGTTTTAAATAAGTTGCAAATAGGGTTAATAGTTACAAACATGTGATCTTATGTTTCCCCCAAATAATGTTTAAATGTACAAAAAGTAAAACAAGTGGGGTTGTAACTCACGGTTTGCAAAGAGAGATATGAACTAGCACAAAGAGAGGCGGAACGCGTCGGGAATCACAAACGACCTAGAACACCGGAATGTTGTATAAGTTGTATTAGTATAATTTGAGTTATGTTAAGTTTCAATTTAACATTTTTAAGTCTCAATTTATAATACTCAGATTCTGTCCCAAAAGTTTATTACGGAAAATTTATAAGGTTTGTATGTTCGTGTACGTTTTATAGTCCGAAATGTCCAATTATGTACCAAAAGTGTCAAAGTTCCAAGTTAATGTGTGTAAGTCTCGAAGTTATTAAGTTTCTGAATTTGAAATGTTATTTACGGTGAAAATTGGGCAGCGCTTCCGCGTTATAAAATTTATGTCCATTTTCAAAACACTTTCTCGCTTTAGTATTCACAATATAACGTTTTAAGCAATAAAACTCAAGTTTCAAGTCCATAGAGCTTTTCCAACAATATAATATGTCAAAACAGTAGCTTATTAACATGTATATAATCTGTGATAGTTTATTTCAGCTTAAAATCACGTTTACGACCTTTAAAACGACAAAAATAGTGGACAGGGGCATTCTGGCGGCGGCTGGAGGAAGACAGCCGCCGGCTGACTTTTAGCCGTCGGCTGAAATCCTTCAGCCGCCGGCCAAAAGGCTTCGGCCAGTTTCAAAGTTGCTCTAATTTTCGTTTTTAAGCTCGTTTAACCGTTAGATTCGACATGCAAACTGGTATAACTTAAACATATGTATTTTTGAGGTAAAATCTCAGTTTTCTTTTAGATTTTTAGGTTAAATATATAGACCTTCAATAAAAACTCGTTTTTAAGCAAGAAAACGTTTTGAAAGTTTATGAAAGCTTATTTTCAGGTTATAGATCGAACATGCAAGTGAAGATAAGTATAAAAATAGTAAAAAGGAAGTGTTATACCGAAGAGAATAAGGATGTGATGGTTTGAACAAGATTTAGCTCCAAAAACGACTTGGAAACCCGATTTAAACCTTTTCCTTGATACCCTTTTTCTCCTAGAACGATTTGTATGTGTTAGATGGTGGATATTTTGATGTTTATGGACTGAAAATGGTGTTTAGTTTCTGTTTTTGCTTTGGTCTAGAGAGAAAATAGAGAGAGTGTTGTGTGTGTGTGTTTTGTGTTTTGATTCAAACAAAATGAATGTAGTGTTAAAGTGATGTTGTTTTCTGGCCTAGGGGTTCACAAATGGCAGTTATAGTTGCCCAGTCCCGAGCCAAAAAGGGTTGGTCCAATCCCGTTTCATGCAGAAATGAGTCATCAACCAGTCTGGACAGCAGGATTCAGCCGCCGGCTGGCTATATGCAGCCGCCGGCGGAATATATTCAGCTGCCGGCTGAATTGAAAAATCCAGCTTTTGACATTTTAAGTTTTCCGTTATAATTAGTTAAGGACTAGAATCTTTTTAGTTACCGTTATGAACTTAGTCAAGTTCTTGTATTGATTATTTGGTGTTAGGATTTATAATTTTTGATTCCAACATTGGTTCCGACAATTTAAAAGTACAATAGAATGAACCCGAACAATATGAACACGATAAAAGGGAATTAAAGTTTCGAACCGATTTAGTAACTGAAAATCACCTGAAATTTAGACGGTTGTCACAATTCCACATCATGACCTCTTTTCAATTCGATTCGCTTGAGTGATAGTGAGCTATGAGATGAAATTCAGGACCTGTCAATTGGAATCAGATCCAGACAAATCAATTGATTGAATTCGATGAGTCTGGTTCATCAATTTGACTTGATTCGGAAATTAGGTCAAACTATTAGTGAATCGAAGAAGTCCGAAGTGAAATTGGAGAAGTGCGAAGTGAAATTGAAGAGCTGTATTTAAGAATCTGTTAAGATTTAAAGGTGTTGATGGTGGATCTGGAGTTACACTTATCAGTTCAAAGACCATTGGTCTAGAGGGAGCGAAAAAACGAGTTATCGATTTGTGAAAGGGGTGTGATTGAAGTAGAACGGAGCTCTACTTCACGTCATCAATTTGAGAAAAAGGTGTGACGTGAAGTTTCAGACTTAAAATCAGGATGACCTCATCAAGGTGTTCAACCGTCAGAGAAGACTATAGAAACGAACAATGATCATTCAGATATACAATTGATGAAGAAATGAAAACTACAAGTTGATCCGGGAGTGGCTAAGAACGAAATGTTTGAATAACATGTTTATTAAAACCTGGATGAACTTGTAGTTAAGATTTTAATTCGGAAATGTACTGATGATGTACATGCACAAATCAGTTGACAGATTGATGAATCTGGTTGAAATTTCTGAAAAGCTAGATGGAGCTCGTTTGAGATTAAGTTAGTATGGCATGTCACTTTTTTGCACAAGATGTCCAACAAGGATGAAAGATTAGTTTGAACTAGCAAGTATTCTAGAGTTTACTCCGAAGAGTAAGTGTAGAGAGATTATGGAATTACTTACTTTTGTCATCCGAATTAGCTCAATTGAGGAATCTGAGGTTGGCTACTGATGGAAGAAAAGTGATTTTAGCTGCCGATAAAGTGCTTACCATGGAGCAGTTGATTTTGAAGAATCAAGAAAATAAACTAGTGATTCTGCAGCTATTTCTCCTGAATTTCTTCAAGTGTCCAAAAAGATGAAAAGGAGGAAGCCAAACATGTAACACAAATTATGAAGATTGAAGACTCATAGCATCATCCAAAGGAGCGATTGTTGGGCCAAGAAATGGAATGGATGAAGCTATGGAGTTTTATGTGTGTTGGAATAAAGATGATTTCAGTGCGTGGAGGGTCCGAACTGAAATCATCAAGAATAATCCGAAGTGAAGTTTTTAGTTCGAAGAACAAGTTAGTTCAGATACTCTGAACTAAATGAAGTTCCTCCGAACTGAAAATAAGCTGAAGTCTAACTTAAGTCAACGGAAGTCAACATTGAAGATATCAATTCGGAGGATGAAGACTTTTATTCAGAACTGAAGGGAACTCCCCGAGTTGAAATTAAGATGATGATAATGTTGTAATAATTCAGTTTGTAGTCTGTATGTTTGTTAATTTTTGTCTATAAATAGTGTGATAGGTTGTTAGAGTTTGTTGTCTTTGAACCTGGAAGTCTCTCAAAGAGGTTCCGCCGAGCTTGAATGTCAGTTGTAACAAGCTCGATTCAAAACCTTTCACCACTATCAATGAAATCTTAAACAGTTGCGCATTTTGTTGTTGTTTATCAGTTCTTTCAATCTCAATCACAAATTCTATTTCATGTTTCCTTCAATTTAGATTCCAAACTCAGGTCACGAGATTCCGCATCATGACCTGTTTTCAATTCGATTCGCTTGAGTGATAGTGAGCTATGAGATGAAATTCAGGACTTGTCAATAACTTTGATGATGAAGCCTCTACTTTCGAGTTAAAGTGAATATCTTCAGAGTTAACATTAAGATGTAGACTTAGTTTTTTGAGTGTAATTTGTATGTTATGATGTCTATAAATAGTGTGATTAGTGAGTGTAGTTAGTTGTCTTGTAACCAGACTCATTATGAGTGCCGCCAAGCTTAAACAGATTCGATGTAACGGTTTTTCCGGCCAATTCACACTATGAATGATATCATTTCAATTCAGTTTTCAGTTAATCAATTCTTCAATTGCAATTAGTATTTTTAGATTCAATTAGATCATGAGATTCCACATCATGATTTAATAATACAATTCACTGGTTAAGAGCATAAGGATCCTATTTAGTCTTTTCAATTGGTAACAGATCAAGACAAAGCAATTGATTAAATTCAATTGATTCTGGCTCATCGATTTTGACTTGATTCGAGTGAATTCATACAAAATATCAGTGTTTTGTTTAAATCGAAGAAGTTCAAATTAAAACTGAAGAACGTTATTGAAGAACTTGCTGGTACGATAATCAATTGGAGGTGATCAAAGTATGAAGCTAATCCATGAGTTATCAATTATGAGGAGATGAGTTTTGATGCTTTAGATTTTAAATAGGATAATGAAGCGGTTTATCCGAACTAAATCTGAAGTCACTCTTTTTGAAGATTTGAGAAGGATTGAAGTGTTAAAACAGAAATTGAAGGAAATTGAGATTGTTGATGTGACAACCGTCTAAAAGTTCAGGTGAATTCCGTATTCTTTATCTTCGAGATATTTTTTATTGCTCTTAATTATACTTATACCGTAAATGTGTGTGTCTCGAAATCGAAATCGGAATCAATAATTGAATCCTAATACCAAGAAAACATATAATGAACTTTCCTAAGTTTATTGCAAAACAATTGTAAACTTTAAGCGAACACGAATGCTTAACGATAACACAAACGAAAAACGAAAAAGCCAAATTCTGGCCTCCAATGCGCTGCTTTGGGATGTGCAGACAACAAAGGTGTTAGTGCCTTGTGAGTCACAAAAAACGTGTCAACACTTTTTACACATGTCCTAATGCATGTTATAAGTCCTTTTGGTCCAGTAAATGAACCTCTAAACATTCATTCAAGACCTTTTGATCCTTCCAACATTACACACACACATTCACTTACATTTCATTCTTCTCTCATTACAAACACACACTTACCCTCAATTTCTCTCAAGCTCTCATTTCCAGCAAATATTAATGAGAAAATTCACCAAAATCATCACCATAAAGCGCCACCCTCATCAAAAATATCAAGGAGCTTTCTGCAACTTTAGTTACATACAACATTACCATCGTTTTTCTACCGTTTTGAAGCTAAAATCACCAACAAATCTCTCTAAATCATTATCCATCCATTTTCTCTCCGGTATAAACTATTTTATTTACTATTTTTACTCAAATAATCAATTGCATGTTAGATCAATCACCTAAAAACATGTTTTTATTGAGTTTCATGGTGATTTACATCAGAAAAACGAGTTTTCATAAGTTATTACATAGATCTTCGTTTTTGTGGTTACAAAGCTTAAAGAAACTGTTACTAGAAAGAAAATTGATGTTTTTATCATTTTCATGTCGAAATCCACCATCAAAATGATAATTTTTACAACAAAAAGGAGTTTGTTAAAAATTGTGACGTCCCGTCAATTTGGAGTACTTCTGTTACTGTCATTATTTTAATTTTATTCGCAATTGTTTTGACCCTTGTATTTCGCTTTGTTTTACTCACGGTTTATTATTGAGAATCGGGTTTTGAGTGTTTATTTTGATTCGTCCCTTGAGACGTAAGATTATGTTTATCTAAGTGCCATGTAGTTAGTATTATCATGGAAATAAGTTAGGAGGTTACGCCAATTTTTTCGGTTAACGTATTCTTTATCTTCGAGAAACCGTGCTTTGCTCATGTTTATATTTTTATCGAGAAGTACGTATCCTAAAATCGGAATTTAAAATCGTATCATTTAATGAATCTTAATACCAAGAATACATATGATTGACTTGCCTAAGTTCAGGTGTAAAACAATCGGGAACCCTAAACGAATACATATACGTAACTACAACACGAACAAAAAAAAACCCGAAGAAATCCAGGAAACGGACTGGGCGCGCCGCGGTCCATCCTCTGGACAACTCTTTTTGTTGAGTTGTGAGTCACACTTTGCATGTAACATACATTTGACACCTGTTTTCAAACGTGTCAACACCTCATTTAGACCAGATTTATGCATCATTTAGTGTCTTACAAGCCTCATTTCATTCTTACAAACACACACACACACACACAAGATTTCAAACTCTCTCTCTCTTGAAGCATAAACACACAAACACTTATTCTTCAAACTTTCTTTATTATGGCTGTGATTTCCAGCAAATAAACCTACAAATTTCATCCATACAAATAACATTTTCATCAAGAGGAGCAAGAGTTTTTCATCCCTTTGGTGGATTGATTTGGTTTTTCATCATTTTTGGGTCAAAATCACCTTCAAACATCAAGGATCTCCTTCAAATCGTGCTAGATCATCCTACTTTCACCTTCTTTGGGGTATAATAACTAATCTCTACTGTATTTTCTAAGTTTTCTTCATTGCATGTATGATCAAGTTCTTAGAAATGAGTTTTATAAAGATTTGGTGGGTAAAATCTATGAAATCAAGAGTTTTATAAAATGTATATGGATCTTTGATTTAAATGGTGAAAAGCTTTACAAAATGGTTGTTTGAAAGTGTTTTAATGATTCCATAACTTGCATGTCTAAATCTATTACATCAAAAGATGATTTGCCAACACAAAACGATTTTTGTAAAATTGGGGTTCCTGTCCCCCACCGCGCCACGGTGACACCACAGCGAGGCGGTCGTGGTGAATATACCACCGCGCCACGGTGACACCACCGCGAGGCGGTCGTGGACCAGATTCTGGAAATTTTGTAAATCCGTTAAATTTGCACCTTAAGCTCGTTATTTTGTGAACCTTTATTAACGGTGAGTGTATTGTGTTTTGGAGGAGGGTTTGTCCTCAACACCACGCCACGAGGTCTTTGGTTCCGTATTCTATTCTTGTCAAATCTTGCGGGTGTTAACGGTATAAATTGCTATCCTTGAGAATCTTTCGATTTCATTATCCTTTCCTATTAATTACGGTTTTAGCCTTAAAAACGGTTAGGAATAAATATTAGACCAACACTTGTTATATTACCGGTTTTGGACTAAGAATGGACTAAAATACGTAAAGAAATACAAATTTTGACTTTTAACAATAAATGCTCGTGTAAGTAAAATACTTAAAAGTAACATATTATGTAATAACATCGTCTTTGGACTCAGAGACGTCAGCGCAATCATAAATTTCATAATATTACTTAAAACGAATGATTTTAACCTTTTTCGACGAATAAACCTTCGTTACAAAATGCACGCGTAATCTAAAATCGTCAAATGATGTTTTTACGACAAACTTTTTATAAAATGGTTTCGAAAGTCATATTACCCTGACATTTTGGAAAGTAAAGACTTTAAGTTCTTAAAATGTTAAGGTTGGACTTTTACTTTAACTTTGACTTCCCTTCGAGTTGACTTTGACTTTTGTAAAGTCAACACCTTTGACTTTGAATTTTATAAAGTCAACATCTTTGACTTTAACCAAGTCAACCTCTTCGATGTTGACCTTGATCGATTTAATAAATCTTGGTAACGATATTTGATTTCAATCGGTATTCCCGTTAGTCCTTTTTCGACTCGGAATACTATTCCATCTTAATTGTCGTTTATGACGTGAAAGATCGATATCTTGTCGATCGGCCCTTTCTGGCGCGGAACATCGTCTTCTTAATACGTCATCTTGATTAAACTTATTGATCATTGGAATATTTTATTAAACTAAATCTTAACCGACAAGGCTAAACCGGACTAGACTTATTGAGATACTGAGACTATGTTATTTGTTGTTGTAAGGCACTTAGACGGTGGATTTGTAGCTCCGTGATTGTTTATCCGAGATTTGCTGAAGCTTGTATTGTGAGTTATTCGTAGCCCTTGTCTTACTATTTTTAGGGCTGTAAAGCGTACTTTAAAAATTGTCGGTATAAATAGTAGGCGTAATGTATATCTTGTCTGCTTAAATGTTAGACGTCATCTTGTCTGCTTAAATGTTAGACGTCATCTTGTCTGCTTAAATGTTAGACGTCATCTTGTCTGCTTAATGCTAGACGTTATCTTGTTTGCTAAATTGCTAGACGTTATTGTTAGTCCCGTTTCATGCAAACAAAAGATATAACGATGAATATTACAAAGAACACAAAGAAATCAATGAACTAGATACGTTTTATTCAATGACAAATAACGGAATTCACTTAGAAAACCGGAGGAATTCACACAGAATTCATCAGTGTTAATAAACCCTAAGAACTCTATAAATAGAGTTCTTGATAAACTTGGAAAATAAGATAAGTGCAAATCTCTCTAACAAATAGGAGATATGCATAACAACTTACCTAAAATAAAGTTCCAAGTAACTAAGTCTCATCTTTGAGTCTTACTAAGACTCATAATCACTAAGACTCATAATCACTAAGACTCAGAACACACTTAGTCTTAGAAGTCACCTAGACTTAAATTATGACTCATCAAATTTATAAGTTGGGTTTTAATCATTGGTTTTTCCCAACAATCTCCCCCTATCTGATGATGTCAAAATCTTTTCACAAACATACACTAAGTATAAAAACTGACCCAGACTATAAAAGTATAAAACGTAAGTCTGAAACAGAAAAATAATTCTTCTTTTCTTCATCCATTGCAATCTGTCCTTCTTCCATGTAATTAATCTTTTCAGTTCTTGATCAGACGGATTATGCAGTTGTAGACACTTTAGAAGACTTCTTTTAATCTTTCTTTTAGCTCCTCCTATTTGATGATGACAAAACAAATAAATAGATTACAAGAAATGTATTGTTTGAGTTGTTTACTTTGTAGCTTGAATCTCCCCACTAACATCGCAAATCTTTTTCTTGTTAATCTTTAAACTTTTCTCCCCCGTTTTGTTATCATCCTTCTTCAATAAATAAAGTTTGAACACATCTAAAAACTTTATTTTCGGCTTCATAGATGTTAATTACCCTTGAGCTAGCCTTTATTTTGAATTCTGGATTCGTGTGAGACTGAGTTAATGTAAAACTGATTTGCGTGGGGCTGAGTTGCTCAATCTGACCTATGGGGCTGACCTACTCAGTCTGAGTTTTACGGCTGACCCGCTCAAGCTGACCTTTGGTGAGACTAACTCACGTCTTACTCCGAGACTGACTTGGTCAGACTGAAAATTTGCACCAGATTCAACATTGCATATCTCAAAGATGACATGTCTGATGAAGCTAAAATTTCAGCACAAGGTAGATCTATGTCTCGTTAAATACATATCCAAAAATCAAGAAAATTCAACGGTTAACGAACACACAGTAGTCGTTTTACCACAGATTCGCATATAAATCAGCTAACATTCGGCATTCATCTTTGAAATTATATATCTATTTTTCGAGACATCTGATGAGACTGAAACTTTGACAAAACTTAGATATGTATGCCTTGAAGATTATATCAAAAAAATACCAAGATCTAATGTGTAACGAATAAACGGTGATCATTTTAATATAGTTATACACATTAACAATAAACTTTCTGCAGCAGACTTCAAAAATAAATATATCTTGATCAGAAGCTCCGATTATAAATTCCTTCTGTCAGAATGTGCGCTTATGTGGAAATCATCTTCAGTAAATATTTCATGAAAATCCGACGGCTAATGAATGAGATTTGCCCTTTTTATCACTGCTGCCCAGAATATGACGAACTTAAACACGGATTTTCAACAATCTTCTTTGAATACGATATCTTTTATCTTGAATGGATCTTTACAGATCTGGAATAGATCTGAAACGCTCTTGGTACCAATTGTTATTCCCGTTTCATGCAAACAAAAGATATAACGATGAATATTACGAAGAACACAAAGAAATTAATGAACTAGATACGTTTTATTCAATGAGAAATAACGAAATTCACTTAGAAAACCGGAGGAATTCACACAGAATTCATCAGTGTTAATAAACCCTAAGAACTCTATAAATAGAGTTCTTGATAAACTTGGAAAATAAGATAAGTGAAAATCTCTCTAACAAATAGGAAATATGCATAACAACTTACCTAAAATAAAGTTCCAAGTAACGAAGTCTCATCTTTGAGTCTTACTAAGACTCATAATCACTAAGACTCAGAACACACTTAGTCTTAGAAGTCACCTAGACTCAGATTATGACTCATAATTACTAAGACTCATAATCACTAAGACTCAGAAAACACTTAGTCTTAGAAGTCACATAGACTTAAATTATGACTCATCAGATTTATAAGTTGGGTTTTAATAATTAGTTTTTCCCAACAATATATATATACATACATATATAGTGAATGGTTCATGCGAGAACTAATAAATTTGCGAGAACTGCGAGAACTAAATCTAGACCACTTATTTTTTGATCAATGGTTGAGATGAAGGATGGCAAATTGGTAATTAATTTGAATGTTGAGTATTATATTATAAGTGGCAAAAGGGTATTTCTGTAACTTCATATCATTCCTAAAATCTCTCTTTTTCTTGTTCTTAACCCTAACTACGTTTGCTATAATAAATCCCCAGTTGCATTCTCTCTCTCTCTCTCTCTCAATTAACCCAGATCTTAAACTATTTTCATATTAGCGATTGGTTTTTGATGATCAAGAACGATGAATATGATCATGTCGATTCTCAAACAAGTTATAATCTGGTACACCCGAGTGAAGTTATGTAGGTTTGCTGTGATTCTCATAAATCAAGAAAGAAGAACGATAAGTATGCTAATGATTATTTTGTCCCTCTTTTCAAAAACACCAAACATTTACTTATATAATCTATGTATATGGAGTCTTTTTTTTTTTTTTTTAATATAATTAGTCTACAATTGTGTGCTATCACCTGTATGAATCTTAATTTACTTCGAAATATCTGCTTTTTCTTTCGTATTTAGTTTAATTTAGGGTTGTTAGCTTGGGGATTTTATATTTACCTTGATTTTTAATTTAGTGCTTTTTAGGTTATTTAATCAAAATATTAAATTCCTTTTTCTACTTAGGTTTTTATATTTTTAGTGTTCATCATTTTTTTTTTGTTAGCAGTTAACAATTGTATCTAAGGTTTATTTATTTATTTAATTTATATCTTATGTTAAATTTGCGGTTACAGGTTCATGGGGATCAAGTCTTAAAGATGATAAACGTAGTTGACAACATGTTCATATATGACCATCGAAATATTATTATGGTTGTGATACAAGATTAAGGCCTGTAGATCCGTTTAAAATGTATGTTCATATATAAACACGGGAAAATGATGATCTAAATAATATATGAACATCAGATGAACATCGATAAATTTACACAATCTGGTCACTTGTGTACACACATATTCTCTATATATTTTGTTTTCTTAAAATGTAAAGATAAAAGATTGTACTATTTGTGTTTATTTTAAATTTTCTAATTTAATATAATGGGTTTGAAAATTTCGTTCAGATGTGAACTGCATGTATTGGTTTTTTCTTTATCGATATCCTTGTCATTAGTTCCTCGTGAACTGCATGTATTGGTTTTTTCTTTGTCGATATCCTTGTCATTAGTTCCTCTTAACATTCAAAAATTAAGATCTTAGAGGTAGTGGTTGATATGACCCATTTAATTTTTTTTTAAGAAATATATGTAAATTTTTTTAACAAAAGAGAAAAGAAAATAAACAAAATAAACAAAATGGTTCAGAAGTGCACAAGATCAAACAAAGCATATACGACCGAATGAGTTAGATTTAAATGTTACAGAATTCTACAGGAAAAATAATAACATCGTTCTTTTTACTTAAAGGTTTAGGATAGAGAAAATTAAAAGATATTAAATAAATTTAAAACTAATGAAAAAATATGGAATTTAAGAATTGTCTAAACTAACCTTTTGATTTAAAATTAAAGTTTTAAGATAGTAAAAAAATGTGTGGTCCAGAATTAGTTCTCGCAGTTCTCGCATGATTTAGAGTTCTCCCATGAACCAGTCCCTACATATATATAAAGGGTGAGGTTCGGGTAAGAACGGCCCGAAGTATAGGAACGCTAGAACCAATGTTGGCCGTCCGATTAAGGTGCTGATCAGTAGTAACCACTTACTACTGATCAGCAGAAACCACTTACTACTGATTAGCAACAAATTTTGGCCGTCCGATTAAAAATTTTATATCAAACCTGGCAGTGCTGATCAGTAGTAAGTGGTTACTACTGATCAGTAGTAAGTGGTTGCTACTGATCAGCACCTTAATCGGACGGCCAACATTGGTTCTTAGGGTTGTTATACTTCGGGCCGTTCTTACACAATCCGTGGTATATATATATATATATATATATATATATATATATATATATATATATATATATATATATATATATATATATATATATATATGTTCAAATCTTACGCATAGCGTTCCATAACGGGATAATTAGCTTCAAAGATGTCTTCTATGTGCAACAGTTAAGTAGAACTTGTTGAGTGTTGCTCAAGTCTGTGATGAGAAACACACAACCATCTTCGCTGCATCTGAATGTGTAATTATGAAGCCTGGATATGTTATTGATGATAGCATGATCCTACTCAGGACTGCAAGAAGAGACAATGTCTATTGCTTTGATAGACAACCAACTGCAGTTGAAGCATGCTTTGTCTCCAAAGCAACTGTGGATGAATTCACTCTTTGGCACAGGAGGATTTGTTACATGAATCTAAAGAACATCAATCAACTGGTTAAGTCAAGTTTGGTCAGAGGTCTTCCAAACAAACAATTTAATCTGGATGACAACTGTGTGGCCTGCTTGAAAGGGAAGCAGCACAAATCTTCTCACAAGTCCAATGAGATCAACACCATTACTACTCCTTTAAATTTTGCTCCACATGGATCTATTTGGTCCCACAAATGTAAAGAGCATTGCTAAGAAGTCCTATTGCCTTGTGATCACTGATGACTTCACAAGGTATACTTGGGTGTACTTCCTGGCCACTAAAGATGAGACAAGTCAGCTGCTCATCTCATTCATCACCAAAGTAGAACACCAAGTCAATCTGAAAGTGAAGAAGATCAGATGTGACAACGGGACAGAGTTCAAAAATCAAGTGATGAACGAATTCTGTGAGAAGAAGGGGATAGAGAGACAATTCAGTGCTGCTATAACTCCTTAACAAAATGGAGTTGCTGAACGGAGGAATAGGACCCTAATTGAAGCAGCTAGAAGCATGTTGGTAGACTCTAACCTAACCATCTTCTTCTGGGCAGAAGCAGTAAATACTGCCTCCTATGTCCAGGATCGAGTTATTCTAGTTAAGTCTCAAAACAAGACCCCATATGAGCTTCTCCACAAGAGACAACCTTTGGTAGGTTTCTTAAGAGCATGTGGGTGTCCTTGTGTTTGGAACTCGTAGGATTATCTTGGAAAGTTCGAGAGCAAGGCAGATGAAGGATATTTCGTTGGATATTAATCACAGAGCAAGGTGTATCGCGTCTACAATCATAAGACCAAGATCATTGAAGAGAGTTCTAATGTTTCCTTCAATGAAAACACTCCCAACATGAAGGGTCAAGCACCAAACTGGGTATTTGATTTTGGACGCTTTAACCAAATCCTTGGATTTCAACTTTGATTTCCACACCTCATCAATTCCTACTGATCCTCTTTCTACTGCCACTCCTCTTGTTTCTACTGCTAAATCGGTTACTACGGAGCCAGTTAATAGTGACTCGGTTTCTACTGCTCCAATCCTTGGTATATAAGATTAGATGTAATGGGTATCGTTGAAAATAAAGATAGTAGAATTTATTCCCACAAAACTAAGGCATAATCCTTATAATGCATAAAACTGATAGTGGATCCGTTTATCCGCAGATTCGACATGTCGCACTCGTCACACTCCCGTTCACAGTCTCTCTCCCGGTCGCAGTCTCACTCCCACTCAAGGGTCCTCTAGTCGCAAGAAGTCTCGGAGGACTTCACGGCTTCAGAGGCCCAGCACCATGAGACTACCGATCCCACCGAGGAGAGTTCAATGGCTTTCTCTAGCAGCCATGGCACTTCCACTCCGCGGACCGTGCTACATGTTGTACCTCCGGTGCCCGTTGCAGCGCCACCGCAGCAGCGTAGACCCCGTGTTAGGATGACTGCTCGTAAGCAGCTGGAACTTGCCTTGGTTGTTTGTTCCCTCTGAGCGGTATTTAGAGAAGTGCCCCACCTTCTGGCACTTGTGGCACACCGGGCAGTTCCCGTTGTGGTGGAAGTTGCACTTGTTACACCTGGGGTGTGGCCCAGTGTAGTTTCGGGTTTCGGTTGGTGGTGTGGTTGTGGGTGCAGCAGTCACCATGTCTGTCACACCCCGCTAAAGCGGAAACACGAGGTGCGAAGAGCATCGATATCATAACACGAGTCATAGTAAAACATAACGGTTTCAAGTCATTTAGTTAAGAAATAAAAAGTTTACATGTTCGAAAATAACCAAGTATTTTACGTTTCAACATAAATAAAATTCATAAGTACAATTTCCATAACATTCCCAAAATAAATAAACAGGTCTTCTCTCGATTCATAATACACGCGACTTGCCTGACCCGTCCACGATATGCACTTCTATCCTTACACTTGATTTCCCGAAACATGAGAAAGAGTGTCGACTACATAAAGTAGTGAGTGAGTTACAGTTTTCTAGTCCTTGACTAAAAATATTTACGACAAGTGTATAAGTATAAAAGATCTCTCAACATAAATGAAGCAATGCGGTGCTTAAAGGTGAATATACTTGTAAGAATGTTCACGGAGATGTGTTGCAGTACTTGTGACAATAGGTATAGCAATACCTTGTAAAGATGTTTGCGGAACTCGTATATCTCAAAATATATATACGCACAAAGATATGCGTAAAAGAAAATAAAACTATTTGGAATATTGTATCAACCTCTTGGCATAATATAACTATAAGTGTTCACACTAAACCGATTAACCAACCGTGAGGCCCCTTACCCCACACTTTCTACGAGGAGTATGTCTGATCTTAGTAATATTTACTTAGATTGCCGCCTAAGTAAAGAACGGTTATTTCCTAAGTATTGATACCCATAATTACTAAACGGTTTAAGAAGCAAATAGTGTGCGTTACGAAAACTGGGCACTACTGTTACTTTTAAAATGATAGTAGGAACTTACGAACATGTTATACTTTCATCAAGAGTTGGAAGCTATACAATCAATCATAAGTTCAAACGAATGCCGATGCAGTGGCAACTAAAGAGTACACGCATATAAGTTCATAAAACAGTTAATTCTCATGTTTCCCCCAAAAAGAGTTGCATTAAAACAGTAATTAAAATGGGGATGTAACTCACGGATTGCCTAGAATGATACGCGTGAAAGGATGTAGTCGGAATCAAATAAGTCCTAAAACAAACCAAGTCCTCGAGTAAGTATAATAATTACTTTATGTTAAACTCTTATAACATTTTACGAGTTTATGCTTAACTTTGATACCAAAACTTAATATGTCCGAAATATTGTTTTATTGTTTATAATTTCGTTTTGTCACAATAAGTCCAGTGTATTCGATGTCCAAGATCAATAAGGGTATGTTATTTTATAAGTTCGATTCTGAAGTATTATAATTTGGTCCAATAAAATTTAGGCAGCGCTTCCGCGCTATAAAAATTAAGTCCAAATTATCCACACTCTCCCGCTCAATATGATATACAAAGTGACATGATAAAAACGATATGATAAATTAGTTATTTAAATACATCTATTCATCATTCAATTGAATATATTTGTAAGAACTACATAAAGTAGTGACTGAGTTATAGTTTTTTAGTCATTGACTAAAAATATTTAAGACAAGTGTATAAGTATAAAAGATCTCTCAACAGAAATGAAGCGATGCGGTGCTTAAAAGTGAATATACTTGTAAGAATGTTCACGGACATGTGTTGCAGTACTTGTGAAAATAGGTATAGCAATACCTTGTAAAGATGTTTGCGGAACTCGTATATCTCAAAATATATATATGCGCAAAGATATGCGTAAAAGAAAATAAAACTATTGTTTGGAATATTGTATCAACCTCTTGGCATAATATAACTATAAGTGTTCACACTAAACCGATTAACCAACCGTGAGGCCCCTTACCCCACACTTTCTACGAGGAGTATGTCTGATCTTAGTAATATGTACTTAGAATGCCGCCTAAGTAACGAACGGTTATTTCCTAAGTATCGATACCCATAATTACTAAACGGCTTAAGAAGCAAATAGTGTGCGTTGCGAAAACTGGGCACTACTGTTACTTTTTAAATGATAGTAGGCACTTACGAACATGTTATATTCTCATCAAGAGTTGGAAGCTATACAATCAATCATAAGTTCGAACGAATGCCGATGTAGTGGCAACTAAAGAGTACACGCATATAAGTTCAGAAAACAATTAATTCTCATGTTTCCCCCAAAAAGAGTTGCATTAAAACAGTAATTAAAATGGGGATGTAACTCACGGATTGCGTAGAATGATACGTGTGAAAGGATGTAGTCGGAATCAAATAAGTCCTAAAACAAACCAAGTGCTTGAGTAAGTATAATAATTACTTTATGTTAAACTCTTATAACATTTTACAAGTTTATGCTTAACTTTGATACCAAAACTTAATATGTCCGCAATATCGGTTTATTGTTTATAATTTCGTTTTGTCCAAATAAGTCCACTGTATTCGATGTCCAAGATCAATAAGGGTATGCTATTTTATAAGTTCGTTTCTGAAGTATTATAATTTGGTCCAATAAAATTTGGGCAGCGCTTCCGCGCTATAAAAATTAAGTCCAAATTATCCACACTTTCCCGCTCAATATGACATACAAAGTGACATGATATAAACGATATGATAAATTAGTTATTTAAATACATCTATTCATCATTCAAGTGAATATACTTGTAAGAACTACATAAAGTAGTGAGTGAGTTACAGTTTTCTAGTCCTTAACTAAAAATATTTACGACAAGTGTATAAGTATAAAAGATCTCTCAACAGAAATGAAGCGATGCGGTGCTTAAAAGTGAATATACTTGTAAGAATGTTCACGGACATGTGTTGCAGTACTTGTGAAAATAGGTATAGCAATACCTTGTAAAGATGTTTGCGGAACTCGTATATCTCAAAATATATATATGCGCAAAGATATGCGTAAAAGAAAATAAAACTATTGTTTGGAATATTGTATCAACCTCTTGGCATAATATAACTATAAGTGTTCACACTAAACCGATTAACCAACCGTGAGGCCCCTTACCCCACACTTTCTACGAGGAGTATGTCTGATCTTAGTAATATGTACTTAGACTGCCGCCTAAGTAAGGAACGGTTATTTCCTAAGTATCGATACCCATAATTACTAAACGGCTTAAGAAGCAAGTAGTGTGCGTTGCGAAAACTGGGCACTACTGTTACTTTTTAAATGATAGTAGGCACTTACGAACATGTTATATTCTCATCAAGAGTTGGAAGCTATACAATCAATCATAAGTTCGAACGAATGCCGATGTAGTGGCAACTGAAGAGTACACGCATATAAGTTCATAAAACAGTTAATTCTCATGTTTCCCCCAAAAAGAGTTGCATTAAAACAGTAATTAAAATGGGATGTAACTCACGGATTGCGTAGAATGATACGTGTGAAAGGATGTAGTCGGAATCAAATAAGTCCTAAAACAAACCAAGTCCTTGAGTAAGTATAATAATTACTTTATGTTAAACTCTTATAACATTTTACAAGTTTATGCTTAACTTTGATACCAAAACTTAATATGTCCGCAATATCGTTTTATTGTTTATAATTTCGTTTTGTCCAAATAAATCCACTGTATTCGATGTCCAAGATCAATAAGGGTATGTTATTTTATAAGTTCGTTTCTGAAGTATTATAATTTGGTCCAATAAAATTTGGGCAGCGCTTCCGCGCTATAAAAATTAAGTCCAAATTATCCACACTTTCCCGCTCAATATGACATACAAAGTGACATAATATAAACGATATGATAAATTAGTTATTTAAATACATCTATTCATCATTCAAGTGAATATACTTGTAAGAACTACATAAAGTAGTGAGTGAGTTACAGTTTTCTAGTCCTTAACTAAAAATATTTACGACAAGTGTATAAGTATAAAAGATCTCTCAACAGAAATGAAGCGATGCGGTGCTTAAAAGTGAATATACTTGTAAGAATGTTCACGGACATGTGTTGTAGTACGTGTGAAAATAGGTATAGCAATACCTTGTAAAGATGTTTGCGGAACTCGTATATCTCAAAATATATATACGCGCAAAGATATGCGTAGAAGAAAATAAAACTATTGTTTGGAATATTGTATCAACCTCTTGGCATAATATAACTATAAGTGTTCACACTAAACCGATTAACCAACCGTGAGGCCCCTTACCCCACACTTTCTACGAGGAGTATGTCTGATCTTAGTAATATGTACTTAGACTGCCGCCTAAGTAAGGAACGGTTATTTCCTAATTATCGATACCCATAATTATTAAACGGCTTAAGAAGCAACTAGTGTGCGTTGCGAAAACTGGGCACTATTGTTACTTTTTAAATGATAGTAGGCACTTACGAACATGTTATATTCTCATCAAGAGTTGGAAGCTATAGAATCAATCATAAGTTCGAACGAATGCCGATGTAGTGGCAACTAAAGAGTACACGCATATAAGTTCATAAAACAGTTAATTATCATGTTTCCCCCAAAAAGAGTTGCATTAAAACAGTAATTAAAATGGGGATGTAACTCACGGATTGCCTAGAATGATACGTGTGAAAGGATGTAGTCGGAATCAAATAAGTCCTAAAACAAACCAAGTCCTCGAGTAAGTATAATAATTACTTTATGTTAAACTCTTATAACATTTTACAAGTTTATGCTTAACTTTGATACCAAAACTTAATATGTCCTCAATATCGTTTTATTGTTTATAATTTCGTTTTGTCCAAATAAGTCCACTGTATTCGATGTCCAAGATCAATAAGGGTATGTTATTTTATAAGTTCGTTTCTGAAGTATTATAATTTGGTCCAATAAAATTTGGGCAGCGCTTCCGCGCTACAAAAATGAAGTCCAAATTATCCACACTTTCCCGCTCAATATGATATACAAAGTGACATGATATAAACGATATGATAAATTAGTTATTTAAATACATCTATTCATCATTCAAGTTTCAAAACTTATAATTTGTTGAATCATTTTATTAGCTGTGAAAAAAAAAATTATGTTCGTTGGTTTTTACCGTTTATGTGACAACCGTCAAATCCTAGGTGCAATTTATACTCTATGTCTCTCTTATTGTCTACCGTTACCTTTAACTGATCAATAACCGGAAACGCGACAGTGTCGGAATCACACCCGGAATCAATTTATATAAGTCCTAATACCAAGAAAACACCTAATGAACTTTCCTAAGTTCATAACATATTATAACCAAGAACTTTCGGTTAACAAAAAGGTCCAACGAAGCAAAAACGTAAAAACAAAAATCAGATAAAATCTGATAAAACGCACGGTGCGCAACACCTAGTGCACGGTGCGCAACACCTCTTGCCAGATTTCAAAAATTTTACATTTTTAGTCTTTATCTCGTTTTTGTAATCCAACACCCAATCAAAACCGACCCTTGGCACTCATTTACTGAGTTTTTGGCAGAAGTTTATCCCCCCTTTATCCTTTCCATCATTTCCTTTCTTTTCATTTTCTCTTTTTCATTTACATAAACATAAAACACACACACACTAGGTGACTCTCCATTTTCTCTCAAACTCACCTCAAGAACATCACATTTTCAGAGATTTACAGCCACAAAAATTACATTTCACACCACTAAAAACCATTCAAACATCAAGAGGAAGCCATAGGAAGCAAAAGATTTCGGTTAAAAGCTTATTTCACCATTTTTGGAGCTCAAAACACTCCTAAGGCATCATCTAAGCATTTTCATCCGGTAGAAATCTTTCTTTTTACTCATATTATTATTATAACCAATTGCATGTATGATCTAAGCTCAAAAATCAAGTTTTGATGAAGTTTTATTACCATTTTTAAACAAAAACGGGATTTTCTTAAAAGATGCTTAAATCTTTATTTTTGTGGTTGAAAGTTACATATAAACTAATTTAATGATGATTAATAAGGTTTATACCGATTGCATGTCAAGATCTATCATTTACATAAACGATTTTGCAAGAAAAACTCAAAAAGGGGAAGAACAGCATGGCAGGTGCGCAGCACCTATGCCCAGGTGTTTAGCACCGGCCTGCTGTCCTTCCCGAAAATTGTCGTTTTGGCCGTTTAAAACTTGGTTACGCATTCTGAATTTTGAGACTTGACATTTGGGACTGAGTTTTGTAAAAACGAACATATTGGTGACTTGTATTGGACTTAAATGACTAAGATAAACATGTTTGAAAACGTTATATATATATATATATATATATATATGTGTTTTGTAAGCGGGAAAGTGGTTGATATTTTTGGACATAGAATTTGGGCGCGGAAGCGCTGCCCAAATTTTGTTAGAAATTATAAAACACTTGGGCAAATAAAACATATTCAACATAATAACAATAACATCAACTTTGGACTTTTTGACTAAAACAAAACGTTAACCGTTTCGGATTATATTGGACAAAATGGACCTTGACACTTAAAGTTTGACTAAAAAATTACTTATACTACATAATATAACACAAATTTCATTTATTATATATTAGGTATAATAACTTAAAATAATAATATCACTTGAACAAATCTTGGTATCCTTAGGCGTTCGGTGATTCCCGGCTCTCATTTCCGACCATTTTTCCAAGTTCTTATCTTCGCAACCCGTGAGTTACACCCCTCTCTACTCTTGTATGTTAAATACTCTTTTGGGGGAAACATGAGATCTAAACTGCTTTCGAACTATATTCATTTATGTGAAATCTGCCTTATGAACTTTGACTTTTAGAACTAATTGCTTATGGAAACTTTTGCGAACTTTATGAACCATTTTGACTTAGAACTTTATGAACTATTTTGGCTTGGAACTCTATGAACCATTTTGACTTAAAACTCTAGGAACTATTTTGACTTGGAACTTTGCGATTGGCTCCGCGACACTCTTGCGACTGATCCCCGCACCCCTTTTGCGACTGATCCCCGCAAAACTTTCGCGACTGACTCCGCGACACCTTTGCGATTGACTCCGCGACACTTTGCGACTGACTCCGCAACACTTAGCGACTGACTGCGCGACACCTTTGCGATTGACTCCGCAGTACTCTTGCGACTGATCCCCGCACCCCTTTTGCGACTGATCCCCGCAATACCTTTGCGACTGACTCCGCAACACTTTAGCGACTGGTACTGCAATACTTTTAGCAACTGATTTTCTCAACTCTTTTAGCAATTGATTTCCACAACTATGATTTTACTAAACACTGTTCTACTCGGACTGTACAAATTTTTGGGCATTTATTCGCTGGTTACTTGAACTTTAAAAGTATATAAATTTTAAGCGACTTTTCACCGCTAACCTCCTTTTGGAAACTTTTACTTTTATATACTTAAGACAACTTTACGCTAACTTTCTCTTATGAAACTTTTGCTTTATATACTTAACCGAAACTTTTGCCGCTAAACCTAAACTGTAACTCACTCACTACTTTTTGTAGTTGACACTTTATCTCATGTTTCAGGAAACTAAGAGTAAGACAGGAAGTGCATTGCTCAGGCGGGTCAAGCTAGTTATGTGAAGAGTAATTCGGGAAAAGACCTTTGATATTTGGGAACTTTTATTAATATACTTTATTATGTATTTTATTCGTATTAAACTTACGAATCTTGGTTGTATCTTTTGAACATTGATGCCCTTTTAACTTCAATTTAAATGACTTGAACCGTTGACTTTTGGTATAACTCGAGAAATGATTCTTTGCTCTTCACATTCTGTGTTTTCGCTTTAGCGGGGTGTGACAGACTTGGTATCAGAGCACGGGTTATAGTGAAAACGGTTTTAAAAAATTTTCAAAAAGTTTTCGAAACCAAAACTATAACCAAGGCTTTTCAGAAAAATCATTTTCGGGTTCAAACTTTAGTATATTATTTTCCGCAATTGCATGATTATCTTTTTCAACTATGCGTGATTTGATCAACCACCCATAGTTCAAAATGAATTATGCAAGAACGGAAAAGGAATTGCTATCATCAACGGTTTTTGGGTCGAAAATTTCCCGGTCTTATCAATTCTCGATTCTCACATAACTGACCCGTGCATGCATTTTACTTATGTTTTTTTTTCCTATTTCTAGTTTCCCCCGTACTTGTGTAACCCGACATTCGCAGATCCGTCACGTCTCAGTCATTCCATTCGCGATCACCTTCTCGATCTCAGACACGACTCCCTCCCGAACTGTTTCCCCATCGCGCGAACCTTCAAAGGGCCACACGGCCTCCGAGAGTCAGCGTCACCAGACGACCGACCCGACGGAGGATACGTCAATGGCGATCAGCAGCAGTAGCGGATCCAGCCCGAGGACTGTACTACCCCCCTCCGCCACCAGCGCCCGTTACAGCATCACCGCCGTTTTAAGGGCCCCACCCTACGTTGACCGCGCGTAAGCAGGTCATCCACCCTGGCCGTCTGCCGGATCGGATGGCCGAACAACAGTCCAGTCCGTCTCAACCCGCTCCTCTCCATATACCGACCATGGATTGGTACCATTGGGAACGCCAGTTCCTAGAGGAGAGACGACGTGCCCAGGAGGCCGGACCCTCCCGACCTGCGATGCCACCTACCCTTCAACCTCTCCGCAAGCCGCATTCTTCCACTTCCATCGAGAGGTTCGGGGACTTGCAGAGGAGACCCAGTAGCAAGGGCTCCTCATCAGCGAAGTCACCGATGTTGCGCATCAGTTGTCCGAGCAGTCGTTGCGAATCATCGCATCGACCCGAGCCACGGCACGAACTGTGCAGCGCCTCGTTGGGACGTGTCTGATCATGAGGACTCTGTTGGCGGTCTTTGTCGCCAAGATGTTTCTAGGAAGGCGTCATTAATCAGATTCCCTTGGTATTGGTACCGAAGACTCGAGTTGTGATTTCTCCATTGAGCACGACTCAAAGCCATTCTTATTTCATTTCCCTTTTGTATCATACCCGTACCCTCTCTTTCTAATTCCGAACTATGTGCTTGACTCGTTATTATTATTATTAGTAATGGCAATTTTCTACCTTTATTGTCTATACTTGCCGTTGTAGTGTGAACCCTGATATTGTCATTAAACTATTCTATTGTTATCACTTGAATCATCATCGTGCATGTGCTAATTATCTGTTCATGTCACTTCTGTGTATCTGTTACTATTAACCTTTGAGTTAAATTCTTATCACAAATTCCTATTCGTGCGTCCTAAACTAATTCCTTCTTTCCATTGTAGAACCATGCCTCCCAAGAAAAGCCGCGTTGACCTTATGGCTGAGCATATCACTGCTCAGTTCAAAGCGGCACTCCCAAGCATGGTCGCCCAGATCATCGCTGAGATCAACAACGGAATTTTCGGGGACGACAACCCCAACGTCGACTACCCAGAGTACAACCATGACCATAATCTTCCCTTCTTCCCGGCTGCCATCAAGCAAGAAGAAGGTGAACATCTCGGAGACAATAAACCCCTTCTCCCTCCTGTCCCAATTCAACAGGATGAGGACGAAAACCTTGGAACCAACAACCTCCCTTTCCCTCCAGCCCGCATCCAGCGAAGGAAGAATAAGAAAAGGAAGGTTCATCATCAACCCCCAAGGAGAGACAGCAACAAGAAACCCACAATTGTGACCCAAACCTACTCTGGACCGCACCCGAAATGCGACAAGTGCAACTATCACCACCTCGGTGACTGCCCTACATGTTTCAAATGCCGGAAGGTGGGCCATTATGCCAAGTACTGCCCAGTCAAGACAAACATCAAAGGTCGGAAACCAGCGTGCTTCGAGTGCGGAAGCGACCAACACCTTCGTAGGACTTGCCCCATAGCACATACTACGAAAACCTTCAGTACTCTCACAATCACAGCAAAGGAGGCCCGACCAGACCCCAATGTCGTTACGGGTACGTTTTCTATCATTTCCCATCCTTATTCCGTGCTGATCGATTCAGGAGCTGAAAGAAGCCTTGTCTCCTTAGAATTTAGACCCCCCCCCCCCCCCCATTTACCTAGGATCTAAAGTTCTTAGGGGTAGCCCACTATCGAATATGCCAACGGTCAAGAGTTCGAAGCCATGAATACAATCTTAGGATGTCCAATACACCTATCTGACAAAAACCTTCCCCGTCGACCTCATTCCTATCGAACTGGAAAGCTTTGACGTTATCGTCAAAAGGGACTGATTATCTCATTTTTGAACCGAGACCGTCGCTTTCGGCAAACTCATCCGTATTTCCCTTTTTCAGGGAGTAAAACTCTCGTCGCTTAGGAGGACAGAGCTGAATGACAACTTCGCAGCGGGTATCCCTTGATGATGCGCCAGTATCTCGAGAAGGACTACGACGCATCCCTCGCCCATGCCGCCAGACGTAAACCTAAGGAAAGCCGAGTCCAAGACATTCCTGTAGTCAAGGACCACCCAGTGTCTTCCTGGGATTTGCATAGGCTACCGGCGCATCGACAAGTTGAAATTCCGTATAGACCTCGTTCCTGGCACAACAACGGTCGCCAAGACACCATGCCGTCTAGCACCACCCGGAATGCAAGAGCTGCCAAAGCAGCTGCAGGAACTTCTAGACCATGACTCTGTCCGCTCAAGTTCCCCCCCCCCCTGGGGAGCCCCGAATTTCCCCTATCAAAAAGAAAGACGGATTCCTCCGCCTGTACACCCATTATAGTGAACCTAACGAGCTGACCGACAAGAACCGATGCTCACCCCGAGGATCGACGACCTATTCGAATAGTTGCTGGAAGCAACTGCATCTCAAAGGTAGACCTCCGCCCAGATTATCACCAGGTTCGTGTCAGTAAAGCCGGCATTCCTAAGACCGCATTCGAACTCGATACGGACATTACGAATTACCGTCATGCCATTTGGCCTAGCCAACACACCAACAGTATTCATGGACCTAATGAACAGAGTGTGTAGGCCATACTTGGACAGATTCGTAATCGTATTCATAAACGACTTCCTCATATACTCCAGGAACAAGGAAGAACATGTGAAACACCTTAAGCTCGTTCTAGAACTCCCCATAACTCGAAAATTGTATACCAAATTCTCAAAGCGTGAATTTGGGCCCCGAGAAGTACATTTCCTGGTCATGTGACCAACCATGAAGGAATTCCGGACTCAACCAGACGTAACCCCACTACGTCAATAGCCTAGCATGGAGTCCCGAATCTGAGAGTCTTCGTAAACTCCTGTTGACGAGGGGCCACCGATCTCGAGATTCCATCCACCCCGGAGTCCGACGTGTTGTACGAGGATCCCCGAGAATATTGATGGTGGCCAGCCATGAAAAAGGATATCGCCTTGCATTAAGTCACGGGGCCCTCACGTGCCTCCAAGGTCCAAGACGGAATATCAAAACCCCTCATCTCATCACCGCCCGATAAAAAAAATAGTCAATCTACGTCCTGTCCTCATCGGAATAGGGACGCGACTAGACCTCATCACCGCATACCCCCCTCCGACGATGGTCAGAGTGTAAGGACGATCCAAACGCTGATGAGATGCTGAGAGCGCGTGTATTTTCCTTCGTAGGAAGCCGAGATACTCACCTCCCCTGAGTTCACCTATGACAACGACTTTCATGCCAAGCACCCCGAGCGAACCCTTCAATATCTATTTGGACGCAAGTTTCGGTCACCGCTCTGTTAGCTAGAAGCTAACGATTGACGACTTGCAAGGTCCGACGCCTCCCCTTCATCGTGGACGACTGGAAGCATCCCGTTACCGGCAGAAAAGCTACGTAACCAACCAGAAGAAACCCCCCCCCCCCCCCCCCCG
>CAJVGC010000001.1:38820600-38860610 GCA_910822075.1 Senecio squalidus | reverse complement strand
TTCCAGTTGCTGGAGTAAACTCCTTGAATACCCCGGTTTGCCCTTCTTCCTTAATCTTTCTCTCGACCCAACTAGCGTACTCGTCCTTGTCTCTGTTGATCAAATGAAGCTTAGACAAGAAAACGAGCTCTGATCTCGAGAATGAATTGAAGTTTTCATGTTTCTTGCTCAAGTACTGAACACCGTCGAACCTTTTAATCACGAACACCTGCAACTCAGAATCAAACAACCAGCTAATTATTCCCAAGTGCGGCTGGTGTTCTCTGATGAAAAACTTTCTGATCAGTGGCTGTTGTTTCTTTGGATCGAGCTTTCGAAACCATCCTCGTCGCTCTTCAAGGCTTGGTTTCATAACGCTTTCCCCTTCACCTTCAATGTTAGCTTCCTCTGTAGTTGCTGGTGATTAAAAAACATAATCTCCGTCTTCTTCAAATAGCCAAGTATCATCCGTACTTTCTCCAATCTCTTGTTCCTGATTGTCTCCACTTTGCTTTTGCTATTTTGATTGCTCCCCCTGATCTGCAGAAATATGAGTAATCAATGCTCGAGATGTAGAGGCAATCTGCTCTCTTTGACGTGCAGCATCTGGATCATCATCGGGATCATCTCTTTGGTGTCTAGCAGCAGATGTTTTGCACGGTTCCTCCCCCTGAGCAGATGAACGCCTCGAGAGCATTGCAAGTTGGGCTTCAAGAGAAGAAATGCGCAGGGATTTCTCAGCGTCAAACTGCAACAGTGTAGCAACCTGTGAAGAAAGCTGCAAAACAAGAGAATGTAAGTCATGAAGATTAGGTTGATTCTCTGCGGCCCTTTTCTTGCGTGGGCGCTCAGGTGTAGTAGAGGATCCAGACTCATCATTGCCAGGGAAAGGACGTTTCCCGCGGTTAGATGGATGAAACGAGGAAGTAACGTCATCGAAGTTAAGTTCCTCAGTTGCCGCATCATTGACCTGCGTAGGAGTATCAACAACTCTAGTATGAGGAGCAGGAGAAGTTACGATCACTTCGGTAGCTATGGACTGATGACTCCCAGGTGGAGTATGAGGTGGCTGCTCAGGAATGGCAGAGAGCGGAGGACTCTCGTGATAATTATCAATATCCCTGAATGTGGTATCACTGGATGTAGAGTCCACGGCGATAGGAATCTTAGCCTTGCGCTTTGGCCGAGCCTTTGGCTTGCTCGCTGGATGTAAACTCTTTTGTTAGCGCAACCTTCCACATAGCCGAGAAAGTATCCCTGGACAGCTTTTGGTGCAAACTTGGTGGTGTAATTCGTTTTTAAAACAGTACATGGAGCCCCAAAGGGTTCCAGTCCAGCAAGATTTGGCTTACGACTATGAAGTAGTTCATAACTGGTTTTATCAAACCGTTTCACCGTTAACACTCGATTGTGGACATAACAAGCTGTGTTCACTGCCTCCCCCCAAAATGTGACAGGGAGAAGTGAATCAGCTAGCATAGTGCGTGCGGCCTCTATCAAGGTCCTGTTTTTCCGTTCAGCGACTCCATTTTGTTGTGGTTCATATGGTGCGCTATGTTGTTGAACAATCCCATTTGTTAGAAAGTAGAGGGTCATCGTGGAATTTTTGAATTCTGTCCCGTTATCGCTGCGAAGGTGCTTGACATTTGCTTAGTAAACGTTTTTGATCATGTCAAAGAAGTTGATTAGCGTGCCAGCGGTTTCACTCTTAGTAGCTAGAAAGTAGGCCCAAGAGTAGCGAGTGTAATCGTCGGTGATCACTAGACAGTAATATTTTCCTCCAAAGCTTCTTTGGGCAATAGGGCCGAAAAGATCAGTGTGCATTAGCTCAAATGGTGTCTCGATGGTATTGATGGCCTTGGGTTTGTGGTGTTTCTTGTATTGTTTGCCGAGTTTGCAGGGAATACATTTATCTTCATGCTCCAAACGTTTAAGTGGAACACCATGGAGTAACCCTTTCTTTGTTATCTCATTCATTTTCCGAAAGTGTAAGTGTGC
Source organism: Senecio squalidus (assembly GCA_910822075.1). NCBI lineage: Eukaryota > Viridiplantae > Streptophyta > Magnoliopsida > Asterales > Asteraceae > Senecio > Senecio squalidus. The sequence goes on along the minus strand of CAJVGC010000001.1, from coordinate 38,858,633 downwards.
CATCTTTCTGTGCCAAATCATGGCCTCTTCACTAGTTGACTTTGACAATAGACATGTTGAGTCGACGGTGAGTTCAGTGTTGTTCATATCCATAACGTATGTGTTTTTCGTTCTTGGGGCACGCATCAGTATCAGATCCTCTGGGATATCAATCTCTGACTTGAGAATCAAAACTTCCTTCTTGGTAAAGTGCACGGGATTATCGTTGTCGCAGATTTGAGAGACACTCAGCAAATTGTGCTCTAGCTGCTTAACGTAAAACACATCCTTCAGTGTGATTTTACCATTTGTAACTGATCCAATTCCAGTTATCTCTCCACCTTTATCTCCTGCAAAATTTACGCGTCCTTTCTTTCCTGATTCAAAGTTATTGAGCAACTCTCTTTCTCCTGTCATGTGCCTGGAACAGCCACTGTCAACATACCAGTTGTTGACGAGTCGGTGACTCGGTTCCTGCACAGTAAATTTAAATCATTAGTTCTCATGGGGAACCCAGGCCATAACAGACCTAGATTGTCCATTTTCAGTCACATAAGTGACCCTTTTGTAAACTCCCTTGTTTTGATGAGAAACGTGAGATGGGTGTCCGGAGGACTATTAGAGTTGTATGGAACTCTATGACTCATTTGTGATGAATTATAACGGTTGGAATTAGAGTGATGATAACGCGGCTCATAATGAGTTCGTGGAGGAGAATGGTGATAATTTTGGTGATAATTGTTGTGATGGTATCGTGGAGGACTTTGGAAACGTTGTTCAGAATTATGTTGACGAAAGGATGGAACGAATGGTTGTTGAGGCCGTGGATGAGGACGTTGGTTAAAGTTTCCTGTGCTCGGTTTAGTATACCCCAAAGGTCTTGAATATGTATCAGGACGCTCATGTTGCGGATTTCGAAGAATGTGAACGGGTTTTGTGGGAGTGAACTTAGATTTCGGTGGGCGCGTAACTTTATGTTGAGGTTCCTTTCGTTTTTTTGTATATACCGAGGCTACGTGTCCCCTTTCACGACATTTGAAGCAATTTAACGATTCCATTTTGTTCTGTGGAGTTGGTTCAGAATCCGAAGATATATCATTTGATGAGTCTTGACATGGAAGCTTTTCGGGTTGCCTTTCTTGAGATGGTGCGGATTCCTAGCTTTTGCTATTTGATGATTCACTTTCGTCATTCATTGGAGGTTGGGTTCTAAAGAAACTAAAGTCATTGTTATATGGAGGTGGAGTTTCGTTATAACCTAAACCTGTGGTTGTACCAGAAGTGCGTTGACGACTTATCATGGAGTTCAAAGTGACAGAAGAGGTGCGGAATTGTTCCATCTTGCTTTCCTGTTCAGTTAATTTAATTTGACAAGCATGTAACTCTTGAACTTTTATGGAAAAACTTTTCTTTTCGTTTTCAAGACTGTCGTACAACATGGCGACTTTTTGTGTTAAAAGACCTACATCTGCTAAAAGTCGAACTCTTGTTTTTTCAGTTTGTTTAAATTTTCTTATGTAGTCATCTTTTAAGAAAACCTGTATTGATACTTCTTTTTCAAGTTTGGTTTTCTGTGTTTCCAAACTGGATACTGAAGTGAGCAATTTGTCATGTTCAAGAGTTAAGACAATAAAATATTTGCACAATTCTTTTACAGATTCAAGGTCAAGAAGTACCTTAGACTTCTCGGTTTGAAGACCAGCCATTTTTGCAACAAAATTGTCGTTAGACACATCCACCGTACAATTGCATAGTGTTTTCTCGTCCTTAGTGTCTTTAACATCCTGATCGTCTTCATTTGAGCTTGTGTCGTTATCAGAACTGGTACTTATGTCATTATCGGAACCTGAGTCACTTGTTTCACTGTGAATCTCTTCAACAGAAGCCATGAGTGCTTGATTGGTACAGATTGTCCAGTCGTATGTGTGATCATCCTGTTTGACGATCATTTCCTGTGAAGCTAAGCTACGCTGTGGTTGAGAGGCTTGTGAAGGACCGCTTTTGTCTTGATTTGAATTACGTTCATCTTTAGGCTGTTGACACTCTCTTGCGAAATGACCGGGTTGTTGACAATTGTAACACCGTACCTTTGATTTATCGAACCCTGCCTTTCCTGTTCTTAAACTTCGTCCTGTTCTTGCCATGAATTTCTTTATTCTATTAGTAATCATAGCGGTTTGTCATTGTAAATCCATTTCTTCAAGGTCATCCTGATCAACTTGACTGAAATCCTCATCCCATAGCCCTGGATCGGCAATTTTTCCTTGTACCTGATTTCCATAGGCAGTCAAAAAGCAAGATAATATTTCGAGACTTTCCTCTGCAGATTTAACACTCATTGGCATTTTCTGATGAGTGGCAGGAACAGCTAGTGTTGCAGTGGTAGGTCGAGTGCCAGAAAGTGTTTCCGAAGGCGGCGGATCCTTATCCGTAAAGAAAGCAGTTGCGTTTTCGGAGGTGTTTGATTCTGAGGTTTGCCCGTAGGGTGTTTGATCTGTAATCATGTTTGTTGTGAAACGTGTCAACTCATAACCTCTGAATCGTTCTAGCAGTGTTTCTAAAGTTAAGACTTTGTCGGTGTTTTTATCAATTTCATCTTTTATAAGGTTTACGTAAACCTCCCAACGCTTAGGAAATGCATCCAAGAATCGCTCAACTTTTTCACTTGTTACATCTATTTTATATCTAGCGAGTTCTGCAAGAAGATTGAAGTATCTGGTAACAGTATCTTCAAAAGGTTCATTAACTCCTGATCTGAAAGTATTGAATTGTCGTTTAAGGAGATTCGCTCGACTCTTTTGCTGAGTAGGTGTTCCGGCATATTGTTTTTCAATCGCTTTCCATAGATCATGGGAAGTTTTCTTGTTGTTCTCCAGATTCTTGTAAAGATGTTGCATATCGACTGGCAAAGCCATCTTTAGACTTGCTATTGCTCTGTTTTCAGAATCATATTCTCGTCGATATTCAGGTGACATTTTATTGACGGGAATTCTGGCAGTTACATTGTCTATAGTTTGACGCGGATGTTCATAGACTTCTTGAATGCATACCCACATTTTCACATCATTGAAACGACATAATTGTTCAAATAGTTCAGCCCATTCAAAGTATTGTGATGAGTTAAGTAACTTTGGAGGTACGTTTACGGATTGTTAAGAATCCATTTCAGCAAAGAAGTGCACGAAGATGTCACGAAGATGTTGTGCAGTGAATAAGTACACGAAGATGGGTCACGAAAATGTTGTTCGACGAAGATGTTGTTCGGCGAAGATGGGTCACGAAGATGTTTTTCGTCGAAGAAGTACACGAAGATGGTGTTCGTCGAAGATGGGTGTCAATCACGAAGATGTTGTTTGGCGAAGATGGGTCACGAAGATGTTTTTCGGCGAAGAAGTACACGAAGATGGTGTTCGTTGAAGATGGGTGTCAATCACGAAGATGTTGTTTGGCGAAGATGGGTCACGAAGATGTTGTTCGTAGACTTAAGAGATCCACTAACGAAGAAATTCCCAACGAAGATGTTCACGAAGAAGTATCCACGAAGAAGTATCCACCAAAGAAAGATCTACGAGGAAGTATCCACGAAGAAGTATCCACGAAAATCCACGAAGAAGTATCCACGAAGATCCACGAAGAAGTATCTATGAAGAAGTATCCACTAAGATCCACGAAGATGTCTTCACGAAGATGTCTCCACGAAGATGTCTCCACAAATCAAATCCATGAAACAAGTCCACTATTTAAATCCACGAACTAAGTCCACGAATTAAATCCACGAACTAAGCCCACGAAGTAAATCCACGAAGACGTCCAGAAACCCTAATTGCCGCCGAAGATGTCCAGAAACCCTAATAAACACAAACGGCCGCTGAAAAAGTACTAAGAACCCCAAATTTCCAGAATCGATTAAAACCTGAATTTAACCCTGAACCAAATCTCGATAGAGAGCAAACAAAGCGTTCGCTCTGATACCAATTGTAGGTCCCAGTGGTCCGATCTACAGGATTAAACTATACTAACTACGAGGCGAAATCTCGTAATCAATAAACACACAGGTTATAAACGAAAGCATTAAACGCATAAACACAATTACCGAATTCTAATACTTCTGATTAACAAAACGTTGTTACAATCCGGAAGTATAAACACGAATTCTCAATTGAAACCAACAGCCCTAAACTACCCAGAACACCTCTATTTATAGAGTAACATGTTCAACTAGTTTGGGCTTGGACTCTATTGGGCCTCACGGACATGCAAGTCCGTGAGCAGCCCACTAAGCTATCTATATACAAGCTAATATAGTACTATGTAACCAAAACATGATAGAGCATTCAGTCATTGCATTTCTTGCACCAACACACATAGACAACACAGCTGCCATGTTTATCACTAAGAACCTATTCGAACATTCTAAGACTAAGCATATTGAGATTAGACATCACTTGATTAGAGACTACTTTGAAAACCATCTGATTCACTTAGTAAAGATTCATACAGATCTCCAATTAGCAGACCTTTTCACAAAGTCATTTGATGTAAAAAGATTCAACTTTCTTGTTCAAGCTATTGGTCTTATAAATATTGAATAAGTGTTTCTTCAAAAATATTTTTTACATATCTTTTTGAATTTTGCTTTCTTTATTTCAAAATACAAAAGAAGGGGGAGATAATGGATAAAATACAAATATATTTTTTTTCATTGAGTCTTTTTTATATCTAGGATAGTCTTTTAATTCGGTGTATTTTTCTTTATTTCGGAGTAAACTTTAGAAAAACTACAAAAATATGTCATTTCAAGTTGTATGGATAAAATACAAAAATATGTCCTTTTTTGTAAAGATTAAACTCAAAAAAAAATTATTTCCATTCTATTTCCAAGGTTTTGAGAATATAGAAAAATACAAAAACAATATTAAATTTTAAAATGTTTCACAAAACAAAATTTCTATGAAATAAGTCATATACATATGTTCTAAGACTAATTATTTATAGTTAAAAATATTTAAAGAATTTCATGAAACCAAATTTTTTCACAAATGCACATATATATATGTATTTTGAAAACTTTAACAACCTGTAGTTTATTCATTGCATAAGATCACTAAAATTAAATCTTTCAAATGGAAATTCGGTGATTGTCAAGTAGAACAGAAAAAGAGTGTTATATATTCAACCAACATTAGCATATTAATCTATTTATTCTAAAACTACAAAGTTTTAAAAGTGATTTTTTATAGGTCGTGAATTTGACTCTCACACACTCAGCGAATCGAAATGAAACATGTCATGATGCGGAATCTCATGACCTGAGTTTGGAATGAAAATGAAGGAAACATGAAATCGAAACTGAAACTGAAATTGAGACAAACAATATGCGCAACTGTTTAAGATTTCATTGATAGTGCTTGGATCGAGCTTGTTATAGATTCAAAATCAGATGCTAGACAATGGCCTTAATTTCACGAACACACCTATTCACATAGACAACACAGCTGCCATGTTTATCACTAAGAACCCAGTCCAACATTCTAAGACTAAGCATATTGAGATTAGACATCACTTGATTAGAGACTACTTTGAAAAACATCTGATTCACTTAGTAAAGATTCATACAGATCTCCAATTAGCAGACCTTTTCACAAAGTCATTTAATGTAAAGCTATTGGTCTTAAAAATATTGAATAAGTGTTTCTTCCAAAATATTTTTTACATATCTTTTTGAATTTTGCTTTCTTTTATTTCAAAATACAAAAGAAGGGGGATAAAATGGATAAAATACAAATATAATTTTTTTCATTGAGTCTTTTTTATATCTAGGATAGTCTTTTAATTCGGTGTATTTTTCTTTAATTCGGAGTAAACTTCAGAAAAACTACAAAAATATATCATTTCAAGTTGTATAGATAAAATACAAAAATATATCCTTTTTTGTAAAGATTAAACTCAAAAAGATTTTATTTCAATTCTATTTCCAAGGTTTTGAGAATATAGAAAAATACAAAAACAATATTAAATTTTAAAATGTTTCACAAAACAAAATTTCTAAGAAATTAGTCATATACATATTTTCCAAGACTAATTATTTATATTTCAAAATATTTAGAGAATTTCATGAAACCAAATGTTTTCACAAATGCACATATATATCTATTTTGAAAACCTTAACAACCTGTGGTTTATTCATTGCATAAGATCACTAAAATTAAATCTTTCAAATGGAAATTCAGTGATTGTCAAGTAGAAAAGAAAAAGAGTGTTATATTTTCAGCCAATATGAGCATATAAATCTATTTATTCTAAAACTACAACGTTTTAAAAGTGACTTTTTGATAGGTCGTTAATTTGACTCTCACACACTCATCGAATCGTATTGAAACATGTCATGATGCGGAATCTCATGTGTCACACCCCGCTAAAGCGGAAACACGACATGTGAAGAGCTGAAACATCATTACACGGGTCATAATAAACATGACGGCTTCAAGTCATAGATTAATAAATAAAAGTGTGTTTACAATTTCAAAAGAAATAACCAAGTCATAGAAATTTAGTACGAATACGTAAATAAAGTTTCAATTTAAAATTTCCCAAAAGAAAGTGGACAAGTCTTTTCCCAAATCAGTTCTCACGCGACCGCCTTGACCCGTCCATGCCATGCACCTCATGCTTACAATAAATTTCCTGAAACATAAGATAAAGTGTCCCCTACGAAAGTAGTGAGTGAGTTACAGTTTAAGTTCCTCGGCAAAAGTTCGGTTAAGTATATAAAAGTAAAAGTTTCCCAAAAGGAGGTTAGCGGAGAAATTCGCTTAAAATTTATATACTTTTAAAGCTGCTAAGTAATGGGTGTATCAATGCCCAAAAGTTTGTATAGACCAAGTAGAGTCAGATTTAGTAAAATCATAGTTACGGAATCAATCGCTAAAAGTGTTGCGGAATTAATCGCTAAAAGAATTTATATATATATATATATATATATATATATGGTATAAGTAACTAATTAGATTCTTGTATCAACCTCTTGGCATTCTATAACTTAAGTGTTCACACTAAACCGATTGTTCAACCGTGAGGCCCCTTACCCCGCCTATCCTACGGGGAGTGTCAAGTTCTTAGTAATATGTACTTAGACATCCATATAAGCAAGGAACGGCTCTATCCTAAGTATCGATACCCATTATTACTAAACGGCTCAGAAGTTAATAGTGTGTAAAGTTCTAAAAAGCAGTTGGGCACTAAGTAGTTTTGTTTCAAAAAAAGATAGTTGTCACTTAAGAATCATGTTATAATCTCATCAAGGGTCGGTCTCGCATACAAGTATCAATAATTAGTTTAGCCGAAAAGGGGGCAAGCGGGTAAGTTTAAGTAAGCTAGTAGAGCAAATAAGTGTTTACGCATAAGAGTTTCAAAAAGTTTGTCCAAAATAGATCAATAGTTTCATAAGTTCGTATTAGGTTCAAAAGTTCACAAAAGTGTTAATTGTTCGTAAAGTTTTCAAAATACAATTAATCTTATGTTTCCCCCAAAAATCATGCAAAATATACATTAAGTAAAAGGGGTTGTAACTCACGGATTGCGAAGAGTAAGAATGCGAAAGTCGGTCGGAGTGGAAGTCGGGAATCACGGATCGCCTATTTACCAAGATAGTTCAATTAGTTATTATCTTATTATGTTCTTTTTATGTAATATAATAGATAAAAATTTAATTAAACTTTAAGTGTCAAGGTTAAGTATTGTCCAAAATAGTCCGAGGTGGTCAACGTTAAGTTTTTTCCAAAAGTCCGATTTAACATTTATTATTATTACGTCACAAGTGCTTTTGCTTGCGGAAATGGTTTGTATTTTTCTAAGGAAATTTGGGCAGCGCGGAAATTTCATGTCCGAAAATACACTTTCCACTTCCGCTCACAAATCACCTACAACACAATATCATATTTATTCTAGTTCATTTTATGTCCAAATAGCCCACACGAGTCCCAAATGTTATTATTTTTACTTATTCAGTCCCAAAACGATAGTCATGAAAAAGTCAGCGGTCAAAGTTTGCTTAAAACGAAAAAACGACAAAGTTTCGGAAGAAAAACATGCCTGTGCGCCGCTGTGAAGGCTGGACGACGCACAGAACACGTTTTTGTGTCCCGTTGCGTCGTCCTGGCTTCTAGGACGATGCACAGCCTCGTTTTTTCGGATTTTTCTTGCAAATCGTTCGTTTTAACCATAGATATCGACATGCATTCGGTCTAAAATCAATAAAACGTCATTTTAACAGTTTCGGAAGTATTTTAAGTCATAAATTTGTGGATTCAAAGGTTATTTCGGTTAATAACGTTTTTGACCATAAAAATTCATAGATTTTTGTAAAAACTTGTTTTTGTGTCTTAGATCTTACATGCAAGTAATAAAATTAGTAAATAATGAAAAGGGAGTGCTTTCTACAGAAGAAAATAGCTTGGATTGTGATTTGGCCGGATCTAGAGATTAAAAATCTTGACGAAAATGGTCCTTTACCGAAATGTTTGGCTCCTCTTGCTTCTCTTGATATTTCAAACGTTTTGTATGGATAAAAATGGTGTTTTAGGAGCTGGAAATCACTGGAAATGAAGAACCTTTTTAGAGGATTTGAGAGAGTTTGTTTGTGTGTGTGTTTTTGGTTTAGTAAAATGAATAATGAAAATGAAATAAGGAAAAATGATAATGTAAAGTCTTAGTACTGCCCATTTGCAGTAATGATGGCCTGGAACACGAGATTGGTTGGTTTAAATTTGGTGGAAATCGAGACATGCAAGTTTTTCAAATAAATTACAAAATCAGTCCTGTAGGACGGCGCACAAGGCATGTGTGCGTCGTCCTGGACCATTTTTGTAAGAGATTTTGAGTTTTTGATGTTTTTGTATTTTTGTTTCGTTGGACCTTTTCGTTAACTAAACTTTTAAAGTGTGATACGTTATGAACTTAGGAAAGTTCATTAGGAGTTTTCTTGGTATTAGGACTTATATAAATTGATTCCGGGTGTGATTCCGACACCGTCGCGGTTCCGGTTATTGAACAGTTACGGGCTACGATAGACAATAAGGAAGACATAGAGTATAAAATGCACCTGAAATTGGACGGTTGTCACATTCTCCCCGGGTTGAAAGAAATTTCGTCCCGAAATTTAGTTCGTCCAAATCATGAAGAAGTGTTCTCGAATAGTTGTGGATATTTCTGACGGAATTGGTCTTCACATTCCCATGTGAATTCGTGACCACGTCGGGAATTCCTCCGAACCTTGACAATCGGAATACGACTCTGCCTGAGTTGTTTGACCTCGCGGTCAATAACTTCGAGCGGTTCTTCAATGAAGTTTAGTTTGTTTTCGATTTTGACCTCGTCAAGAGGGATGACAATGGTCTCATCCGATAGACTACTCCCTTCCATGGCGATATCTTGAGAAGCACTCTATCGCCAACTTGGAACTCGAAGGGTTTCCTTCGGTTGTCTGCGTAGCTTTTATGCCGGGTACGGGATGTCTTCACTCTTTTACGGATAGTGGTGATCTTGTCAATGGTCTCCTGGACGATGTCGAGTCTCGTAAGTTGTCGATCGCCAGCTTCTAGCCAACAAAGCGGTGACCAACACTTGCGTCCATATAGAGCCTCGAATGGCGCACACTTAATGCTGGCATGGTAGCTGTTATTGTAGGAGAATTCCCCCAAAGGAAGGTGAGCGTCCCAACTTCCTCCGAAGTCGACTACACATGCTCTCAGCATATCTTCGAGCGTTTGGATCGTCCTTTCGCTCTAACCATCAGTCTGAGGGTGGTATGCAGTGCTGAGGTCTAGTCGCGTCCCTAACGATTTCTGAAGGGCATTCAAAAAGCGGGACGTGAATCGACTATCCCTATCGGAGATGATGGAGAGAGGTGTTCCATGACGAGAGACGATCTCGTTGATGTAGACTTGAGCAAATTTCTCCATCGAGTGATTTTCTCGAACCGGTAGGAAATGAGCGGATTTTGTCAAACGGTCCACAATTACCCAAATCGTGTCGTTACCCCTAGCCGTACGGGGAAACTTAGTGACAAAGTCCATGGATATTTGTTCCCACTTCCACATGGTAATTTCCGGTTGCTGAAGTAGACCTGAGGGCTTCTGATATTCCGCCTTGACCTTGGAGCAAGTGAGGCACTTAGCTACATACAAGGCGATATCCTTCTTCATGCCCGGCCACCAATAATACTCTCGGAGATCCTTATACAACTTGTCGGATCCCGGATGGATGGAGTATCTGGATCGGTGGCCCTCGTCCAAAATGAGTTTTCGAAAATCCTCAGATTTTGGAATCCAAGCTCGTCCCTTAAAGTAGTAGAACTCGAGATGGTTTTTCCCTTTCCTTCTGACTCAGGGCATCTGCTTTTCATGATTATGCAGCGTTTCGACCTTAATGTTCTCGGGTTTCAACGCTTCTTGCTGCGCGTTTGCGATCTGCGTTCGAAGACTCGTCTGAATTTGAATACCTAATGCTCGAACTCGAGATGGCTTTACCCTTTCCTTCCGACTCAGGGCATCTGCTACTACGTTCGCTTTACCCGGGTGGTATTTTATCTCGCGTCGTAGTCACTTAGCAGCTCTATCCATCTACGTTGCCTCATGTTGAGCATTTTCTGGTCCAGAATGTTTTGAAGACTCTTATGATCAGTAATGACCATACACTTAGTACCGTACAAGTAGTGCCTCCAGATTTTCAAAGCGAACACGGCGGCTCCCAGCTCTAAGTCATGTGATGTGTAGTTCTGCTCGTGCACTTTCAGCTGCGTTGAAGTGTAAGCGATGACCTCGTCCTTCTGCATTAGAACACACCCAAGTCCTTGGTGGTATGCATCGCAAAACAATACGAAGTTATCCGTGCCCTCCGGCAGGGACATAATCGATGTGTGGAACAGCTGATATTTAAGCCTCTGGAAGGAAACCTCTTGTTCCTTTCCCCAAATAAATTCCTTTTCCTTTTGAGTGAGTTCGGTGAGTGGCTTAGCGATCTTCGAGAAATTTTCGATGAATCTTCGATAATAGCCAGCCAATCCTAGGAACTGACGGATTCCGTCGGGTTCGTCGGGGCTTGCCATTTCTCGATCGCTTCGATCTTAGTTGGATCTACATGAATCCCTTCTTGGTTGACCACATGACCAAGGAAGTGTACCTTTCGGAGCCAAATTCATACTTCGAGAATTTGGCGTACAATTTATGATCTCGGAGGAGTTCTAAAATGAGCTTCAGATGTTTCGCATGATCTTCCTTGTTCCTGGAGTAGGAATGTCGTCTATGAATACGATAACGAATTTGTCTAAGTATGTCCTACACACTCTGTTCATTAGGTCCATGAACACTGTTTGTGCGTTGGTCAGACCAAAAGGCATGACAAGAAATTCGTAATGGCCGTAACGAGTTCGGAACGCGGTTTTTGGAATGTCGGTCTCACTGACACGAACTTGGTGATAACCCAAACGGAGGTCGATTTTGGAGAAGTAAGTTGCACCCTGCAACTTATCGAACAGGTCGTCGATCCTCGGGAGTGGGTATCGGTTTTTGACGGTCAGCTTGTTCAGCTCTCGATAGTCAATGCACATGCGGAAGGATCCTTCTTTCTTTTTAACAAAGAGAATTGGGGTTCCCCAGGGGGACGAACTCGGGCGAATGAGACCATGGTCTAAGAGTTCCTGTAACTTTTTTGACAGTTCTAGCATTTCAGGTGGCGCCAGACGGTACGGTGTCTTGGCAACCGGTGCTGCGCCAGGAACGAGGTCTATTCGGAATTCCACTTGTCGTTGAGGAGGCATCCCTGGCAAATCCTCGGGAAAGACTTCTGGATGATCCTTGACTACGAGAATATATTGGATTCGGCTCTCTGCAGGTTTACGCTCGACGACATGGGCAAGGAATGCGTCATAGTCCTTTTCAAGGTACTTGCGCATTTTGATGGAAGACACGATACGAAGTTGTCGTCCAGGCTTGTCTCCCTGAACAACGAGAGTCTCTTTTTCCGAAAGAGGGATACATATGAGTTTATCGAAACAGACGATCTCGGCTCGAAAGCGAGACAGCCAGTCCATTCCAACGATAACGTCGAAACTCGAAAGCTCGATAGGAATTAAATCAATGGGGAAGATTTTGTCAGATAAGCATAGCGAACATCCTAAAATTATATCCTTAGCTTCAAACTCTTGGCCGTTAGTATATTCGACGGTAAAACTATCCTTAAGAACTTCAGATCCTTGATTAATGAGGGGTCTAAATTCTAAGGAAACGAAGCTTCTCTCAGCTCCTGAGTCGAATAGTACGGAAGCAAAATGATCATTGATGGAAAACGTACCAGTAACTGCGTTGGGGTCCTGGCGTGCTTCCTCAGCTGTTAGTGCGAAGGCGCGGCCCCTACCTTGTCCACCTTGGTTATGCGGTGTTCGGTGCAGCTTAGGACAGGTGTTTCTAAGGTGTTGGTCGCTTCCACACTCAAAGCACGTCAGTTTCTGAGCTGGGGTGGTTGTCTTGTCTGGGCAGTACTTGGCAAAATGGCCCACCGTTTGGCACCTCAAACATAACGGGCAGTTCCCGTGGTGGTGAAAGTTGCACTTGTTGCACTTCAGGTGCGGTCCAGAGTAGGACCTGGATCCAGTAGGTGGTGCTGGTGCAGGTGTAGGTGCGGCAGTAACAGCGAAGTTTCGGAAGCTTCAGGTCTTCTTGCTTCGGTCGCTTCTCCTCGGGGTCGCTCGGCCTTCCTCTTCTCACCTGACTCCTTTCTAGAAGAGGTAGGAGCAGTGAGTAGGTTACTGGTAAGGCGATGAGCTAGAAAGATGGCGCTCTGCAATGATTGGGGCTCAGATGCGATGACCATGCCACGGATTTCCGGAATGAGACCAGAGATGAAAAGATCGATCCGGTTCTCCTCAGGGGTTACTAGCCTTGGAACTAGCCGAGCGAATTCGTGGAACCGGGTGGTGTATTCCTCGATGTCGTTTCCGACCATCTTGTGGTCCCACAGCTCAGCCTCGAGCTTATGGATTTCCCCTCTTGGGCAGTATTCTTCAATGAGCAGATTCTTAAAGGCGTTCCAAGAAAGAGCATAGGCAGTCTCACGCCTCGGGTCTGAACAACGCTGTTCCACCACGACAGAGCTCGACCATGGAATACGCAGGAGGCGTACTCCACCTTATTGGCTTCGGCACATCGGCTGATGTGTAGGACTGATTCGATACTCTCGAACCACTGGAGCTGTCCTACAGCACCAGTTGTGCCGTGAAACTCCTTTGGCTTACACGCCATAAAGCTGTTATAGTTGCACGGGGGAGGGTTCGGGTGCTGGTTCTGGTTCTGATTCTTGTTTTGGTTGTTCTGATGCTGCTGCTGCTGTTGCTGTTGCTAATGATGGTTGTTGACATTGGCGTTGATCCCGGCGGTGATCTGTACGATCATGTTGGGCATTGCCGCACGAATGGAATATGATAAGAATATAATCTAGTGAATATTGATAATAATAGCACGAGAATAATATGAATGAACAAATAGTACACGCATGACAATGATTCAAGAGATAGAACTGTAATGATTGTCAATAGTAAAATATTCACACGATAAGATGAGTACAATAATAAAAGATAGAAGTTCCATTAATGATAATAAAGTTTGATACAAGTACAAAATGAGAAAATACGATTACAATACATAGAAAGGAAAATGAGATAAATAGTCTAAGTCGTGTACAATGAGAAAATTACGACTAGGCTAGGTACTAACAATGAAAGTAAATAACTAATGGCGTCTCTCTAGGAACATCTTGGCCGCCATGACCGCAATAAATGTTCCCATCACCAAGCACACACCGATGAGGTGCTGCACGGTTCGCGTCGTAGCTCGGGTCGATGCGACGACTCGCAACGCGTGCTCCGACAACTGTTGTGCAGAGTCAGTGTCCTCACTGATAAGCAGCCCCTCATGCTGGGTCTCCTGTGCCAGTCCCCGTACCTCTCGGTGCAGGTGAAGGAATGCGGCCGGTGGGGGAGGCTGAAGGGTAGGAGGCATCCTCTGCCTGGCGGCCTCGACATCTCTGGCGCGCTGCATTTCCTCGCGCTCCATCTGTCTCTCCCAAGAATAATGGTCCATGAGAGTGTTATGTGGGGCCTCCTCTACAGGGTGACCAAATGGGAGGTGGGATGGTGCGGGTCGGGATGGGATGGCTTGGTGCACGACCATCCGGTCCGGAAATCGGCCCAGCAGAATCCGCACAACCTAGTACGGGGCCCCCGGTACTAGGGTGGCGCGGCAACGGGTCCTGGTGGTGGGGGTGCTAGCACGGCCCTCGGGCTGGACCCGATGCTGCTGGAGATCGCCATGGAGGTGTCCTCCGTGGGATCAGTGGTCTGCCGGCGCTGGCTTTCCGAGGCGGTGCGGCCCTCGGAAGGCGAGGCAGCTCTCGGTAGAGAGCGAGACTAGGATCGTGATGGTGAACGCGAACGGGAGGAGTGGGACATGACGGATCTGTGAACAATGAGTTTAGTAAGTACGTGAAGGCACAAAAGAATTATAAAGGAAATGTGTAATGAAATGCATGTACGGGTCAGTCACGTGAGAATCGGGAAAGGACAGAACCGAGAATTTTCTACTCAAAGACCGTTAACAATAGTAATTACGTTCCGTCCTTGCATAATTCATTTTGAACTAGGCATGGGTGATCAGGACATGCGTAGTTAAAAATAACCATGCAATCGCGGAATTAATTCTCTAAAGTTTGAACCCATAAATGATTTTCCGAAAAAGCCTTGGTTGAAGTTTCGTTTCGAAAATTTTGAAAATTTTTAAAACCGTTTTTCACTATAACCTGTGCTTTGATACCAAGTCTGTCACAATCCGCTAAAGCGGAAACACGAGATGTGAAGAGCCGGAACATCATTACACGGGTCATAATAAACATGACGGCTTCAAGTCATAGATTAATAAATAAAAGTGTTTACAATTTCAAAAGAAATAAACAAGTCATAGAAATTTAGTACGAATACACAAATAAAGTTTCAGTTTAAAATTTCCCAAAAGAAAGTGGACAAGTCTTTTCCCAAATCAGTTCTCACGCGACCGCCTTGACCCCTCCATGCCATGCACCTCATGCTTACACTAAATTTCCTGAAACATAAGATAAAGTGTCAACTACGAAAGTAGTGAGTGAGTTACAGTTTCAGTTCCTCGGCAAAAGTTCGGTTAAGTATATAAAAGAAAAAGTTTCCCAAAAGGAGGTTAGCGGAGAAAGTCGCTTAAAATTTATTTACTTTTAAAGCTGCTAAGTAATGGGCGTATCAATGCCCAAAAGTTCGTATAGAACAAGTAGAGTTAGATTTAGTAAAATCATAGTTGCGGAATCAATCGCTAAAAGTGTTGCGGAATTAATCGCTAAAATCGAGCTTGTTATGGAGTCAAAATCATATGCTAGACAATGGCCTTAATTTCATGAACACACCTATTCACATAGACAACACAGCTGCCATGTTTATCACTAAAAATCCAGTCCAACATTCTAAAACTAAGCATATTGAGATTAGACATCACTTTATTAGAGACTGCTTTGAAAAACACCTGATTCACTTAGTAAAGATTCATACAGACCTCCAATTAGCAGACCTTTTCACAAAGGCATTTGATTTAACAAGATTCACCTTTCTTGTTCAAGTTATTGGTCTTATAAATATTGAATAAGTGTTTCTTCAAAAATAATTTGGACATATCTTTTTGAATTTTGCTTTCTTTTATTTCAAAATACAAAAGAAGGGGGAGAAAATGGATAAAAGACAAATATATTTTTTTTCATTGAGTCTTTTTGATATGTAGGATAGTCTTTTAATTCGGTGTATTTTTCTTTAATTCGGAGTAAACTTCAGAAAAACTACAAAAATATCTAATTTCAAGTTGTATAGATAAAATACGAAATATGTCCTTTTTTGTAAAGATTAAACTCAAAAAGATTTTATTTCCATTCTATTTCCAAGGTTTTGAGAATATAGAAAAATACAAAAACAATATTAAATTTTAAAATGTTTCACAAAACAAAATTTCTAAGAAATGAGTCATATACATATGTTCCAAGACTAATTATTTATAGTTCAAAATATTTAAAGAATTTCATGAAACCAAATGTTTTCACAAATGCACACATATATGTATTTTGAAAACCTTAACAACCTGTGATTTATTCATTGCATAAGATCACTAAAATTAAATCTTTCAAATGGAAATTCAGAGATTGTCAAGTAGAAAAGAAAAAGAGTGTTAAATTTTCAGCCAATATGAGCATATTAATCTATTTATTCAAAAAGTACAAAGTTTTAAAAGTGACTTTTCGATAGGTCGTGAATTTGACTCTCTCACATTCAGCGAATCGAATTGAAACATGTCATGTTGCGGAATCTTATGACTTGATTTTGGAATCAAAATGAAGGAAACATGAAATCGAAACTGAAACTGAAATTGAGACAAACAATAGGTGCAACTGTTTAAGATTTCATTGATAGTGGTTACAGGTTTTGGATCGAGCTTGTTATGGATTCAAAATCAGATGCTAGACAATGGCCTTAATTTCATGAACACACCTATTCACATAGACAACACAACTCCCATGTTTATCACTAAGAACCCAGTCCAACATTCTAAAACTAAGCATATTGAGATTAGACATCACTTTAATAGAGACTACTTTGAAAAACATCTGATTCACTTAGTAAAGATTCATACAGACCTCCAATTAGCAGACCTTTTCACCAAGGCATTTGATGTAACAAGATTCAACTTTCTTGTTCAAGCTATTGGTCTTATAAATATTGAATAAGTGTTTCTTCAAAAATATTTTGTACATATCTTTTTGAATTTTGCTTTCTCTTATTTCAAAATACAAAAGAAGGGGGAGAAAATGGATAAAATACAAATATATTTTTTTTCATTGAGTCTTTTTAATATCTAGGATAGTCTTTTAATTCGGTGTATTTTTCTTTAATTCGGAGTAAACTTCAGAAAAACTACAAAAATATGTCATTTCAAGTTGTATAGATAAATACCAAGTGTTTTCACAAATGCACATATATATGTATTTTGAAAACCTTAACAACATGTGGTTTATTCATTGCATAAGATCACTAAATTTAAATCTTTGAAATGGAAATTCAGTGATTGTCAAGTAGAAAAGAAAAAGAGTGTTATATTTTCACCCAATATTAGCATATAAATCTATTTATTCTAAAACTACAAAGTTTTTAAAGTTACTTTTTGATAGGTCGTGAATTTGACTCTCACACACTCAGCGAATCGAATTGAAACATGTCATGATGCGGAATCTCATGACCTGAGTTTGGAATCAAAATGAAGGAAACATGAAATCGAAACTGAAACTGAAATTGAGACAAACAATAGGTGCAACTGTTTAAGATTTCTTTGATAGTGG
Organism: Senecio squalidus; assembly: GCA_910822075.1. Lineage (NCBI taxonomy): Eukaryota > Viridiplantae > Streptophyta > Magnoliopsida > Asterales > Asteraceae > Senecio > Senecio squalidus. The sequence continues at coordinate 38,841,206 of CAJVGC010000001.1, read as the reverse complement.
TTACAGGTTTTGGATCGAGCTTGTTATGAAGTCAAAATCAGATGCTAGACAATGGCCTTAATTTCATGAACACACCTATTCACATAGACAACACAACTGCCATGTCTATCACTAAGAACCCAGTCCAACATTCTAAAACTAAGTATATTGAGATTAGACATCACTTTATTAGAGACCGCTTTGAAAAACATCTGATTCACTTAGTAAAGATTCATACAAACCTCCAATTAGCAGACCTTTTCACAAAGGCATTTGATGTAACAAGATTCACCTTTCTTGTTCAAGCTATTGGTCTTATAAATATTGAATAAGTGTTTCTTCGAAAATATTTTTTACATATCTTTTTGAATTTTGCTTTCTTTATTTCAAAATACAAAAGAAGGGGGGAAAATGGATATAATACAAATATTTTTTTTTCATTGAGTCTTTTTGATATCTAGGATAGTCTTTTAATTCGGAGTAAACTTCAGAAAAACTACAAAAATATGTCATTTCAAGTTGTATAGATAAAATACAAAATATGCCCTTTTTTGTAATAATTAAACTCAAAAAGATTTTATTTCCATTTTATTTCCAAGGTTTTGAGAATATAGAAAAATATAAAAACAATATTAAATTTTAAAATGTTTCCCAAAACAAAATTTCTAAAAAATGAGTCATATACATATGTTCCAAGACTAATTATTTATAGTTAAAAATATTTAAAGAATTTCATGAAACCAAGTGTTTTCACAAATGCACATATATATGTATTTTGAAAACCTTAACAACATGTGGTTTATTCATTGCATAAGATCACTCAAATTAAATCTTTGAAATAGAAATTCATTGATTGTCAAGTAGAAAAGAAAAAGAGTGTTATATTTTTAGCCAATATTAGCATATAAATCTATTTATTCTAAAACTACAAAGTTTTAAAAGTGACTTTTTGATAGGTCTAGAATTTGACTCTCACACACTCATCGAATCGAATTGAAACATGTCATGATGCGGAATCTCATGACCTGAGTTTGGAATCAAAATGAAGGAAACATGAAATCGAAACTGAAACTGAAATTGAGACAAACAATAGGTGAAACTGTTTAAGATTTCATTGATAGTGGTTACAGATTTTGGATCAAGCTTGTTATGGATTCAAAATCAGATGCTAGACAATGGCCTTAATTTCATGAACACACCTATTCACATAGACAACACAGCTGCCATGTTTATCACTAAGAACCCAGTCCAACATTCTAAAACTAAGCATATTGAGATTAGACATCACTTTATTAGAGACTACTTTGAAAAACATCTGATTCACTTAGTAAAGATTCATACAGACCTCCAATTAGCAGACCTTTTCACCAAGGCATTTGATGTAACAAGATTCAAGTTTCTTGTTCAAGCTATTGGTCCTATAAATATTGAATAAGTGTTTCTTCAAAAATAATTTGGACATATCTTTTTGAATTTTGCTTTCTTTTATTTCAAAATACAAAAGAAGGGGGAGAAAATGGATAAAATACAAATATATTTTTTTTCATTGAGTCTTTTTGATATCTAGGATAGTCTTTTAATTCGGTGTATTTTTCTTTAATTCGGAGTAAACTTCTAAAAAAAATACAAAAATATGTCATTTCAAGTTGTATAGATAAAATACAAAATATGTCCTTTTTTGTAAAGATTAAACTCAAAAAGATTTTATTTCCATTCTATTTCCAAGGTTTTGAGAATATAGAAAAATACAAAAACAATATTAAATTTTAAAATGTTTCACAAAACAAAATTTCTAAGAAATGAGTCATATACATATGTTCCAAGACTAATTATTTATAGTTCAAAATATTTAAAGAATTTCATGAAACCAAATGTTTTCACAAATGCACACATATATGTATTTTGAAAACCTTAACAACCTGTGGTTTATTCATTGCATAAGATCACTAAAATTAAATCTTTCAAATGGAAATTCAGAGATTGTCAAGTAGAATAGAAAAAGAGTGTTAAATTTTCGGCCAATATGAGCATATAAATCTATTTATTCTAAAAGTACAAAGTTTTAAAAGTGACTTTTCGATAGGTCGTGAATTTGACTCTCACACATTCAGCGAATCGAATTGAAACATGTCATGTTGCGGAATCTCATGACTTGATTTTGGAATCAAAATGAAGGAAACATGAAATCCAAACTGGAACTGAAACTAAGACAAAGAATAGGCGCAATTGTTTAAGATTTCATTGATATTGGTTACAGGTTTTGGATCGAGCTTGTTACAACCGACATTCAAGCTCGATGGAACCTCTTTGAGAGAGTTCCGGGTTCAAAGACAACAAACTCTAACAACCTATCATAATATTTATAGACAAAATCTAAACACTGCGAACTAATTATTACAACATGTCTACATCTTAATTTCAGTTCGGAGAGTTCACTTTAATTCGAAATCAAAATCTTCAGCCTCCGAGTTGATATCTTCAATGTTGACTTGTTTACTTTACTTATTCTTCAGCTTACTTTCAGTTCGGAGGGACTTCATTTAGTTTAGAGTATCTTAACTAACTTGTTCCTCGAACTGAAAATTTCACTTCGGATTATTCTTGATGATTTTAGTTCGGACTCTCCACGAACTAAAATCATCTTTATTCCCACACATAGTAAACTTCATAGCTTTATCCAGTCAATTTCTTGGCCCAACAATCGCCCCCTTGGATGATGGTATGAGTCTTCAATCTTCATAACTTAACTTCTCTCCATGTCTAGCTTCCTCCAAATCATCTTTCTTGTATTCTTGAACAAATTCTGGAGGAATAACTGCAATGTCACCTGTTTTTTAGGTGCTGCACAATCAGATACTCCATGGTAAGTAGCTGATCAGCAGCTAAAATCACTTTATTTCTGCTCATAGGTCAACCTTAGAGTTCTTATTCATCCTGGTTGACCATATCAATCATGAGAGTGATTTGCCGTTAATTTATTTTCAAACAAGCTCCTCCACGTCACACCTTTTTCTCAAATTGATGATGTGAGGCTGAGCTCCGTTCTCCTTCCATCACACCCTTTTCTCAAATCGATAACTCGTGTTTTCGCTCCCTCTTCACCAACGGGCCATAAACTGATAAGTGTAACTCCAGATCCACACTGAACAACTTGAAATCTTCACAGATCCTTCAATATAGCTCTTCAATTTCATTTTGGACTTCTTCAATTTCACTTCGGACTCCTTCGATTCACTAATACTTTGATCTAATTTTTGAATCAAGTAGAATGGATGAACCAGACTCAATCGAATTCAATCAATTGATTTGTGTGGGCCTGATACCAATTGGCACGTCCTAAATTTGACTCTCACACACTCAGCGAATCGAATTGAAATAGGTCATGATGCGGAATCTCATGACCTGAGTTTGGAATCAAAATGAAGGAAACATGAAATCGAAACTGGAACTGAAACTAAGACAAACAATAGGCGCAATTGTTTAAGATTTCATTGATATTGGTTACAGTTTTTGGATCGAGCTTGTTACAACCGACATTCAAGCTCGATGGAACCTCTTTGAGAGAGTTTCGGGTTCAAAGACAACAAACTCTAACAACCTATCACAATATTTATAGACAAAATCTAAACACTACGAACTAATTATTACAACATGTCTACATATTAATTTCAGTTCGGGGAGTTCACTTCAATTCGGAATCAAAGTCTTCAGCCTCCGAGTTGATATCTTCAATGTTGACTTGTTGACTTAACTTATTCTTCAACTTATATTCAATTCGGAGAGACTTCATTTAGTTGAGAGTATCTGAACTAACTTGTTCCCCGAACTGAAAATTTCACTTTGTATTATTCTTGATGATTTTAGTTTAGACCCTCCACGAACTAAAATCATCTTTATTCCCACACACAGAAGACTCCATAGCTTCATCCAGTCAATTTCTTGGCCAACACTTTTTGATAATTTATTGAATTTGAGATCCTTGATGCTAACTTGATAAACGGAAAAGACAGGTGAATAAGTCACAAATTTTAATAAACTAGCCTTTTGTCCTCTAAGATCCTTAATGCTTACTTGATAAACGACAAAGACACGGGAAGGAGTTGAACAATTTTACTATGTCAAAATTGAACATAAAAATCATGCAATTAATCAAAAATATCTTGACAGAAGTAGCAGTTTATAAGATTGAAAAATCATATTCTAGGGACTCTCAAAAAAGGTTGAAGATTAGTCATGTGTTCAATCGAAATAATTTGAGCAAATTATGTCACAAAAACTTCTCTGTTTTTAAGTAAATACGATATAAATGCCATATTTGAGTAAAATATCTATTTAATTTATTTTTAATTCACAAGAAGTGAAAAGTTTGATTGATTATTAGGTCCTTTTTAAACTATTAAAACTTGTAGTGAATGAATTTTTAACACATGATGAACTCTAGTAGAAATACATGTTTCTGCATTTTATAAGACATTTCATTTCTTGTGAAAATTTGTTGTTATGAACTAACTTATGAAACACTGGAATATAAGTTTCTGATTTTGAAAATAGAAATATTGCTTCATAAACTATTTCAAGTTTGACTGACTATATGAATTATTTTTGTTCTTGAGTTAATTTTTGTATCCCAGAAAGCTAAAATGTCTTAATTTTGAATTAAAGTTTAAATATCTGTTGACTTTATTAACTTTCTTCTAGTTTGGAGTTAGTTTATACAATTCTAATTATTTGACTAAATTGATTTTTCTTTCAATTCGGAGTATTACTTTAGTTCGGAGTCTGTTCGGAGTTTTAAATCTTTAATTCGGTCCAAAATTTTGTATTATTATATTTTAATTCAGAGTATTCTTAATATCGGGAAACTTTTGGTGGAAAATTAAATATAATATTTTCTCTAATTCATTATTTTTTTTGTTAAAATTTAAATAATAATTTTTAATCAAAAATTGCAGTTCTCTAAGTCGATTCTAAATCTCTAATCCCAATACACTTTATCATTGTTTATTCCTCTAAGCGATTAAGCTTTAACATTGTCTATTCATTTTCTAGAGACTTTTTCGAAAATATGTGCTTGTTTTTCTGTTTTCTATCACTTCTTATATTTCATTTTTCTTAAAGTAAAATTTTGTTGTTTTTTGAATTTGTTTTATCATTTTTCTTGACTATACATCATTTCTAATCATAATTTTGTTTTATATATGGCGTTGAAATTCAAACCTAAACATAATGTCGCAATATTCTTAGACATGACCCATTCTGAGGTAGATAATGACTGGAAGTTGATTATGGGATTTCTAATCAACTCAAATCTGCGGGAAGCTATTTCCGAGAACCCGGTCCTTTACAATGATTTATTACAAGAATTTTGGACCAATGCAAGGTTTGAGATCATTAAAGGAGTGAGAACTATTACATCATCTGTTCAAAGAGAAAGTGTAATAGTAACTAAGGATGTGATTAGAAGGGTTTTAAGATTGAATGATCTCGAAGGGGATGAGAAATTGAGTATGGAGGAGATAAGAACCGTTTGCAGAGAAATTGGGTATGAAGGTGACTTCCCTGACAACATTGTAAAGAAGGCAAGAGTGTTCTTCAATCGGAGATATCTGATCCATGTTTTGGTGTGTTGTATGTCGGGGAGGCCTGGAGGATTTGATGAGCTTAATGAAACCATAGCTTCTTCATTTGTTTGTCTTATTACTCAAAGAAAATGTAACTTCTCTAGTTTTATTATGGACAACATGCAGATGATACTAGAAGGGAATGCAACAAAATTCTTGTTATACCATAGATTTCTCCAAATGATTCTTCAGTCTGAAGTACAGGGTCTAATGTTTGAAGAAGCAACTCTCAAAGATGAGAACATGAATTGGAAAATCAAGGCAAACATGAAGAAGGCATTTACAAAGGCAAGGGTTATATTTTCTTAGAATTTTACATATTTCTTCCCATACATGATTGAGCAAGCTAGAGTAGCTATAAATGACATCATTGAGTTTCAAGGGGAGTTAGCAGGAAATGTGATACAAGAAGGAACAAGAGGCTCCAATTCAAAATGAACAAGCTCAAGCAGAACCACAAGATCTAGAAGAACAATCTAAAATGGAGGTTGAACGTCCTGTATCTCCTCTGATTCCAACTTCCTCTCCTCCATCAAGATCACCAGTGCAACAACAACCTACATCTCAACAAATTTGTGACGTCCCGTCAATTTGAAGTACTTATGTTACCGTTATTATTTTAATTTTATTCGCAATTGTTTTGACCCTTGTGTTTCGCTTTGCTTTGCTCACGATTTACTTTTACTGAAAATCGGGTTTTACGTATTTGTTGAGTCGTCCCTCGAGACGTAATGTTTATATTTATCTAAGTGTCAATTAGTTAGTATGCTCATAATTATAAGTTAGGAATTTTATGCCAAATTTGTCGGTTATCGTATTCTTTATCCTCGAGATATCGTGCTTTTGCTCTTGTTTATTCTTTACCGAAATCGTGCGAATCTCGAAATCAAAAGTGAAAATATAATATTAAATGAACCTAATATAAAGTAAATCATAGTATGAACTTTCCTTAGTTCATCGCAAAAAGAATCGGGAACTTTCGGGGAACGAAACTGCCTAACGATCGCGCAAACGAAAAACTGGAAAAGCTGGACTTTGGTCCTGTGCACAGCACAGACCCGCTGATCAGATTTTTGTTTGTTTGTGTGAGTCATTTTTGCATGGACACTTTCTCCCAAACGTGTAAGACCTGTTTATGGGGCAGAGAAGTCTCCCTAGAGACCTTAACCCACCTCACAAACTCATTTGTGATCACCACAAACCACCTACAACATCACTTCTCTCTCATTTTCACTCTTTCATCCATGCAACTCCTCACCATTTCTCTCTAAAACTTTACTCATTTCCAGAGATATTGAAGCTTAAAACACCCATTTGAAGAGGGATTCCAGTTCAAGATCATCAAATAAACAAGTTCCTTTTGATCTCCATCAACTTTTCGTAAAGTTTCCTTTAAGTTTTCTTCACTTTTCTTCCATTTTTCTCCATCTTATTCTTCTTTTGTTAGAGATTCTAACACTTATTATTAATCTTTTGCATTCCAAGCTTTTGCCTTCCATATTACATTTCATTTGGAGGAAGAATCTTTTGGCTTTTCTTGGAGAAAATCTCTTTGATCTTGGTAAGTAAGTTTTTACCGAAAATATCTTCGAAAACGTTAATTTTCACTTTGCATGCAAGGATCTAGACTAATGGTGGTTATATTTTGTTTTTGGAGCTGTAAATTACTCATCATCTCGCCACCAAAAGTTTCTTTCGGGTTTATATCCTCAAGCTTATAAGATCTTGCGGTTGTTATTCGGTAAAATCGATATTTTTCCCATATTCATCTTTTTATATATTTCGTTATTATTTTCTATGAATATTTCGTTTATAGCCTTGGAAAATGGTTAGGAATTGTCACACCCCTATAAACAAAACGTCAAATTAAATAGATCATGCGAGATGTTACAAAATACATCATAAAGTCAAAGGCGATAAGACGCCAAGTACAAATACAATTCCAAAATAAATAAACAAGCGGGTCGTCATGGAAATTACAATAAACAATTCAAATTCAAATTTCCCAAAAGCAAGCGATCCGAAAATAAACTATGGCATGATCAACGGAAATCCTCAATTTCTTGCAAAGCGTTAAAACGACATCAACAACATGTTGGTGAATTATTCGCAATTTTAAGTAAAAGTTGACCCAACGACAAGTTTTTAAGGTAGACCTGTTCTCTTAGGTACTAAGGTAATCAATAGCGTCTAACTATTAAGCAGACAAGAAATACAACAACGACTAGAAATTTAGTAGGCAAGATATAAAATAACGTCTAGCAATTTATTAGCAAACAAGATAACGTCTAGCATTGAGCAGACTAGATGACGTCTAACAATTCGCAGACGAGATGACGTCTAACATATAAGCACACAAGATGACGTCTAACATTTAAGCAGACAAGATGACGTCTAACATTTAAGCAGACAAGATGACGTTTAACATTTAAGCAGACAAGAAATACATTACGCCTACTATTTAAACAAACAAATTTTAAGTACGCTTTACAACCCTAAAAATAGTAAAGACAAGGGCTACGGATAGCTCACAATACAAGCTTCAGCAAATCTCGGATAAACAATCACGGAGCTACAACTCCACCGTCTAAGTGCCCCAAACAGCAATAATATAGTCTCAGTATCCCTACAAGTATAGTTCGGTTTATCCTTGTCGGTTAAGATCAAGTTTAATATAACATTCCAACGATTAATAAGTCGAATAAGGATGACGGATTAAGAAGACGATGCTCCGCACCAGAAAAGGGCCGATCGGCAAGATATCGATCTTTCACGTCAACAGCGACCGTTGGAAACAAGTGATAACTCCGAGTCGAAAAGATTATTGATACCAATGTTCATTATTTTGACCAAGACAAAGATGTTGACTTATAAAGTCAAACGTCAATTATGTTGACTTCTTAAAGTCAAAGTCCATTTAAAAGTCCAATTTGACACTTTGAAGAATTTGAAGTCTTTTCATACCAAAATGTTTAGAGTAAAATGTCTTTCAAAACCATTTATAAAGTTTGTCGTAAAACATAATCCGATGAATTAAAACGATGATCAAATATGTGGCGAAGTTTAATATATCGCAAAAAGGATGAAAATATCCGTTTTAAGTAATATTATGAAATTTTTGATTGCGTTGGTGTCTTTGAGTCCAAAGACAATGTTATTGTAATATATGTTACTTTTGTATACAATTTATTTATATAAGTGTTTTAATGTTGAAAAAAGGCGTGAGATGAAATTTCGGCAGCGCTTCCGCGTCTTAAAACATTCGTCCAAAATTCATACACTTTCCCGCTTAACAACAATTGCATTTTAAACCTTATTCATAGTACATAATACAAAAATAAGTTTAATACAATACTTTGGTTAGATTATACTTTTAACATTATTGTCCAAATCCCAGTCAAATCCGATAAAATACGACGAGTGTTGGTCTAATAATTATTCCTAAACGTTTTCAAGGCTAAAACCGAATAACGAATATAACGAAATCAAAAGATTCACAAGGACAACAATTTATACCGTTAACACCCGCTTGATTTGACAAGGATCTGGAAACAACAACTTCAGTGGTGTAGTGATGAGATTATCCGCCTCCAAAACACAAGACAACCACCGATAATTAGCAAAATGAAAAATTTGGGTTGACAGACTGATCCAGCCGCCGGCTGGAGCTCTTCAGTCAGCTCCGGATTTTCGTCATTTTTTAGATTTTAAGCGTTTTCAAGAGTATTTTCGGTAGATTTTGACATGCAACTTAAAAATCTTTAATAACATCCATTTATTTCTTCAAATAACATCTTTTTATATCAAGATCTAAGGTAAAAATTTATAAAATTTATGTTTTTAGATAAATCTCCATGGAAACTTTTATAAAACCTTTCTTTGATCTTTGATGATACATGCATGTAATAAAATGATAAAATGTAAATTAAATCAGTGAGTAAAAGTTATTATACCGCAAGAATAGAGTGTGTGATGATCTAGCTTGAGCTTGAATGGAGTTTTTGATGAAGATTTAGACCCGAAAATGATGAAGAACTTCAAGAAACAACCCGGAAAATCACCACTCCATGCTCCCTTTGATGAACATACTTGATCTTAGTGATGTTTATGGTGTTTTTATGGTGAAAAGTGGCTGGAAATCACAGCAAAGGTGAAGAAAATAGAGAGAGTTTTGAGAGAACACACTTATGTGTGTGTGTGTGTGTGTTTTGATTGAAGTAATGAAAGAAAAGTGGAGAAGAAATGATAATATCCCATTGGGGCAGTAAGTTATGGCAGTTTAGGGGTCAAATAGAGCTTAGCCAAGTGTCCCCAATCGTTTTTCATGCAAAAATGAGTCACCAACACCTGTCCAGACACATCCAGCCGTCGGCTGGAGAGGCTCAGCCGCCGGCTGAAGCCCTGCCAGCTGCTGGATGGTCGGCTGGCTCGGCAGACTTGTTTTCGACCGTGAAGGAGTTTCGTTCGTCGAAAGCTCCCGATTCTCTTTGCGTTGAACTTAGGAAAGTTCATACTTTGATTTACTTTATATTAGGTTCATTTAATATTATATTTTCACTTCCGATTTCGAGATTCGCACGATTTCGGTAACGGAGTAAACAAGAGCAAAAGCTCGATAACTCGAGGATAAAGGATCCGATAACCGACAAATTTGGCATAAACCTTCTAACTTATAATTATGAGGATAATAACTAATTGGCACTTAGATAAATATAATTATTACGTCTCAGGGGACGAATCAGCAAATACAGAAAACCCGATACTCAATAACAGTAAATCGTGAGCCAATCAAAGCGAAATACAAGGGTCGAAATCAGTTGCGAATAAAATATATATAATAACGGAAACATAAGTACTTCAAATTGACGGGTCGTCACAGGAATAATATACTAGACCAACATTTGTGAATATTTTGGTTATGGACAAAGATTTGGACTAAAATACATAAAGATGTAATTATTACCGAAATTAACATATTGTATGTAATAGTATGTAAAATGGTATATTTACATATATTTAACACTTGGTAAAGATATTTGGAACAAAATATAACTTTTTAACAGTTTGCGTTTTAACCAAAAAGTCTTTAAACGAACGGATTTCGGCAAAACAACAAAACGTTGTTTGCTGGAAATAGGACCTGTGCGCCGTCCTGGATGACCAGGACGACGCAGGAGGGGCTATTTCCAGCAAAATGTTCGTTTTGCTTGTTTGGTCGTCTTGACGTTTTGTTCCATAAATCGTCGTTTCAAATCCTCTGATTTTATGTTATGTTTCTAACAAACTCTAAACACATGTTTAAACATACTAAAATACATAAAAGCAACAAATTATGATAAGATATCGTCTTTGGACTCAAAGACGCCAACGCAATCAAAAATGTCGAATACTTTTTTAAAACGGACATATTTCCTACATTTCGATAAATAAACATTTGTTACAAATTGCGATCGTAATCCAATGCCACCAACTATTATTTTAGCGATAAACTTTGATTAAAAACATTAAAAAAGTCTTTTTACACTATATTCTTGAAAAGTAAAGACTTTTAAACTTTCAAAACGTTAATTTGAGCTTTTACGTCATTTCCGACTTTCTTTCCAATTTACTATGATTCGACCTCGAATTATTTATTTCAACTTTTACAAAATCAACATCTTTGACATTTGACTTTTGCAAAGTCAACATCCTTGGTATTTGACTTTTATAAGTCAACATTTTGACATTTGAATTTTGTAAGTCAACTTACTTAACATTTGACTTTATGAAGTCAACATCATTGACTTTGACTAAGTCAACATCGTTGCCGTTGATCTTGGTCGACCTCGATAAAACTTATAAACAATAAACCTTTCAACCAATTGTGACAACCGTCAAAAATCCAGGTGATTCTCAGTTACTATATCGGTTCGAATCTCTAGTTACTCTTTTATCGTGTTCATACTGTTCGAGTTCGTAATTGTTGTGTCTTTATTTTGTCGGAACCAAATGTCGGAATCAACTTATAAATCCCAACACCAAATAAACTATACAAGAACTTGACTAAGTTCATAACGGAAACTAATAAGATTCTGGTCCTCAACTACTAATAACGGAAAACTTAAAACGTCAACGTGCTGGACAAACCTTCCAGCCGACGGCTGAAGGCTGTCGGCCAGCGGCTGAAGCCCAGCCGACGGCTGGATATGGTCAGCCGTCGGCTGAAAGCCGCTGTCCAGTGGATGGTGACTCATTTTTGCATGTATTTCGATTGGCTCAACTCATTTAATCCGGGATTGCACCAAAAGACTGACTTGGGGGTTCCCTAGGCCAGACTTCACCATCCCCTTTACGCATCCATTTACTTTTCTTTTTCATTTTTGAATCAAACACACCCTCTCTCTCTAAAATCTATCAAGAAATCCTCTCAAGAAAACTCACCAAAAACAGAAACATAAACACCATAAACAGTCCTTTAAAAACAAAACCGTCCATCAAATCTTACACAAACTCGTTCTAGAGTAGAGGGGTATCAAAGAGGAAGCTTTAAATCGGGTTTTGAAGAAGGTTTACACACTTTTTGAAGCTAGAATCTCATCCATCTGATCCAAAACAATTTCCTTCGGTAAAACTCTTGTATTTTACTCATATTACATAAATCTATACATGCATGGACGATCTATAAACTGAAAGAGTGTTTTTCTAAAAGGTTAAAACGTTTTCTTGCTTAAAAACTAGTTTTTCTAATAGATCTACATTTTGATGATTTAAATCTAAAAGAAACGGTGACTTTTACTTAAAAATGTATATATTTGAGTTATAACAGTTTGCATGTTCAAATCTAACACTAAAACGGGCTAAATATCGAAAAATAACGAAATCTAAAAACTGGCCGAAGGCCTTTGGCCGGCGGCTGGAGGAACTCAGCCGAAGGCTAAGGTCCAGCCGGCCGTCGGCTGAGTATCTCCAGCCGCTGTCTGGATCCTGCAGTTCGTAAAAATTGTCGTTTTGAGAACTTTAAACGTAAAAATAAGCTCAAATAACTTTATTACAGATTATGTATTCTGGGAACTTACTGATTTTGTAAATAAAATAGTTTGGATGAGTTTGAGAACTTAAAACATTTGTATTATCGTTTATATTGGTATAAATTGTATGATTAAAGCGGCAAAAGTGTTTTGAAAATGGACTTAATTTTTATAGCGCGGAAGCGCTGCCCAAATTTCACCGTAAACTATTGCTTAAATTCGGTAACTTAATGTTTTATAACTTATACATATTTACTTTGGACATTGACTCGCTTTGGACACAATCGGACTAATCGGACCCTAAATCGTACACGAACACGTTGAATCATATAAACTTTTCCGTTATAATCTTTTGGGACAGAATCTAAAATATTAAAGTTTAAGGTCTAAAATGTTAAAATGGAACTTTAACATAACTTAAATCATACTATTAATACTTATACGTTTCCGGTGTTTTAGGTCACTTTTGATTCCCGACGCGTTCCGCTTCGTTCGTACTATTTCATACCTCTCTTCGCAAACCGTGAGTTACAACCCCACTATGTTTTTACTGTTTTAAATTACTTATTTGGGGGAAGCATAAGATTGTATGTTATTGTAACTTTGTTTGAAACTATTTGAAACTCGTGAAACTTGAAAGTTTTGAAACTTATGAAACGTGGAACATGTGAAACTCGTATGAAACTCTTAAACCTTTGAAACTATGTGAAACTCGTATGAAACTTTGAAACCTTTGAAACTTTGAAACCTTTGAAACTATGTGAAACTCGTATGAAACTTTGAAACTTTTGAAACATGTGAAACTCGTATGAAACTTTGAAATTTTTGAAACGTTGGAAACTCTTGGAAAGTTGTGAAACTTGGAAACTTGTGAAACTTTGAAACTATCATGCGTATTATGTGTTAATGCCCCCTAAATTAGCTAAAGTGAATTTAGGCTACTTGTAGGACTCCAATCCTCGATGAAAATATAAACCGTAAGTGCTTACTACTATTTTTAGAAACAGAACTCAGTTGCCCCGTTTTTGGTTCGAAACTTTGTACACTATTAGCAATAGTCGTTAGTATTATGGGTATCGATACTTAGGAGAGGTCACTCCTTGCTCAGGGTTAGCGACCCAAGTACATATTACTAGATTCAGGAGGAAACTCAATGAAATATTTTGGGGCTAGATCTGACCAGACAATCGGTTTAGTGTAGACTTACCTTATATTATGGCAAGTGATTGTTACAAGTTACTATTTTAGTTAAGCACATATTACCTACGCATATACTTTATTTTAGCGATGGATTCCGCTTCAACTTTTATTATACGAGGTCTATTTTTACTTACGTGTGTACGAAACTCTTTAGTATATTTATATTTCTATTTTTGGAAACTTTTATCGAGAAACTCAAAACTGTAACTCACTCACTACTCAATGTATTCGACACTTTATCTTATGTTTCAGGAAATTAGTGTAAGTGTCGAGATGCATGGCAAGGAAGGGTCGGTATGGTCACGTGAGGCGAACCTTGGGAAAGACCCTTTTGTTTTGGGAATTCATTTTGAAACTTTGTATTTTGTACTTGAATTAAACTATTGAACTGCTTGGTTGTTTTTCGAATTATGAACTATTTTATTTTAAATGCAATGACTTGAATCGTTTACTTTGCTTATAACCGTGTAATGATATTCCAGCTCTCACATTCCGTGTTTTCGCTTATAACCGTGTAAAAATTTCAAAAAATTTTCGAAACCAAACTATAACCAAGGCTTCTCGGAAAATCATTATGGGTTCAAAACTTTAGAGAATTAATTTCGCGATTGAATGATTGTCTATAACTATGCATGGCCTGATCACCCATGCCTAGTTCAAAATGACTTATGCAAGGACGGAACGTAATTACTAATGTTAAACGCTTTTGAGTCGAAAATTTCCGGTCTTATTATTCCCAACCTCACATGATTGACCCTTACATATTTTCCTTTAACATTATCTTGTTCCTGTACTTACGAAACTCTCTCCGTCGCAGATCCGTCATGTCTCAATCGTTTCACGATCCCCCTCGCGATCCCAGGCCCGGTCACAACAAAGAGCCGCGTCATCGCATTAGGCTTCTGAGGGCCACACCGCCTCGGAAAGCCTCCGCCACCAGACTACCGACCCCACGGAGGTTACCTCCATGGTTGTGTCGAGCAGCATCGGGTCTAGCCCGAGGTCGGTGCTACCACCACCTCCACCGGCACCCGTTACCGCACCACCACAGCGACGTGGACCCTGTGTCGTCATAACGGCACGTAAGCAGGTAGTCCTTCCGGGTCGACTACCCGACAGGATGGCGGCGCAGCAGGACGGCCCGTCCAGGCCTGCACCACCCCATCTTCCTTTTGGGCACCCACCTCCCGAGGCCCCACGCACCTCGATGATGGATCACTACTCATGGGAGCGACAACTCCAACGTGAGGAGATGCAGCGTGCCCGAGACGCTGAAGCAGCTAGGCAAAGGATGCCGCCTACCCCTCATCTTCCCCCTCCTGCCGCTTTCCTACACCTCCACCGCGAGGTAACGGGACTTTCTGAGTAAGACCAACAACAAGGGTTGCTCCTCTGCGAAGTCTCCGATGCCACGCATCGGTTGTCGGAGCAGGCGCTACGACACCTCGCTGCAGTTCAGGCCACAACCCGGACAGTGCAGCTTTTGGTAGGAGTATGTTTGATCATGGGGACCCTGTTAGCGGTTATCGTCTCCAAGATGTTCCTGGAGAGGCGCCGTTAGTTCATTTCCATTATTATGTACTGTAGGCCGAGTTGCAATTTTCAATGTACACAGCTTCGAACCATTTCTATTTATTTTCCTTTGTATTGTACTGTACTTCTTTTCCATTTGAACCTTGTACTCAACTTTATTATCAGTAATGAATGAAGTTCTATCTTTTATTATGTATTATTGTTATTGTCGTGTGAATCTCTTGAATCTCTGTCGTGTGAATCTCTTGAATCCTTGTCGTGCGTGTACTATCTGTTCTATTATATTACTCTTGCGTGATTGTTAACTTGTCCATTGGATTATATTCTTATCATACTCTAATCGTGGGTTTCTAAACTGAATCTGTTGTCTGTTGTAGAACCATGGAACCTCGTACCAACGCCAGTATCATCGCTGAACAAGTCGCTGAGTAGTTGAATGCAACGATGCCCAACATGATCGCCCTGATCACTGCTGGGATCAATGCAAATGTCAACAACCATCACCAGCAGCAACAGCAGCAGCAACAGCAGCAACAACAACAACAGCAGCAACAACAACAGCAGCAGCAACAACAACAGAACAATAACCAGAATCAACAGAACAACAACCAGAACCAACACCCAAACCCCCCTGCTTGCACCTACAAGAGCTTCATGGCTTGTAAGCCCAAGGAGTTCCATGGAACGACTGGTGTCCTGGTTTGAGAGCATCGAGTCGGTGCTGCACATCAGAAGATGTGCCGAAGCTGATAAGGTGCAGTACGCCTCCTGCGTGCTGCACGGTAAGGCGCTGACTTGGTGGAACAGCGTTGTTCGCAACAGAGGACGCGAGTCCGCCTA
Organism: Senecio squalidus; assembly: GCA_910822075.1. Taxonomy (NCBI): domain Eukaryota; kingdom Viridiplantae; phylum Streptophyta; class Magnoliopsida; order Asterales; family Asteraceae; genus Senecio; species Senecio squalidus. The sequence goes on along the minus strand of CAJVGC010000001.1, from coordinate 38,825,026 downwards.
TGCTCTCACCTGGGAACAATTCAAGAACCTCTTGATAGAGGAGTACTGCCCCAAAGGGGAAATCAAAAAGCTTAAGGCGGAGCTGTGGGATCACATGATGGTCGGAAACGACATCGAAGGGTATACTACCCGATTCCACGAGTTGGCTCGACTAGTCCCGAGGTTAGTTACTCCTGAAGAGAACAAGATTGACTGCTATGTCTCCGGTCTTGTTCCTGAAATCAGAGGAATGGTCATCGCAGCGGAACCCCAGACCCTTCAGAGTGCCATCATCCTAGCTCACCGCCTCACAAGCAACCTACTCATCGCTCCCACATCCTCCAAGAAGGAGTCGGGAGAGAAAAGGAAATCCGACCAGACCCCAAGGCGAAGTGACAGGAATAATAAGAAGAAGACCACCCCCAACCTTGCCATAGCAGCTGAGCACCACCACCGCCACCGCCACCAACTGGAGCCCGAACCTATACGGGGACGAACCCCAAGTGCAATAAGTGCAACTTCCACCACCTCGGTAACTGCCCCGTGTGTTTGAGATGCCAGAAGGTAAGGCATTTCGCTAAGTATTGCCCTGACAGGTTGGCAGTACAGGGTCAGAAGCCGGTGTGCTTCGAGTGCGAAAGTGACCAGCACTTCCGGAACGCTTGTCCAAGACTCCGAAACGCCCAACAGAACCAAGTCGGGCGAGGTCGAGGACGTGCATTCGCACTCACAGCTGAGGAAGCTCGACAGGATCCGAATGCGGTGAACGGTACGTTTCCTGTTAATAACCACTATGCATTAGTTTTGTTCGATTCAGGAGCTGAGAGAAGCTTTGTATCCTTAGAATTTAGACCCCTCATTAACTTAGGATCTAAGGTTCTTAAGGATAGCTTCACCATAGAGTACGCTAACAGTCAGGAGTTCGAAGCTAAAGATATAATCCTAGGATGTTCCATATGCCTGTCCGATAAAACTTTCCCTATTGATTTAATTCCAATCGAGCTGAAAAGCTTTAATGTGATCGTCGGAATGGACTGGCTCTCCCGTTTCGGAGCCGAGATTGTCTGTTTTGACAAACTTATCCGCATCCCTCTTTTTGACACCGAAACTCTAGTTGTTCAAGGAGACAAACCCGGACGACCACTCCGTATCGTGTCGTCCATAAAAATGCGCAAGTACCTCGAGAAGGACTGTGACGCATTTCTCGCTCACGTTGTCGAACGTAAACCCAAGGAGGCCCGTATACAAGATATTCCAGTAGTCAAGGATCACCCTGAAGTCTTTCCTGAAGATTTACCCGGGCTACCTCCACACCGACAAGTGGAATTCCGGATAGACCTAGTTCCTGGTGCAGCACCGGTCGCTAGGACACCGTATCGTCTAGCCCCACCGGAAATGCAAGAGCTGTCGAAGCAGCTTCAGGAAATCTTGGATCATGGTCTTATTCGTCCAAGCTCGTCCCCCTGGGGAGCCCCAATACTCTTCGTTAAAAAGAAAGACGGATCCTTCCGTATGTGCATCGACTACCGCGAACTAAACAAGCTGACCGTCAAGAACCGATACCCAATCCCGAGGATCGATGACCTTTTCGACCAGTTACAGGGTGCAACTTATTTCTCAAAATACGACCTCCGTTCGGGTTATCATCAGGTTCGTGTCAGTGAGACCGACATTCCTAAAACCGCTTTTCGTACTCGTTACGGTCATTACGAATTCCTTGTCATGCCATTCGGTTTAACCAACGCACCATCGGTGTTCATGGACTTGATGAACAGGGTGTGTAGACCTTATTTGGACAAATTCGTGATCGTGTTCATTGATGACATCCTTAACTACTCGAGAAACAAAGAGGATCACGCGAAACACTTGAAACTCATTTTAGAACTCCTCCGAGATCAGAAACTGTACGCCAAATTCTCTAAGTGTGAAATTTGGCTTCGGGAAGTACATTTCCTTGGTCATGTGGTCAACCAAGAAGGGATCCATGTGGATCCGGTTAAGATAGAAGCGATCGAGAAATGGCAAGCCCCGACGACTCCTACGGAAATTCGTCAATTTCTAGGATTGGCTGGCTATTATCGAAGGTTCATCGAGAATTTCTCGAAGATCGCAAAGCCACTCACCGAGCTCACTCAGAAGGACATGGATTTTGTTTGGGGTACGAAGCAAGAGGAATCCTTCCAGAAACTCAAACACCAGCTCTGCCACGCACCGATTTTGTCTCTACTGGAGGGCAAGGATAACTTCGTAGTATTCTGCGATGCATCCCATCAAGGGCTTGGGTGTGTCCTGATGCAGAAGGATAAATTCATAGCCTACGCTTCAAGGAAACTCAAGGTGCACGAACAGAACTACACTACTCACGACCTAGAGCTGGGAGCAGTCGTATTTGCTTTAAAGATCTGGAGACACTATTTGTATGGTACTAAGTGCACGGTCTTCACGGATCACAAGAGTCTTCAACACATCCTAGATCAGAAGATACTCAACATGAGGCAAAGGAGATGGATCTAACTGCTGAGTGACTATGATTGCGAGATTAAGTACCACCCGGGTAAGGCAAACGTAGTAGCAGACGCCCTGAGTCGGAAGGAAAGGGTAAGACCATCTCGGGTTAGAGCATTAGGTATTCAGATCCAAACAAATCTTCAAACGCAAATCGCCGAGGCTCAGCGAGAAGCGTTGAAACTCGAGCACTTAAAGGGAGAAACATTGCACAATCATGAGAAGGAGTTCGAACTCAAATCCAACGGAATTCATTATTTCAAGGGCCGAGCCTGGATACCGAAATCTGAAGATCTTCGCAAGCTAATCTTGGATGAGGGCCACCGTTCCCGATTCTCCATCCATCCCGGATCTGATAAGTTGTACAAGGATCTTAGGGAGTATTATTGGTGGTTAGGCATGAAGAAAGATATCGCCTTGTACGTGGCCAAGTGCCTTACTTGCTCTAAGGTCAAGGCGGAATATCAGAAGCCCTCAAGACTGCTACAACAACCGGAGATTCCTATGTGGAAGTGGGAACAAAACTCCATGGATTTCATTACAAAGCTTCCCCGGACGGCAAAAGGTAACGACACAATTTGGGTAATTGTGGACCGATTGACGAAGTCTGTTCATTTCTTGCCGGTACGAGAAACTCACTCAATGGAGAAATTCGCGCAAATTTATATCAACGAGATCATCTCTCGCCACGGAACATGTGACGTCCCGTCAATTTGAGGTACTTGAGTTACCGTCATTATTTATATTTTATTCGCAATTGATTTCGACCCTTGTATTTCGCTTTGTTTTGCTCGCAATTTACTGTTATTGAGTATCGGGTTTTCTGTATTTGCTGGTCCATCAAGATGTAATAATATTATTTTATCTAAGTGCCAATTAGTTAGTATTCTCATAAATATAAGTTAGAAGGTTTATGCCAAATTTGTCGTTTATCGGATCCTTTATCCTCGAGATATCGTGCTTTTGCTCTTGTTTACTCCTTTACCGAAATCGTGCGAATCTCGAAATCAAAAGTGAAAATATAATATTAAATGAACCTAATACAAAGTAAATCAAAGTATGAACTTTCCTAAGTTCAACGCAAAAAGAATCGGGAGTTTTCGACGAACGAAACTCCTTAACAGTCGAAAACAAGTCTGCCGAGCCAGCCGACCATCCAGCAGCTGGCATGGCTTCAGCCGGCGACTGAGCCTTTCCAGCCGTCGGCTGGATGTGTCTGGACAGGTGTTGGTGACTCATTTTTGCATGAAAATGGATTGGGGACACTTGGCATAGCCCTATTGGACCCCTAAACTGCCAGGACCTGTCCCAATGAGATATTATCTCTTTTCTTGTCATTTTTCTTCATTACACAAAATCAAAAACACACACACATGAGAGTTTTCTCTAAAAACTCTCTCTACTTCCTCCATTTCTTCCATAGAAGCTGTGATTTCCAGCCATTCTTCACCATAAAAACACCATAAACATCTCAATAATCGATTGTGTTCATCAAAGGGAGCAAAAGGTGGTGATTTTCCGAGTTGTTCTTGAAGTTCTTCATCATTTTCGGGTCTAAATCTTCATTAAAATCACTAAAATCGACGAAATCCGGAGCTGACTGTGGAGCTCCAGCCAACGGCTGGATCAGTCTAATAACACAAATCTTCGTTTTTGCTAATTATCGATGGTTGTCTTGTGTTTTGGAGGCGGATATTCTCATCACTACACCACTGAAGTTGTCATTCCAGATCCTTGTCCAATCAAGCCGGTGTTAGCGGTATAATTTGTTACTCTTGTGAATCTCTCGATTTCATATTATATTCATTATTCGGTTTTAGCCTTGAAAACGGTTAGGAATAATTATTAGACCAACACTCGTCGTATTTTATCGGATTGGACTGAGATTTGGACAATAATGTTAAAAGTATAATCTAACCAAAGTATTGTATTAAACTTATTA
>CAJVGC010000001.1:38785924-38820500 GCA_910822075.1 Senecio squalidus | reverse complement strand
TTGAGCATTTCAGTAACATAGTTTGACTGATGAATAAACATGCCGTCGGGCAATTGCTCCACTTGTAATACCAAAAAGAGCTTTAGTTCTCCCATTGCGCTCATTTCAAATTTGTCTTTCATTAGTTTTTCAAAGTGTTTGCACATTCGATGATCAGTTGTGCCGAAAATGATATCGTCCACGTAGACTTGAACTAAGTGTTTAGCCTTGGCCGACTCTTTGATGAAGAGTGTGCTATCAATACGGCCTTTCTCGAAACCGGATTCTAAGAGAAAATTGAACAGAGTTCCATACCACAACCGAGGGGCTTGATGAAGACCATATAGAGCTTTGTTAAGCTTGTAGACCTTGTCGGGATGTTGAGGATCTTCGAACCCAGGAGGGTGTTGAACATAAAATGTGTCATCGATTTTACCGTATAAGAATGCACTTTTGACGTCAAGCTGATTGACTGTAAGTCCCTTATGAGAGGTATATGCCAGGAAGAGACGAACTGCTTCGAGTCGAACGACCGGGGCGAAAACATCTTGAAAATCCAATCCTTCCTCTTGATAGAAACCTTGTACAACCAGTCGAGCTTTATTCCGAGTAATAATGCCGCGATCATCTCGTTTGCATCGGAAAACCCATTTAGTGTCGATAGCGTATGCGTCATCAGAAAGTATTACGAGTATCCAGACACCGAGCTTCTCAAACTGTGCTAATTCCTCTCGCATAGCATTAACCCAATTTGCGTCCTTGAGGGCCATATGAATATTGGCAGGAACCTCTTGAGAGACAAAGCAGAAAAAGCGGCAGTTGTTGTAATTCTCTGAAGTGGTAGCAGTTGCATACATCCCTTGAAGATCCTCGAGCTGCAGTCTAGTTTGAACGCTCGCGTGTGGATCACCAAGAATGTTACTGAACGGATGAATTTGTTGAATTCTAGAGACTGTAGGAGCACTAGTAAATTCTTCATTATCAGAGTGATCCTGAGCTGGGTGAAATTCCTGATCTTCGGTTTGTGGTTCTGCCACATCATCTTGAGCAACGGTTGGGGCTTCGGGTTGATCATCGGGTGAACCTTCGGGTTCAGCAACGGCTTCATCAACGATTTCTTGTATTGCAGGGGCACGAGGAAAGATGGAATCCTCATCGTCAGAAGAATATGTCTGGTGCTCCGCTGTACCTGAATGAGTCACACTAGAGGAAAGATTAAACGACTCAAATAACGAATCATAATCAAAACAGATTGCAGGACCGTGTTGTTTTTCAAAATTATAGCTAGTTATTTCCAAGTTGAAAACAACTTCCATTGTGCGTTCAAGTTTTAGGTAAACGCGTTTGTTTGCATAACCCTCAATGTATCCAAGAAAGTATCCTTGGACTGCCTTGGGTTCAAATTTAGTGGTGTGATTTGTTTTTAACACGGTACATGGAGCCCCGAAGGGTTCCAATCCAGCAAGATTTGGTTTACGATTATTAAGTAATTCGTAGCTTGTGTTGGCAAATCGCTTAACAGTTAACACACGATTTAAGACATAGTAGGCTGTGTTAACAGCCTCCCCCTAAACATGATTGGGAGGTGCGAGGCAGCGAGCATTTTACGTGCAGTTTCGATTAGTGTTTTGTTCTTTCTCTCGGCAACTCCCTTTTGTTGAGGCTCATAAGGAGCGTTGTACTGTTGAACTATCCCATTCGCTAGACAGTAGAAAGTCATGGTGGCATTCTTGAATTCTGTGTCGTTATCGCTTCATAGACGTTGAACTTTGGCTTTGTAAACATTCTTGACCATGTCGAAGAAGGTAATTAGAGTACCAGCCGTTTCACTTTTAGCAGCCAAAAAGTAGACCCAAGAATAACGAGAGTAGTCATCGGTAACTACTAAACAGTATTACTTTCCACCAAAACTCCTTTTCTTAATGAGGCCAAATAGATCAGTGTGCATCAGCTCAAAAGGTGTTTCATTCGTGTTAATGGCCTTGGGCTTGTGAGGTTGCTTGTGTTGTTTTCCAAGTTTACATGGAACGCATTTATACTCATACTCGAATCGTTTCAGTGGAACCCCGTTGACCAGCCCTTTCTTTGTGATCTCGTTCATTTTCCGAAAGTGTAAGTGAGCCATTTTCTTGTGCCAAATCATTGCTTCCTCACTTGTAGATTTTGACAGTAAGCATGTTGAATCCGTGGTGATATTAGTATTGTTCATATCCAATATGTAAGTGTTCTTCATTCGTGGTGCGCGCATTAGTATCAGGTCCTCATGAATTTCAATTCCTGATTTGAGAATCAATACTTCCTTCTTGGTAAAATGGACAGGATTTTCATTGTCACAGATTTGAGAAACACTCAGCAAATTGTGTTCCAATTGTTTGACGTAGAAGACATCCTTCAGTGTGATTTTATCATTTGTAACTGATCCAATTCCAGTTATTTCTCCACCTTTATCTCCAGCAAAATTAACTCTTCCTTTATTTCCTGATTCGAAGTCGTTGAGCAAACTTCGTTCTCCCGTCATGTGCCTGGAACAGCCACTGTCAACGTACCAGTTATTGACCATTCGGTGACCCGGTTCCTGCACATAAAATGAAATGATTAGTTCCTATGGGGAACCCATGCCATAACAGACCTGGATTGACCTTTCTCAGTCACATAGGTGACCCTTTTGTACACTCCTTTAGGATTGTGTGGGACTGGAGATGTGTGTCTAGTAGAATAATGACTGTTAGAGTTATATGGAACCCTATGACTCATTTTTGGGACATGACAGTCCGATTTGGAGAATTGTAACCGCGTTGATGGAAGTTTTGATAATGAGAGTCATGATAAGAACGTGGGGGACTGTGGTAATGATTGTCATGATGATATCGTGGAGGACTGTGATAGCGATGTTCATAATGGTGTTGGCGATAAGATGGAACAAAAGGTTGTTGTGGCCGCTGGTGAGGACGTTGATTAAAGTTTCCCATACCTGGTTTATTTTACCCGTAACTGCGAGAATTCGATTTTGTGCGTTCATTTGTTGGGTTTCGTAGAATCTGGTTGTGGGAATTGATTTAGCTTTCGGTGGAGAATTTGTCGTAACCGAAGGTTCTTTTGATTCGTTTCATTTATTGGTGCAAATTGAGGCCACATGTCCACGCTCACGACATTTGAAACAGTTTAGATTCTCCATTTTCTTTGATTGATCGTGTTCAACATCTGAGGACATGCTTTTGTTTGACTTGATATCTTTGCTTGAAATGAATGATTTAAGCAGAGGTTCGCACGTTGAAGCTTGAGTCTGAACTGTTGCGGGTTGTTTCTCTAGAGGTTTCGCAGATTCCTGGTCCTTGGATTTTGAGGATTCACAGTTGTCATGCTGTGGAGGCTCGGATTTAAAGAAACTAAAGTTGTTATTATAAGGAGGTGGTGTTTCGTTATATCTTAAACCTTCAGATTTTCCACTAGCGCGTTGACGACTTAAGATAGAGTTCAAAGTACTGGAAGAAGTACGGAACTGTTCGATCTTCCTTTCCTACTCAGTTAACCTTATTTCACAGTTATTTAACTCTTGGACTTTCTCAGCAAAGCTCTTCTTTTCTTTTTCAAGGCATTCATATAACATGTCAATTTTATGTGTCAAAATTCCGACGTTTGATAAAAGTTCCATTCTAGTTTGTTCGTTTTGATTAAGTTTTTGTGCAAAATCATCTTTTAAAAATGGTTGGGTTGATACGTTAAGCTCAAGTTGAGTTTGCTGAGATTCCAAGGTGGGTACTGACTTAATCAATTTATCATTTTGAAGAGTTAAAATGGTAAACGATTTGCATAACTCCTTCACGGATTGAAGATCAAGAAGTACCTTTGCCTTTCCGTTTTGAGATCAGCCATATTTTCAATGAAGTTGTCATTGGATAGATCCACTGTGCAGCTGCAAACCTTTGATTCACCTTCAATATCTTCAACATCCTGAGTGTCTTCTTCATTTGAGCTTAGATCACTGTCAGTACTGGAATCACCTTCGGTACTACTTGCTTCACTTCGTATTTCTTCGATAGATGCCATGAGTGCTTGATTCTTTTCATCATTGCAAATTTTCCAATCATATGTACGATCATCATGTTCAACTATCATGTCATGTGAAGCTAAATTGCGTTGTGGTTGAGAAGGAGTGGTTCTAGTTCTGTCTTGATTTGGAGTATTTTCTACCTTAGGTTGTTGACAATCTCTGGCGAAATGGCCATGTCCTTGACAGTTGTAGCAACGTACTTTTGACTTATCGAAACCTGCTTTGCCGGTTCTAGGACTGCGTTCCTGTTCTTTCCATAAATCTCTTGATTCTGTTGGTAAGCATAGCAGTTTGCCATTGTAAGTCCATTCCCTCTAAGTCATCTTGATCGACTTGACTGAAATCTTCATCCCATAAACCTGGATCGGTGATTTTACCTTGAACTTGATTACCATATGCAACCAAAAAACAGGATAGGATTTCTAGGCTTTCTTCCGCTGATTTGACACTCATTGGCATTTTTTGATGAGTAATAGGAGCATTTGGTTCTGTTGTAGTTGTAGTTGTGCCAATAACGGGATGGGTGTCAGGAGTTGTTTGATCCTTATCAGAAAGAAACGCAGTTGCATTTCCAGAGGAATTGGATTATGAGGTTTGTCCATAAGGTGTTTGATATGTGACAGTATTTATAGTTAGGCGTGTCAATTCATAACCTCTAAATCTTTCAATCACCGTTGCTAAAGTTAAGTGGTTATCATTGTCTTTTGTCGTCTCGATTTCATCTTTTACTAAGTTCACATAAACCTCCCAACGCTTAGGCAAAGCATCCAAAAATCTCTCTAATTTTCTTCTCCAATATTTACTCGAGATCTAGCAAGGTCTGCAAGGAGATTGAAGTATCTATTGACAGTTTCTTCAAAAGTTTCGTTGATTCCTGCGTTAACGAATCAAATTTTCGTTTAATAATGTTTCCTCTACTTTTTCTTTGAGCAGCAGTTCATGCATACTAAGTTTCAATCGCTTTCCAAAGTTCATATGAGGTCTTGTGTTCCTGACAAATGCGTAACGTTTCAACTGGCAGGGCCATTTTCAGACTTGCCCATGGTCTGTTTTCAGCATCATATACTCTTCTATGGTCAGCTGTGAGAGAAGAGATTGGAATCTCAGTAGCTGTTCCGCTTGTGGATGTAGTTGGATGTGTATATTTTGTTTGAATACATAGCCACATTTGTACGTCATTCTAATGACAAAAGCATTCAAATTTATCCACCCATTCGTAGTATTGTAAAGAATTAAGTAGCTTGGGAGGAGTGTTTGTGGATTGTCTTGAGTCCATTTTAGAAACAGCGAACGAGCGTCACGAACTTTGTCACGAACTTGATGTATGTCACGAACTTGATGTTCGTCACGAGCTTGATGTTCGTCACGAGCTTGATGTTCTTCACGAGCTTGATGTTGGTCACGAATGTGATTTTCACGAAGATGTCACTCCACGAACAATGATGACCTTGTGATGATCTACGAACTTTATGTTAATCACAAACTATTGTAAATCCACGAACTTGAAAACGAACATCCATAAACGAACGAAGGATTGTTTCACGAAGATGATTGTTCCACGAAGATGATTGTTCTACGAATATGATCCACGAAGAAATCCACGAAGATGTTTAACGAGGTAGTCCACGAAGATGTTCACGAACAATCTGAAACCCTAAAAACAGAATGCTCAGCCGTCAAAAATTAAAACAAACCCTAATTTTAATACACGCCCGCCTAAGATGTAAGAACCCTAATTTGCAAATCGATTAAAACTAAGATTAAATCCTCAACCTAATCTCGATAGAGAGAAAACAATGCGTTTTCTCTGATACCAATTGTAGGTCCCAGTGGTCCGATCTACAGGATTAAATAAACTAATCACGAGGCGGAAACTCGTAATCAATCGTATAAGCACAAGTAATAAACGATAAGCAGATGATAATGAGAACAAAACCAAATATCGAATTTTGTACTCTAATTGATAAACAAACACTGTTACAATTAACGAGTACTCCGAGAATTCTTAGCTAAACCAACAACCCTAAACTGACCTAAACACCTCTTTATATAGAGTAACATGTTCGACCAGTTTGGGCTTTACTGGGCCTCACGAACATGCAAGTTCGTGAGCAGTCCATTTAGCTCTAAGCCTACTAAATCACTAAGTAAATACAATAATAAATAAAAAAGCAAATAGAACAATTAGTCATCTAATACTTGCACTAACAATTTGGAACAAGATTAATTAATGAAAACAGTCGTTTAAAACACTTTTTTCAAGTAAGTTTATATCAACATTGGTCAACGAGGCTTGGGGCAGCGCTTCCGCGTCATATAAATTATGCCCATTATCAAACACTTCCTCGCTTACTATAAAGATGATTAATCAAATTTATCGACACAAAACGGTGTTTAAACGGTCAATATATCATTCTTATACAATTTAAAGTTGTTATAGCTGTTCATGAACATACACGTGAGATATCGAGCTTAAGGTTACGTTTCAAAGTCGTTTAACTTTTTTGGACCTGTTCGCAGTTTTGGGACGAAACTATCAGTTTCGCTACTAGTGAAACTATCAGTTTCACTGCTAGTGAAACTATCAGTTTCACTGCTAGTGAAACTGTCAGTTTCACTGCCAGCGAAACTGACGGGCAGATCTGGTCCAAACTCGTTTTCGGTGTCGTAAACTCATCTTTGATGGTAAATTTTGATATGTACTCATATAGCGTTCAAAAATACGTTATAATTGACAGTTTACATTAACTTTTTGACCACCAAATTCTCGATTTATGAAATGACCCGTTGGTATGTGAATGGGTTGAAAATCTCAAAAATCACGTTTTTATGTGTTAAATCTTATCTCCAACTGTTATATCAAAATGAGTATGTAAATATACTTTCAAATCTCAGTTCCTTTCATATCTTTAGCCACAAATTACATATTTAAGCATGAAAATCCGTTTTTTATATATAAACCGTTATAGAAATTCATAAAAACACATTTTTAGTGGATGAATCGTACATGCAATGCTTTATTTAAATAAAAGCAGGTAGATTCGACGTTATTGTTGGCATGGGTTGGTTATCGACACACCGTGCAGAGGTTATACACTTCGAGAAGAACATCTGCATACCGTTATCGCTGGAGAGACTGTTGTTAGATCAGGTCGATAAGGCGGGGAAGCGCCTTAAAATCGTCTCAGGCTTGGAAGTTCGGGATTACATCGAGTGGGATTGTTCACTCTTTCGTACACATCCGTGGTTCGTGACTTTCCCGATGTGTTCCCAGAGGACTTACCTGGATTACCCCTTAGTCGAGAGGCGGAGTTTCGGTTCGACTTAGTACTGAGAGCAGCGCCAGTGGCGGAGACTCCTTATCGGTTAGCACCTTCGGAGATGTAAGAGCTATCGAAGCAGATACAAGAATTGGTGGAAAAAGGCTTCGTTAGACCGAGTTTCTCTCCTTGAGGCGCGCCGCTACTTCTTGTGAAAAGGAAAGATGTTGAATACAAGACATCGTCGACGGGTGAGTTGCATAACGATTATGATTGTGAGATTCGCTACCATCTAGGTAAGGCGAATATAGTAGCCGATGCGTTAATTCGCACGAAGTCGGTTAAGCCGGTGAAAGTATGCGCCACGATGGATTCGATTCAGTCGAGCGTGAAGGCTCGTAGCATTCAGCCTCAACAGGAGGCTCTCACCAAGGATCGTACCATTTGGGTTATCATTGATCGGCTGACCAAGTCAGCACATTTTCTTCTTACTCGTGAGAATTACCGAGTAGAGAAATTATCTAGGTTGTACATCATCGAGATTGTGCCCAGTGATGGCATTCCAGTAGTTGTCATCCTGGTCGAGACGAGCGTGCGTTTCAGACTTTGATAGGAGTTGGGATCGACATTTACCTTTGGTCGAGTTTTCATACACTGCTAGTTACCACTCCAGTATTAAATGCGCGCCGTTTGAGACTCTTTACTGTTATAAAGGTAGGTCTCCACCTTGTTGGGTTGAGATTGTTTATAGCCAGATTATGGGTCCGGAGTGGATTCAGGAGACTACCGATAAGATCTTTAGATTAAGGATCGTCTTTTTGCCGATAGAAATCGTCAGGAGAATTACGCGGATTTGCGTCGGAAACCTTTGGAATTCATGGTCGGCAATGTGGTGTTATTGAAAGTTTCTCCGTGGAAGGGTGTGTTTCGTTTCGAGAAGCGCAACAAGTTAAGTCCACGTACGGGTTCTTTTAGAGTTTTGCCTCGTGTTGGCCCAGTGGCATGCCATCTTGAGTTGCCACCTGAGTTGTGCGGTGTGCACAACGTATTTCATGTATCGTATCTCAAGAAGTGCCTTGATGACGAATCCTTGATCTTCCCTATGAAGAAACTACGCTTGGATGATTCGCTTAACGTAATAGAGGAGCCGGTGGAAATCGTTGACCGAGATGTCAAGCGTTTGCGGAAGAATCAGATTCTGATATTGAAATTCGATGAAACTCTAAGATTGGAGCCAAATTCACGTGGGAACGGGATGATGAAATGCAGGGGAAATATCCCCATCTCTTTTCTAGTAGCGATGAAAATCTAAGATTGGAGCCAAATTTGAAGTACTATTGTTAACGTTAATTTTTTAATTTTATTAGCAATTGATTTCGACCGTCGTATTTCGCTTTGTTTTACTCACGGTTTACTGTTATTGAGAATCGGGTTTTACGTATTTGTTGATTCGTCCCTCGAGACGTAATAATTTTATTTATCTAAGTGCCAATTAGTTAGTATTGTCTTAAATATAAGTTAGGAGGTTTATGCCAAATTTTTCGGTTATCGTATCCTCTTTCATCGAGATATCGTGCTTTTGCTCTTGCATATCCTTTACCGATATCGTGCTTTTGCTCTTGCATATCCTTTACCGAAATCATGCGTATCTCGGAATCGAAAGTGAAAATATAACATTTAATGAACCTAATACAAAGAAAATCATAGTATGAACTTTCCTTAGTTCATCGCAAAAAGAATCGGGAACTTTCGGCGAACGAAACTGCTTAACGATCGCGCAAACAAAAAACTAGAAAAGCTGGATTTTTGGCCCAGGGCGCAGCACAAGGCACCCTGTGCGACGCACACCGTCGCTGATCAGATTTTTTGTTTTGTTGTATGACTCATTTTTGCATGTATTGTGGTTGGGCACTTATTCCAAACGAGTAAGACTTGATTGTGGGTGCAGGGATGTCATATTTGGGGTCATTCTAAGACCATCAAACACATCCTAACATCACATACACCTAAAAACACTTCTCTCTCTCTAACTTTCCCATCACAATTCCTTTGCAAACTTCTCTCATTTCTCTCTCAAACATAACTCATTTCCAGAAACTTTGAAGGAGAAAACACCCATTTAAAGAAGGATTCAAGTCTAAGATCATCTAAGTACTAAGTTCCTTTTGATCTCCATAACTTTTGGTAAGATTCTTCTTAAGTTTTCTTCACTTTTCTTCCATTTTTCTCTACTTTCTTCTTCATTTGTTAGAGAATCTAACACCAACTATTATTCTTTTGAATTTCAAGCATTTGTCTTCCATTCTTACATATCATTTTGGAAGAATCCATCTAGCTTTCTCAAGGAAAGAATTATTAGATCTTGGTAAGCAAACTTTTACCGAAAAATCTCTCCGAAAACGTTATTTATCATCTTGCATGCAAAGATCTAAACTAATGGTGGTTATATTTATGTTTATGGAGCTGAATATTTCTCGTCCCTTCACCACCAAAGCTTGTTCCGGGTTTATATATTCTCAAGCTTGGAGATCTTTGCGGTTGTTATCGGTAACATCGATATTTCCTCCAAATTCATCTTTTTATATATTTTCCTTATTATTTTCTATACATATTTCGGTTATAGCCTTGGAAAAATGGTTAGGATTATATATTAGACCAACACCTTGAACGTTTTTGGATTCGGGACTAAATTTGGACTAAAATACATAAAGGTGTGATTATTACCGAAATTAACATATTGTATGTATTAGTATGTAAAATGATATATTTACATATATGTAACACTTGGTAAAGGTATTTGGAACAGCATATAAGTTTTTGACAGATTGCGTTTTAACCGTAAAGTCTTTAAACAAACGGATTTCGGAAAAAACGATATAAAAAAGTTGCTGGAAAATGGACCAGGGCGCCGTCCTGGATTGCCCAGGAAGACGTAGTGGGCCAAATTCCAGCAAAATCTTCGTTTTGCTCGTTTAGTCGTCTTGACGTTTTGGTTCCGTAAATTGTCGTTACGAAACCTCCAATTTCAACTTATGTTTATTAACAACTCTAAACACTTGTATAAACATACTAAAATACGTAAAAGTAACATATTATGATAAAACATCGTCTTTGGACTCAAAGACGCCAACGCAATCGAAAATGCCTTAACATTTATTAAACCGACGTATTTCCTACATTTCGATAAATAAACACTTGTTACAAAATGCGATCGTAATCTAAAGCCGTCAATTAATATTCTTGCGACAAAATTTGTTAATAACATTATATAAAGTCATTTTACTCTATGATTTTGAAAAGTAAAGACTTATAAACCCTCAAAGCGTCAAAATTAGACTTTTACGCCAACTTTAACTTTCTTTCAATTTAACGATGACTCTACCTCAAATAGTTGACTTTAACTTTTGTAAAATCAACATCTTTGACATTTGACTTTTACAAAGTCAACATCCTTGACTTTGACTTTTAGAAAGTCGACATACTTGACTTTGACCAAGTCAACATCGTTGCCGTTGACCTTGGTCGGTCTCGATAAAACTTGTAAACAATATTCCTTTCAACTAATAGTCCTAGTAGTCGTTTCGACTCGGAATATTTTTCTTTTCGGATAGCCGTTATGACGTTAAATGTCGATATCTTCCCGGTCGGCCCTTTTTAGCACGGAACATCGTCATCTTAATACGTCATCTTGATTGAAATGATTGATCATTGGAAAACTTTAATTAAACTTAATCTTAACCGACAAGGCTAAACCGTACTAGACTTATAGAGATATTGAGACTATGTTATTTGTTGTTTTAGGGCACTTAGACGGGGGAGTTGTAACTCCGTGATTTATTTATCCGAGATTTGCTGAAGTTTTACTGTGACTTACCGTAGCCCTGTGTCTTTACTATTTTAGGGCTGGAAAGCGTATTTTAAATTGTCTGCATGTATGCGAAACTTTATTGATTATCTTGTTACCTAGTGGATCAGGTCAGCCTTTGATTTTGTATCATTAGGCTCTGTTGAACTCCCCTTATACACTTGATTAAGCTTTTGCCCGTGGCTTCATATATAAAGATCTGTTTGGATTTGACCGAACCCTCATCGCTCGCTAGGACGTACCTAGGAGTGGATGTTATGGCCGTATTTCATAATTGGTTGCCTTTGGATTGATACCCCTTAGGATAGGGGGTAAATAATGTGGTCAGGTTCAGTATATGCTAGTCTAGGCTATCTACCTCGCACTAGGATGGTAGAACAAGATATGATAATCGAAATTCATAAAGTTTGTGAAATTATAATGTTTATTGAAACTTGTCGATGGGTCACTTTTTACCTAAAATTGCGAATAAGTCACCAACATGTTGTTGATGTCGTTTTAACGCTTTTCAGGAAATTGAGGATTCCTGTTGATCATGCCATGTTGTTTTTGGATCGCTTGTTTTGGGAAATTTGTACTTGTAATGTTTGATGTAATTTCCATGACGATCCGCTTGTTGTCTTTTGATGTTGTAATTTGTACTTGGCGTTGTAACGCTCTTGATTTGTAATGTATTTTGGTAACATTTGGCAATGATTAATACATTTGATGTTTTGTTTATTGGTTGTATTGTTGTAACATTTGACTCGTGATATTATAACTGGAACACCTCGTGTTTCCGCTCTAAGCGGGGTGTGACATCTGGCGCCACCCGAAATGCAAGAATTTTCAAAACAGCTGCGGCAACTTCTAGATCATGGTCTGATTCGCCCAAGCTCGTCCCCCTAGGGAGCCCCAATCCTCTTCATTAAAAAGAAAGACGGATCCTTTCGTATGTTCATCGATTATCGTGAACCGAACAAGCTGACCGTCAAGAACCGATACCCACTCCTGAGGATCGATGATCTATTCGACCAGTTGCAGGGTGCAACTTATTTCTCTAAGTTCGACCTCCGTTCGGGTTATCATCACGTTCGAGGTAGTGAGACCAACATTCCAAAAACCGCTTTCCGAAATCGATACGGACATTACGATTTTCTCGTCATGCCATTTGGTCTGACCAACGCCCCAGCGGTGTTCATGGATCTGATGAACAGGGTGTGTAGACCGTATTTGGATAAATTCATGATCGTATTCATAGATTACATCCTCATCTACTCAAGGAACAAGGAGGACCACGCGAAATATTTGAAACTCATCCTCGAACTCCTTAGAGATCAGAAACTGTACGCCAAATTCTCGAAGTGCGAATTTTGGCTCCAAGAGGTAGACTTCCTTGGCCATGTGATCAACCAAGAAGGAATTCATGTCGATCCGGCAAAGAGCGAAGCGATCGGGAAATGGCAAGCCCCAACGACTCCGATGGAAATACGAAAATTCCTAGGCTTGACGGGCTATTACCGGAGATTCATTAAAAATTTCTCGAAAATCCCTAAGCCTCTGACCGAAATTACTTTGAAGGATAAGGACTTCAACTGGGGAAACTCAAACACGACCTGTGTCACGCACCGATTATGTCCCTACCGGAGGGTACATATAATTTCGTAGTGTTTTGCGATGCGTCTCACCAAGGACTTGGGTGTGTCCTTATGCAGAATTACAAGGTCATCGCATAAGCTTCAAGATAATTGAAGGTTCATAAACAGAACTATACAACACACGACTTAGAGCTGGGAGCTGTCGTATTCGCATTAAAGATCTAGTGACATTATTTGTACGGCACTAAGTGCACGGTGTTCACGGATCACAAAAGTCTGCAACACATCCTCGATCAGAAAATGCTCAACATGAGACAACGGAGATGGATCGAACTTTTAAGCGACTACGATTGCAAGATCAAATACCACCCGGGTAAAGCAAACGTAGTAGCAGATGCCCTGAGTCGGAAGGAAAGGGTAAAACCAGCTCGAGTTAGAGCATTGGGAATTCAGGTTCAGACAAGCCTTCAAACGCAAATTGCTAAAGCTCAGCAGGAAGCACTGAAACCCGAGAACCTTAAGGGCGAAACCCTACACAATCATGAAAAGGAATTCGAGCTCAAACCGAACGAAATCCACTATTTCAAGAATCGAACATGGATTATGAGAGTCGAATACATTCGTAAGCTTATTTTGGACGAAGTCCACTGATCCCGATACTCTATTCATCCGGGACGACAAGTTGTACAAGGATCTACGGGAAAACTACTGGTGGTCGGGCATGAAGAAGGACATCGCCTTGTACGTCGCTAAGTGTCTTACTTTCTCGAAGGTCAAGGAGGAATATCAAAAACCTTCAGGCCTACTACAACAGCCGGAGATTCCCATGTGGAAGTGGGAACAGATCTCCATGGAATTCATCACCAAACTGCCCCGTACGGCAAGGGGTAACGATATGATTTGGGTCATTGTGGATCGATTGACGAAATCTGCACACTTTCTACCGGTACGAGAGAACCATTCAATGGAAAAGTTCCCCAAGATTTACATTAACGAGATCGTCTCTCGTCATGGAACGTCTCTCTCCATTATCTCCGACAGGGATAGTCGATTCACGTCCCGGTTTTGGAACGCGCTTCAGAAATCGCTCGGGACGCGACTAGACCTCTACACCGCTTACCACCCTCAGACCGATGGTCAGAGCGAAAAGACGATCCAAACGCTTGAATATATGTTGAGAGCGTGTGTAGTTGACTTCGGAGGAAGTTGGGACGCTCACTTGCCTTTAGTCGAGTTTTCTTATAACAACAGCTACCACGCCAGCATCAAGTGTGCACCATTCGAGGCCTTATACGGACGCAAGTTCCGGTCGCCGCTTTGTTGGTTAAAAGCTGGCGATCGACAACTTACAAGGCTCGATATCGTCCAAGAAACCATTGACAAAATTTCTACCATTCGGGAAAGGCTGAAGACATCTCGTACCCGGCAGAAGAGCTATGCTGACAACCGAAGGAAACCCCTCGAATTCCAAGTTAGCGATAGAGTACTCTCAAGATATCGCCATGGAAGGGGGTGGTCCGTTTTGGGAAACGAGGCAAGCTAAGCCCGAGGTACACCGGTCCATTCGAGGTGATAGAGAGAATCGGCCCAGTGGCGTATCGACTTCAACTTCCGCAGGCTCTTTCCAACATCCACAACGTCTTCCATGTCTCGCACTTGAAAACGTGCTTATCGGACGAAACCATTGTCATCCACTGGACGAGGTCCAGATCGACAACAAACTCAACTTCATCGAAGAACCGCTTGAGGTTGTGGATCGAGAGGTCAAACAACTCAACCATCTTCAAATCACTTTCTACTCGGTATAAACCTTTCAAATCTCCTGTCTTTATAATATATACTCTTTGCATGTACGATCTAACAACTAAAAATGAGTTTTTATGAAGATTTGTGACCATTTATATACAATAACGGGTTTGACTAAAATGGATGTTTAGATCTAAGAATTTGTGGTTAAAAAACTCAATAGAAACCGTGAAACATCAAGTAATTGGGTGTATCTATAGTTGTATGTCGAAATCCACTACCAAAATATCATTTTTGAGCAACAAAAACGAGTTCCCAAGAACCTAGTGCCAGAATGCGGCGCATAAGAGGCAATATGCGGCGCATTCCTGACCCAGTTTCGTGGGAAATGGGTTGTTTCGGCTATTTAAAGCAACCTTGAGCTTATTTCTTAAAACCGAGTCAAATAACCTGTAATGAGCTTAACTTACATATAAAGGGACAAATTGAACAAGTTTATATAACATTGTGTTTGGTATAAATATATGTAATATGATTATGAAAATCGTTATGCGGGGAAAGTGTTTAAAAATTGGACTTAAAGATTTTGGCGCGGAAGCGCTGCCCGATTTTCGGTAGACCTAAAACCAACACTTATATTAAAAACATTTTCGTTAACTAACGACATTATAAACTTATAAACATTGGTACTCATTCAATCTTGGTACTACTATATGAGTTTCGTGATTCCCGCATTTCGACCTCGTTCCGCACTCGTACCATCTTTAGCAAACCGCGAGTTACAACCCCACTTTTATTTACTGTTTTTAAATAATTATTTTGGGGGAAACATGAGAACCAACCATATTTTATTGCCACTCTCGGCACTCGTATGAAACTATTTTATTTCCACACTCGGTACTTATATGCAACAATATTTATCGCACACTCGCGATTTGTGAAACATCTTTATTCCCACACTCGGCACTCATTTGAACATTGATTGATCATATAACTAACGTGACTCTTAAGGGATATATAACATGCTTCTTAAGTGACTACTACTAGTTTTCAAATAACACGAGGGCCCATTTTAGTAACATACACTATTAGCTTTGTTAAGCCGTCTAGTAACTATGGGTATCGATACTTAGGAAATAACCGTTCCTTGCTTAGGCGGCAGCTTAAGTACATATTACTCGATCGAACACGACTCTCCGTAAGTAGTGCGGGGTAAGGGGATTCGCTGTTGGTTAAAAGGTTTAGTGTGAACACTTAAGTTATATTGTGCGAAGTAGTCGTTATACATGATTTCAATCAATTGTTTACTGTTCGCAACTATCTTTTGAGCAACGTTTATGGTTCGCAACTATATTTTGAGCAACGTTTATGGTTCGCAACTATCTTTTAAGTATCGTTTACGGTTTGCAACTATCTTTTAACTATTGTTCTACTTATTGCAACTATTTAACTATTGTTATACTTGACGCAAACTATTTTTAGTCGAGGACTAGAAAACTGTAACTCATTCGCTACTTTTGTAGTTTGACACTTTTTCTCATTTTTTCAGTAAACCAAATGTGAGGACACGAAGTGCATACTATGGATGGGTCAGGCATGTCACGTGAATTCAAGAATTGGGAGAAGACCTATTTAACTATTTGGGAATTTTGTTAAACAATTAATTATGTACTTTTGTTATACAACTCGTTAAATGCTTGGTTATTTTCAACTTGTAAACTCTTATTTTCTACCTTAATGACTTGAAACCGTATGTTTTAAATTATAACTCGTGTGATGATATCGTTGCTCTTCGTACCTTGTGTTTCCGGTTTAGCGGGGTGTGACAGTTGGTACCTCTGCAGTTTTTGTTGCAAGTACTGAAGTTATCATCCCTGAGGTTACAACTACAGTTCATACTGCAAGTGTTCCTCCAGTTAATACTGAGAGTTCTACTCCAGTTGCAACTTAACAGGTCAACACTTTTGTGACTACACCATCTGCTTCTACACCTCACTCACCACCACCACTTGTTGCAACATTCTCTAGAAAGGCTAAGAGGGTTCCTCAACCTCTTAGACCTCCAACTTCCCCACTATAAATTTTTCCAAATAGGGAACACAATGAGCAGTCCCCCATGCTCCCTGAGGTGGTCCATAAGGAGGGGGGAGACCATTTGGAAAGGGCTAATACTATTGGAGCCATTACTTCTCATAGTGATTCCTAGGACAGTATTAACATCACTAAGACCCAATCCAAGGCAACACTATCCTTGGATACTGCTTTTGTGGCATCTTTGGTAAGTGGTCCCTGGTGCCATGAAACCATCGGGGGGGGGGGGGGGGGGTGGGGGGGGGGTGTACATGTTTGTGGAGGGCAGGAAGGTACCTCTACATCCTATGATCCACCACCTGTTGGTACTCAACTAGAAAGGAGTGAGGATAGATCTACTTTAAACTTGGAATTGATGGATATGTACGATAATGTCATTGTTAGAGTGGATAAACGGGGCTGGACCTTGCCACTTTAACTCAATTGGTGCAGCAGCTGATAGCTCAACAAGCCTTACTCTCATCTCAACTGTTGCATAAGAAACCATCTACCAGGAGCATTGGTACCTCACCTAAATCCCCAAGCTCATCTTCTTCAGATGACACTCCTCCAGCTCACAAAATGGGGGAGAAAGCAGTTGAAGGTATTTTATCATCTGAAGAGGGTGCTGAACCCAAGGGGGAGGAAGGAAGAAGTGATGATACTGTGATTACTGACACATCATCACATGAAGAAGAAGTTGAAGGTGAGAAGATGGTGATAGATGAAGATGTTGAAGAGGAGCAAAGAATCGAGGGGGAGCAGGAGATGGAGATAGAAGATGAAAATCAAGAAATACTTACTATTGCAGCCATTGATTCAGTCTTAATTTCTACTGCAGAGTTTGTTTCTACTGCCTCTCCTCCAATTAATACTGAAGAGATAGTTACAACTGCTCCTCACACACAAGTTGTTTCTACTGAAGCAATTACTACTGAAGGAACTAATACTGTTAACACTGAAGATCAAGTGTCTACTGTCAGCTCAATTACTACTGATCTTCATGTTTCTACTGAAAGAACTCCAATAGTATCCATTCCTCCATTAACTGAATCAATTCAAAGTAGTGAAGCTTTGAAGGCAATATTTTCTGAACCAACAACAGTCACAACAGTTACTACTGCTACAATCTCAACTGTTGATGAAGAAGTTGTTGCTGCTGAACTATTTATCACACCCCGCTAAAAGCGGAAACACGAGGCGTTCCAGTTATAATATCAAGAGTCAAGATTACAACAATATAACCGATAAACAAAACATTAAATTAAATAGATCATGCCCAATGTTACAAAATAAATGATAAAGTCAAAGGCGATAAGACGCCAAGTACAAATACAATTCCAAAAGAAATAAGCAAGCGGATCGTCATGGAAATTACAATAAACAATTCGAATTCAAATTTCCCAAAAGCAAGCGACCCGAAAATAAACTATGGCATGATCAACGGAAATCCTCAATTTCCTGCAAATCGTTTAAACGACATCAACAACATGTTGGTGAATTATTCGCAATTATAAGTAAAAGTTGACCCAACGACAAGTTTATAAGGTAGACCTATACTCTTAGGTAATAAGGTAATCAAAAGCGTCTAACAATTAAGCAGACAAGAAATACAACAACGTCTAGAAATTTAGTAGGCAAGATATAAGATAACGTCTAGCAATTTATTAGCAAACAAGATAACGTCTAGCATTTAAATGACAGGATGACGTCTAACATTTACCAGACAAGATGACGTCTACCATTTACCAAACAAGATGACGTCTAACCTTTAAGCAGACAAGATGACGTCTAACGTTTAAGCAGACAAGATGACGTCTAACATTTAAGCAGACAAAATATACATTACGCCTACTATGTAAACAGACAATTTTTAAAGTACGCTTTACAACCCTAAAAATAGTAAAGACAAGGCCTACGAATAACTCACAATACAAGTTTCAGCAAATCTCGGATAAACAATCACGGAGCTACAACTCCACCGTCTAAGTGCCCTAAACAACAATAATATAGTCTTAGTATATCTACAAGTATAGTTCGGTTTAGCCTTGTCGATTAAGATTAAGTTTAATATAACATTCCAACGATTAATAAGTCGAATAAGGATGACGGATTAAGAAGACGATGCTCCGCGCCAGAAAAGGGGCCGATCGGCAAGATATCGATATTTCACGTCAACAGCGACCGTTGGAAACAAGTGATAACTCCGAGTCAAAAAGAATATTAATACCAATGTTCATTATATTGACCAAGATCAAAGATGTTGATTTATAAAAGTCAAATGTCAATTTTGTTGACTTATTAAAACTCAAAGTCAATTTAAAAGTCCAATTTGACTCTTTGAATAATTTGAAGTCTTTTCATACCGAAATATTTAGAGTAAAATACCTTTCAAAACCATTTATAAAGTTGGTCGTCAAAACATGTTTCAATGAATTAAAACGATGATCACAATGTGGAGAAGTTTAATGTATCGCAAAGAGGTTTAAAATATCCGTTTTAAGTAATATTATTACATTTTTGATTGCGTTGGCGTCTTTGAGTCCAAAGACAATGTTATTGTATAATATGTTACTTTTGTTTATAAGATGTTCTATACGAGTGTTTAATGTCGCAAAGGTCGTGAGATGAAATTTCGGCAGCGCTTCCGCGTCATAAAATATTCGTCCAAATTTCATACACTTTCCCGCTTAATAACAATTGTATTTCAAACATTTATTCATAATACATAATACCATATTAAGTTTTATATAATACTTTGGTTAACTTATATATTAAACATATTTGTCCAACTTCAGTCCAATCCAATATAATACGACGAGTCTTGGTCTAATAATTAATCTTAACCGTTTTCAAGGCTAAAACCGAATAATGAATATAATGAAATCGAAAGATTCACAAGAGTAACCAGTTATATTGCTAACACTCGCTTGATTTGACAAGGATCTGGAATGACAACTTCAATGGTGTAGTGATGAGAATATCCGCCTCCAAAACACAAGACAACCACCGATAGTTAGCAAAAACGAAAATTTGTGACATCCGACTGATCCATCCGCCGGCTTGGATGATCCAGCCGCTGGCTGGAACTCCTCAGTCAGCTCCAGATTTTCGTAAATTTTGCGTTTTTAAGCGTTTTCAAGAGTATTTTTGGTAGATTTCGACATGCAACTTAAGAACCTTTAATAACATCCATAGATTTCTTCAAATAACATCTTTTTATATCAAGATCTAATGTAAAAGTTTATAAAACTTATGTTTTTAGATAAATCACCATAAAACTTTTATAAAAAAGCTTTGTTTGATCTTTGATGATACATGCATGTGTGAAAATGATAAAATGCAAATAAAAACAGTGGGTAAAAGTTATTATACCGCAAGAAAAGAGTGTGAGATGATCTAGATTGATCTTGATGGAGATTTTGATGGAGAATAAACCCGAAAATGATGAAGAACTCAAGAAGCAACCCGGAAGAATCACCACCTCTTGCTCCCTTTGATGAACATACTTGATTATTGTGATGTTTATGGGGTTTTTATGGTGAAATATGGCTGGAAATCACAGCAACAATGGAGGAAATGAAGTAAAAGTAGAGAGAGTTAGAGAGCAACTCTATGTGTGTGCGTGTGTTTTTGATTGTAGGAAAATGAAAGAAAGTAAAGAATAGGTGATAATTTCACCTTGGGACAGGGAAATCTGGCAGTTTGGGGGTCAAATCGGGTTAAGACACTTGTCCCAATCGATTTTCATGCAAAAATGGGTCACCAAAACCTGTCCAGATTGATCCAGCCGCCGGCTGAAGCCCTACGAGCTGCTGGCTGGTCGGCTGGTTCGGCAGACTTCTCGTTTGGCGTTTTCGATCGTTAAGGAGTTTCGTTCGCCGAAAGTTCCCGATTCTTTTTTCGTTGCACTTAGGAAAGTTCATACTTTGATTTACTTTATATTAGGTTCATTTAATATTATATTTTCACTTTCGATTTCAAGATTCGCACGATTTCGGTAAAGGAGTAAACAAGAGCAAAAGCACGATATCTCGAGGATAAAGGATGCGATAACCGAAAAACTTGGCATAAACCTTCTAACTTATAATTATGAGGATACTATCTAATTGGCACTTAGATAAATAAAATTATTACGTCACAGGGGACGAATCAGCAAATACAGAAAACCCGATACTCAATAACAGTAAATAGTGAGCAAAACAAAGCGAAATACAAGGGTCGAAATCAATTGCGAATAAAATTGAAATAATGACGGTAACATAAGTACTCCAAATTGACGGGACATCACAACCTCCCCCAGTAAAAAGAATTTCGTCCTCGAAATATTACCTACAACGGCCTACTCTAACTCGAAGGAAGACGCTAAGGATATAGCCGTGTAAATATCAAAATCTTAAACGCATTAGATCTGAAACTCTTTAAATGACGGACTAATATCGGAATCAGTAGGATTGAGAGATATTGACTTGAAAACTATTAACAATAGGAATTACGTTCTGGTCTTGCATAATTTATTCCAAACTAGGCGTAGTTGGCCAAATTACGCGTAGTTCATAATGAACCATGCAATTGCGGAATTAATCCACTAAAGTTTAAAAGTTCATGAAATAATTTTTGAAGAGTCTTGAATACAGTTTGGTATTGCACCAATGATTACTAAGTCGTATCAAAATGGCAGGTTAACATCTGGGGTCAAACCTCTCGAAATCGCACTCGTAGGACAACCTCGTCTCATTGACTTCTTTGCTGATAGGAGCTTCCTTCGGTCCCAACGCAAAAGAGGCGTAAAAAGAAAACGAAAATAACAGGAAGTGAAAAGGGAAATGTGCAACACGACGATAATAAGACCAAGCATCAAGAATCATATAGGATAAATGCAGGTTGAACTTAGATAAGAAAAGTATTTGTACCGGCTGGAGTTAACTCGAGGCAATTGTTCCTAAGATGCTCAGGAGAACCACACTCATAACAATTGCCCTTCGGGATATTATAAAACTTCTCGGTGTGCTCAAGTCTCTTACACCGACCGCACACGCAACATTTTATCTCCTTGGCGTGGGGGTTACCACGCCGCTCGCACTTGGGAGGCCTACCCTGGACATTCGGAGCCACCACTGCATAGGCTTGCACATCTTGAGGAGTATCATGCCTCATAGCTCTCTTATGCGAGTCCCCATAACGGTCTTCACCACCCCGTTTCCCTTCGGAGTTTAGCTTAACTGTTGTTGGGGCTAGCTCGCCATCACGGACCGCGTTATGCGTTAACGTCGTCGCAATCTGAACCGCACTCTGGAAGGTGCTTGGTTTGTTGGAAAGGACGCCCTTATGAATGGTCTGGGGCAAACCATGAGTGTAGCGACCGATTCTCTTGGGCTCGGGTCGAACCAAGTGTGGTACCAACTGGGACAAAGCGTGAAAACGCGAGGTGTACCCCTGAATGTCGGACCCAATCATGGTCAAGTTCCACAACTCATCCTCCAACTTCTGAATCTCAGATTCAGGTACATACTCAACAATCATTAGCTCCTTTAAGTGCTCCCAAGTCATCGTGTTAATTTCGGCTCGGCCTCGTACATTCACAATCGAATTCCACCATGTTAGAGTCGCACCTTGAAATACAAACGCAGCAAATCGGACTCGATCTTTGTCCGCACAATCAACAGCATCGAAAATAGACTCTAGCTTTTCCATCCACTAGAGCGTTCCAGTCGCTCCCTCATTGCCTCTGTACTCTGGAGCCTTGCAACTCATAAAAGTCTTCATTGTGCATCCAGCGCGTTGGGTCGCCTCTGCTCTACCCGATCCATTAATCACAACTTCAGGACCATCATTATTAACAATCGGCTCGGGATTTCCAGAAACCGAACCACCACCAGTTCCTTGGGCTGTGCCCTCCCTTAGTTGAGCTACAAGCTCGGGCATCATTGCCGCCAGCTGCTGAGCAATCATTTGTGCCATGTCAGGTGCCGTATCACTTCCCGAATTATTCCCTCTCGCATTCGACGTATTAGCTCTCGCGTTCGGATTCGCGGTATTAGCCCTCGCGTTCGGATTCGCGGTATTAGCCCTCGCGTTCGCAGTAGCACGTCTCACGGAACTTCGGGTTGCAACTCTCCTCTTAGGCGCCATGGTCCTAAAATAAAAAGGAAAAGAAACTCGATCAGAAAATGTGTGCGACACGAAAACAAGGCCAAATGCCAAAACACAACGCGAAATCAAACACGTATGAAAAAGCGCACACACTGCAATCAGAGAAAAATCGATTTAAAAAGCCTATGGTCATAGTCCAAGTGATTTACTCAGTTAAAATCACTCGGTTCGCTATAACCTTTGGCTCTGATACCAACTTCTGTCACACCCCGCTAAAAGCGGAAACACGAGGCGTTCTAGTTATAATATGAAGAGTCAAGATTAGAACAATATAACCGATAAACAAAACATCAAATTAAATAGATCATGCCAAATGTTACAAAATACATCATAAAGTCAAAGGCGATAAGACGCCAAGTACAAATACAATTCCAAAAGAAATAAGCAAGCGGATCGTCATGGAAATTACAATAAACAACTCGAATTCAAATTTCCCAAAAGCAAGCAACCCGAACATAAACTATGGCATGATCAACAAAAATCCTCAATTTCCTGCAAAGCGTTAAAACGACATCAACAAAATGTTGGTGAATTATTCGCTATTATAAGTAAAAGTTGACCCAACGACAAGTTTATAAGGTAGACCTATACTCTTAGGTAATAAGGTAATCAAAAGCGTCTAACAATTAAGCAGACAAGAAATACAACAACGTCTACAAATTTAGTAGGCAAGATATAAGATAACGTCTAGCAATTTATTAGCAAACAAGATAACGTCTAGCATTTAGATGACAGAATGACATCTAACATTTAGCAGACAAGATGACGTCTAACATTTAGCAGACAAGATGACGTCTAACCTTTAAGCAGACAAGATGACGTCTAACATTTAAGCAGACAAGATGACGTCTAACATTTAAGCAGACAAAATATACATTACGCCTACAATTTTTAAAGTACGCTTTACAGCCCTAAAAATAGTAAAGACAAGGGCTACTAATAACTCACAATACAAGTTTCAGCAAATCTCGGATAAACAATCACGGAGCTACAACTCCACCGTCTAAGTGCCCTAAACAGCAATAATATAGTGTCAGTATCTCTACAAGTATAGTTCGGTTTAGCCTTTTCGGTTAAGATTAAGTTTAATATAACATTCCAACTATTAATAAGTCGAATAAGGATGACGGATTAAGAAGACGATGCTCCGCGCCAGAAAAGGGGCCGATCGGCAAGATATCGATATTTCACGTCAACAGTGACCGATGGAAACAAGTGATAACTCCGAGTCGAAAAAAATATATTAATACCAATGTTCATTATATTGACCAAGATCAAAGATGTTGATTTATAAAAGTCAAATGTCAATTTTGTTGACTTATTAAAAGTCTAAGTCAATTTAAAAGTCCAATTTGACACTTTGAATAATTTGAAGTCTTTTCATACCGAAATATTTAGAGTAAAATACCTTTCAAAACCATTTATAAAGTTAGACGTAAAAACATGTTTCAATGAATTAAAACGATGATCACAATGTGGAGAAGTTTAATGTATCGCAAAGAGGTTTAAAAAATCCGTTTTAAGTAATATTATTACATTTTTGATTGCGTTGGCGTCTTTGAGTCCAAAGACAATGTTATTCTATAATATGTTACTTTTGTTTATAAGATGTTCTATACGAGTGTTTAATGTCGCAAAGGTCGTGAGATGAAATTTCGGCAGCGCTTCCGCATCATAAAACATTCGTCCAAATTTCATACACTTTCCCGCTTAATAACAATTGTATTTTAAACCATTATTCATAATACATAATACCATATTAAGTTTTATATAATACTTTGGTTAACTTATATATTAAACATATTTGTCCAACTTCAGTCCAATCCAATACAATACGACGAGTGTTGGTCTAATAATTAATCCTAACCGTTTTCAAGGCTAAAACCGAATAATGAATATAATGAAATCGAAAGATTCACAAGAGTAACCAGTTATACCGCTAACACTCGCTTTATTTGACAAGGATCTGGAATGACAACTTTAGTGGTGTAGTGATGAGAATATCTGGCTCCAAAACACAAGACAACCACCGATAGTTAGCAAAAATGAAAATTTGTGACATCAGACTGATCCATCCGCCGGCTGGGATGATCCATCCGTCGGCTGGAGCTCCTCAGTCAGCTACGGATTTTCGTAAATTTTGCGTTTTTAAGCGTTTTCAAGAGTATTTTCGGTAGATTTCGACATGCAACTTAAGAACCTTTAATAACATCCACAGATTTCTTCAAATAACATCTTTTTATATCAAGATCTAATGTAAAAGTTTATAAAACTTATGTTTTTAGATAAATCACCATAAAACTTTTATAAAAAAGCTTTGTTTGATCTTTGATGATACATGCATGTGTGAAATGATAAAATGCAAATAAAAACAGTGGGTAAAAGTTATTATACCGCAAGAAAAGAGTGTGAGATGATCTAGCTTGATCTTGATGGAGATTTTGATGGATAATAAACCCGAAAATGATGAAGAACTCAAGAAACAACCCGGAAGAATCACCACCTCTTGCTCCCTTGATGAACATACTTGATTATTGTGATGTTTATGGGGTTTTTATAGTGAAATATGGCTGGAAATCACAGCAACAATGGAGGAAATGAAGTAAAAGTAGAGAGTGTTAGAGAGAAACTCTATGTGTGTTTGTGTTTTTGATTGTAGGAAAATGAAAGAAAAGTCAAGAATAGGTGATAATATCACCTTGGGACAGGGAAATCTGGCAGTTTGGGGGTCAACTCGGGT
Organism: Senecio squalidus; assembly: GCA_910822075.1. NCBI lineage: Eukaryota > Viridiplantae > Streptophyta > Magnoliopsida > Asterales > Asteraceae > Senecio > Senecio squalidus. The sequence goes on along the minus strand of CAJVGC010000001.1, from coordinate 38,795,059 downwards.
TTAGACACTTGTCCCAATCGATTTTCATGCAAAAATGAGTCACCAAAACCTGCCAGATTGATCCACCCGCTGGCTGGTGGGGCTCAGCCGCCGGCTGAAGCCCTGCCAGCTGCTGGCTGGTCGGCGTGTTCGACAGACTTCCCGTTTGGCGTTTTCAATCGTTAAGGAGTTTCGTTCGCCGAAAGTTCCCGATTCTTTTTGAGTTGAACTTAGGAAAGTTCATACTTTGATTTACTTTATATTAGGTTCATTTAATATTATATTTTCACTTTCGATTTCGAGATTTGCACGATTTCGGTAAAGGAGTAAACAAGAGCAAAAACACGATATCTCGAGGATAAAGGATGCGATAACCGACAAATTTGGCATAAACCTTCTAACTTATAATTATGAGGATACTAGCTAATTGGCACTTAGATAAATAAAATTATTACGTCTCAAGGGACGAATCAGCAAATACAGAAAACCCGATACTCAATAACAGTAAATAGTGAGCAAAACAAAGCGAAATACAAGGGTCGAAATCAATTGCGAATAAAATTAAAATAATGACGGTAACAAAAGTACTCCAAATTGACGGGACGTCACACTATTAAAGCTTGAAATGGCCAAAATTCTTGAAGAAAGAAAGATTTAACAAGCCTCATTTCCAAAGCAAAAGTCTTTGAAGATTCCTGCAATTCCAGATAGCTCCAAGCTGGTAGAAGGAATAGACTATGTAGAAGATCCTTCAAGACCATCAGGTAGAAGACCAATTATTCCTCCTCATAGATCATATGTTCCCAAACCACTTGCAGAGATTGATGCAGCTGAGAAGGCAAAGGGAAAGAAAGTGGTTGTTGATCTAAGTGAGAAGGAGAAGGAGAAGAAAAAAATGGAGAAGGAAGAAAAACTAGCTGAACTTGCAGCCTTTCAATTTGTTTTTGAAGACTTGGATGTAGGTGATGATCTAGCTACAATAATTGACATCCACACCAAGCTTCAAATTCAAGAAATGGAGAAGATTCAGAAATTGAGGGAAGAAGAGAATGCATTGAAAGCTGAGCTTGAGAAAGAGATGGTTGAGCTAGCCAAAGAAGAGAGAGAGAGAGAGAGAGAGAGAGAGAGAGAGAGAGAGAGAGAGAGAGAGAGAGAGAGAGAGAGAGAGAGAGAGAGAGAGAGAGAGAGAGAGAGAGAGAGAGAGAGAGAGAGAGAGAAGAAAAAGAAAGAACAAAAGAAGAAATCTACTCAAGACAAGCTAACTAAAGACAGACAGAAGTTTATCTCATATCTAAAGACAAAGGGCTACAATGGTAAATCATTGGGTCCAATGAAGATGGGAAACTTGCTTGGCTTGGTAGAGAAGGAAATAAAAGGAGATGCTCAAAGAAGGATTCAACTCACTAAACAAGAAAATCAAAAGCAGTATGAGTTGGAGAGATCCTTAAAGAGAGCTCATGAAACTCGAAAACTTATGTTTAATGTTGCAGTAAGGGAGATCAAAAACCCATTTGCTCCAGTTAAGCCTAATCCACCTGAGAATCTGAAGAGGAAGAAATCAGTGTCTACAAGAGTTGTTCAAAAGAAACAAAGAGAAGAAGACACTCCTACTTCATCTGTTCCTCAAGGAAGTCCTATTATACCAACAGCTTCAGTCAAGAAAGAACCAGTCAACATTGAAGTAAGAGATGATGATATAGAAATATCACAAGATGATTGTTCTGCGTTGATTGTTCATGAAGAGGGACTAAGGATAGCGCCATTAGCTGTTGAGCTTCCTGAGATCATAGACTGGGAGTTTACTGGTGAGCCAATGAAGACAGAATATGTGGTAACCAGGAAAGATAAGTCCAAGACCATTGTTCCAGCTTTTCACAGGATGGTAAGCGACTTCTCAAGATCTGATCTAGAACGTATCTATGACATTGGGAAGATTAAGTATTCAAACTTCAGAGGTAAAGTCCCAGGCATAGATATGGCCATAGATTGGTTAAATTGCATGTTTGATCCGGATACAGAGAAGATCAGTTCTGCTTTCAAGAAAGGAGGCCCAGCAAACCCAATTATCAAATGGTACATTTATGAAACGAGTGGTACTTATTCCATAGTTAGAACTCATGGTGCTATGGAGTTCTATCTAGTAGATAAGAAGTATCCACATGGGTTAGGGACTTTGAAAGAGCTGATCAAGGTGAGATTGTATGGACTTATAGCTTCCAGAATGGCTCATGAGTTGGTCTGGAGCATCATGATGTAGTTGAATGAAGAAATTGCAAAGGAAGCAGCTGAGAAGAAAAAAAGTTTAGACAAAATGATTATGTTTTGTAATGAAAGTATTTAAAACTCATGTATGAAAACTTGTACTTTTGATAGTTATAAAAGTTCAAGGTTAGGGGGAGATTGTTGGGATTAGAACTTAGATAAAATAGTTTTAGTTTCATTAATACTGCTTCTAACTACTGATAGTAATGTATGTTTATTAATGCGGGTTGAACAAGAGTTAATATTGAAGATCAGTAATACTGAAAACATACAAGTTACTATGGAAGACAAGTTAATACTGAAGTAGAAGATTACTACTGAAGACTTTCATTAATACGACTTCTCATTACTACTGCTGCTTCAACATAAGTTACTGCGGAAGTGTTAATATTGTAACACTTGCCATGCAAGTTAGAATAAGAATTACAATTTTAGTTAGATTGTATTTCCTTATTAGATAGATGTAGTTTCCTAGTTTATCTAGGTTTAGCCTCAAGGTCTATAAATATATATGCTTGTATTGATAAAAACACGTTGTATTGATATTCACTATTGATCAATTGAGGCTTATAATATTCGGCAAAATTATTGTTCATCATTGTTCTTAAGTTAACAATATTATTTGTTTGAATTACTTGTTAATATCAAAGTGTTCATATCCACTGCTGAACTTCTTTGACAGATCATGATCTAACAATTAAGGTTTAAGGTTATACAAACGTATTTGATCCTGACAAATCTTTCCCTGAACATGGTTTCCATATGCAGCCAAAAAGCACGATAAGATTTCCAAAGATTCTTCAGCTGAGTTAACACTCATAGAAATGTTTTGATGAGTGTGATTTGACTTTGACACTTCAGAAGTCTTTCCAGTATTAGGAAAGGATGTGTTTCCTGGTAAAAATTTTCTTTGTCAGACAGAAATGTTGTAACATCATTGCTTGATGTACTTGTTTCTGGAGTTTTCCCATAGTAAAGAGCTGGATTTTGGACATATTCCGGTGTTGCGTCAGCATTTGAGTTGGTTAAATCATAACCTCTAAGTTTTTTAATAATCTTCTCCAAAGTCAACTGATCCCCGACTTTATCTTCCTCCTCCTCAATTTCATCCTTCATGAGGTTGACATATACTTCCCATCGCTTTGGCAAAATTTCAAGAAATCTTTCCCTCTTCTCATTTTCTACATCTATCGCGTGATTTTCCAATTCAGCTAAAAGATGATAGAATCTATTGATTGTATCCTCTAGTGTATCTAGTTTCAGCTTTGAAAATAGCGAATTGTGGTTTTAGCACATTTCCTTTATTCTTCTTTTGTTTAGCAGTACCAGCATACTTTTTCTCGATTGCTTTCCAGAGTGAGTACGCCGATTTATAAGTTCTGGTAAGATGTACCATTTCACTAGGAAGGGACATTTTCAAACTTGCACATGCTCTATTTTTAAAATCAACACCTTTCTATGGTCAGCTGACAAGGTATTGATAGGACTTTTACGAACTTCTCCTTCAATTGTGACAGTCGGATGTACGTATTCAGATTGTATACATAGCCACATTTTTACATCGTTGTATCCACAAAAGGATTCAAACTTGTCAACACAATCATAATAGGTTAAGGCATTTAGCAGCTTGGGAGGACTGTTTGAAGATTTTGATTCCATCGCGAACTTGGTAAAATGAATGACTCAAAGCATATTACTAACTTGATGACCAACTGGATTACGAACTTGCTGACTTACGAACTAGGTCATGAACTTGAGTTAACAGACAATAGAATGAATAATTGAATCCACGAACGAACTTGAATTTAATCCACGAACGAACTTGAAATTATTTTAATCCCCTAACGAACTGTTTAATGGTCCACGAACTTTAAAAGTCAAACGAACAAATTGATGTTCGCCGAACTTAGTGTTAACAAATCCTAGAACATATCCACTAACTTGAGTTATCCACGAACTTGATGGTGACGAACTCAAAAACCTTGAACTTCACAAACTAGGCCGCCAGTTAATGAAAAACCCTAATTTTTAAGAAGAAACCTAATTTTTAAGCCGTACCTTTAAACCAGAATTCCTAGAATTCGATGACTGTCGCACAAACCTTAGTCCAAATCTCGATAGAGAACAAACAATGTGTTTGCTATGATACCAATTGTAGGTCCAATATAATTGATCAATCAAGGTTAATTCAATTGATTAAGATTCGGAATCTCGTTAATCAATTGATATGCTATAAGGTAATCGGTTAGGTAATAAGAACACGGTAATTACTATCAAAACCTTTGAACATATGTATTATTATCGAATCACTCAATAACCAATACAATCAATATTCGAAGAGTTTTCCCATAAGTCTAACCCTAAAACTAAACATGTTATCTCTTTATATAGAATTATGTTCGTCACTAAAGGGTTCTATTTTCATTAACACTTCTCCTAATTGTTGTACCTCTAATTCTACTTCTTCTATGAGATCATTAGTGAAATCAGCTACAAACTCAGCTAAGGGCTGAGACTTACTTGCAGTTCTAGGTTCATATATTAAATTGAAAGCACTTAATTTAACTGATCATTTAGCCATTCTACCTGACATTTATGGTTTTCTAAGCCCATTTTTTATCGGATAATTACTCTTAACATGTATAGGGTGTGTTTCAAAGTAATGTCTAAGTTTTGTTGAAGCCATAACTAATGCTAATATAAGTTTTTCAAGATGAGAGTACCTGGTTTCAGCATCAATTAAACTTTTACTTACATAGTATACTGGGTGTTGCTTACCTTCATGATCCTTGACCAGCACTGAACTTACAGCGTTTCGTGATACCGTTAAATACAGGAACAGAGGATCATTGTCTTTTAACTTCATTAACAGTGGTGTGGTTGACAAATATTTCTTGAGATCTTGAAAGGCTGTCTCTTGCTTTTCTCCCTACTCGAACATCTTATTTTTATTCATAATATCATGAAATTCTTTGCACTTGTCTGATGAACTTGATATAAATTTGTTCAAAGTTGCGAGCCTTCCTGTTAATCTCTGAACGTCTTTAGGATTTGAAAGGGATTTTAAATCCAGTATGGCCTTTATTTGCTTTGGACTTTCTTCTATTCCTCTTTTGGTTACCATGTACCCCAAGAATTTTCCTGCTTCCACACCAAAATTTCATTTCGCTGGGTTTAACTTCATGTTGTACTGATCCAGGATCTCGAATGCTACTTAAAGGTGTCTCAGGTGATCCTTTTCTTTCTTTGATTTCACCACCATATCATCAATGTAAACCTCCATGGTATCTCCCAACTGATATCCGAACATCATATTGACCATCCTCTGATATGTTGCACTTGCATTCTTTAATCAAAATGGCATAGCGTTATAAAAATAAATACTTGAAGGAGTCATGACTGCAGTGTCCTTTTGGTCCGATGGTTCCATCTGAATTTGTTGGAATCCTGAAGAGGTGTCCATGAATGTCATTATCTCGTGACCAGTCGTGGCATCCACCATTGAGTAGATATGAGGTAAGGGGAAAGGATCCTAGAGTATGCTTTGTTGAGATCAGTGTAGTCCACACATACTCTCCATTTTCCATTTTTATTTTTTACCACCACAACATTCGCCAACCATTTTGGAAATTTTACTTCCCTTATCATCCCAGTCTTTAATAATCTTTGAACTTCTTCTTGGACGATCATGTTTCTTTCTGGAGCGAACTTTCTTCTTTAATGTTGTATTGGCTCGAAGATACGATCAAGACCAAGTTTATGAGTTATTACATCTTTCGATATACATGTCATATCTTCTGGTGTCCATGCGAATGTTGATTTCTTCTGCCTCAAAAACGTCAAGAGTCCTTCTTCAAAATTCTTGGAAATATTTGTTCCGAGGAGCACCTTGTCTTCTGGGAACACAGGATCCAGAATCACCTCCTTTACGTCGTAATCCTTAGGTTTCAGAATCTCTTGGTTCTGTAGTTGTTATGCATGTACTGGTTTGGTCATAGACTTCATTGAGGTTGTATAGCAGTCCTTAGCTTATTGTTGATCATTTTTTATCTCGACTACTCCCCAAGGTGTTGGTGATTTCACACATTGATGGTAGGTCGATGTTACTACCTTCATATCATGAATCCAAGCCCTGCCAAATATGATATTATAACTAGACAAAGTGTCAATAACTCAAAAAATTTAATAGAGTTCACTACCTCTATACAGACTGGTAGCTTGATATCCCCAATCTCTCCCCACTAAATCCAACTAACATAGTAGACTTGGTGATGATCTCAGTATCTAGGATATTCATTTTCTTCAAATTCTCTAATCGAGTGATATTGACGGAGCTTCCTCCATCGATTAGGATCCTACGAACGAAATGGTTTGCCACATATAAAGTGATTACCAAACCATCATGATGAGTTTCATGCACATTATCTCTATCTTATTCGTCAAAAATGATACTATCGTCTTCTCCGTCAGACTAGAAGTCCTTGCTATCCTTGATCTTCTTTTCGATTTTCCCTCCATGCCTCTTAGTTGCAGAATAAGAGGTACCACATATATCTGAACCACCAGATATAAAGTTGATTACCTTAGTATCTAGAGGAGGTGATCCCTGCTTTTTGAGGGATCTTTGATTGATCTTGGTGATCATTCACATCACTGTTCCTATTTGAATCTCTATTGTGATCCCTATTCTTTTTTTCCTAAGAGATCCTTCAAATGCCTCTTTCTTAGTAGATGATTGCTCTCCTTTCTAAGTGCGATGCAATTCCCTGTGGTGTGACCAAAATCTTCGTGGAATGCAATTGGCTTCTGGCTCACTCTTCCTTGGCCATCTTGAATTATCCCCTAGACCCTGCATAGCATATATTCATCATGTAGTATCAACAGAAAAGAAATAATCTATGATCCTAGGATACTCCTCTTCTTCTTCTTCTACTGCATTGATCATGTGATTATCTGTTCTTGAATACGGCTTGTTCCTCTTGGTCCTATAAGAGGAGGCTTCTGCTTTCTTGTTCGGTCAATCATAGGTCGAGGATTCCCTCTTCCTTTGTAGATTCATGTCTTCTTCCAGCCGGATGAACCTTAATGCTCTGGTTCTAGCTTCATCTAGATTCCTGCATGGGTTTATTACGAGATCCTGATAAAATTGATTATCTCTTTTAAGTCCCATTTTTTAAAACCTTGGACTGTAGTGGGCAGATCTACATTTGGGATCCCCGATGCTTCTCTCCCAAACCTTCCTATCAAGTCCCTAAGAGATTCATTATTAGCTTGAGTTACCCTGTAAAGGTCAGTAGTCAAAGATCCTGCTGCAAGAAAATTGATTATTAAATAGATTGATCATATGAGCAAAAGAAGTAATTGAATAAGGAGGAACATTAAATAGCCATTTTTAAGGCTGCTCTTGTTAAGGTCTCTCCAAAACCCTTGCATAAACAAGCTTCTTTGAGATTAGTTGGGATGGGTATGATCTCCATTCTTTCCCTATATTGAGCGACGTGTTCTTCTAGATCAGTTATTTCACCATATGGCTTCATACTCGGAATCTGAAATCACTTTGGGACCTCAACATTGCATATAGGTGGAGCAAATCTTGATTCATTGTGAGATAATGGAGACATCTCATGGATAGGTTGTACCACACCAGGCATAGTGGTGATCATAGCTTTCAACTTTTCCAATTCCCTCGCCATACTCGGGCTAATACCCGAATCCTACGAATTGTTAGTTTCAGCAGGAAATACATTTTAACAGTTACATGTACCAGGTATCTGACGAGATGATCTCTGAACATTTTCATGATCACGCATCGTCGAGACCTGGTTCCATAGATCGGTTCAGACACCCGTGTTCCATTTGTAGGAGTGTTATATCCTGTGTCTTGTCGCATGGACATGAAATCTCCAGCGTACATTTATGTAGAGGAGGCATCAAAGTTCAAGTTCCTTCCTTGTATAGGACCTGATCTTGGGATGACATGATCTATCATTCTAGCTTTGATACCATCCATTTCCTTCTTCAGTTCATCATTTCCCCTCTCTATCCTCTTGCAATGCTCTGTTACATGTGAGAACATGAAAGCAATATCATTGTTAGAAACAACAGGAGGGTTAGGAGGAGATACCTTGGATCCAGATAACTGGATCCTGCAGAGATTGTCTTTTTTCTGGATGTTGTCAATCTTCTGAAAAGAGGGTGATGATCCGATGGGCTTGGTAGAAGGTGGTACTGAGCCTGAGGTTGTGAAGGTTGATGAAACAAAGGTTGATTTTCCATGAGATACCATTTCGTAAAGAGTATTGATAAAAATCGATTAAGTAAAGCTTTTAACAAATTTTTGATGATAAAAAGCATCACTTGCCCCACGATGGGCGCCAAATTGTTTTGACCAAAAACTATTTAAAGTAATTTCGTGATCGAATCACTTAAGTGAGGTAATATGTTGTAACAATCTAATGAGTGATCATAAGATAATTTGTAAAACAGTTAACAAATACGTGGAAAGTAAATGAACACAGTGATATACGAGGAAATCCCTTAATCCTTTTATCAATAAGAACAGTAACGATTACAGAAATGAGCACAAGTGATCGATTCTAAGTGTTTGTGTTGAAATTCAGTTAGTATTCTGCTGTTACTGTGTGTCTTTCCTATGTGGATCATTGCCTCTATTTATAATGAAAAGAAAATAACAACTATAGCGAAAATGGTGGGATCGTCCCAGTTTCGAGATATTCGGGATCCTTCATGGACTACTTCTTCAACGATCTTTTCAAGTCTTTAAGCTTTGACTCGGGCTTAGTCTTCAACGGCTATGACAGGACCTTAAATCTCTCTATAATCCAGTGAATCGAATGAAACATGTCATGATGCGGAATCTCATTACCTGAGTTG
>CAJVGC010000001.1:38765924-38780924 GCA_910822075.1 Senecio squalidus | reverse complement strand
GGCTAATCCTCCGATGAGTAAACGCCGCTGACGAGCCTCTGTAATCGTCGCTCATGATTCATCTCCGGATTTTCGTTTAAGCTCAGACTCCGGCTTCTTCTCCGATTAATGTGTAACTGCCTACTAATATCTCAGGCAGATGAGGTAATTGTTATTTTGTTTTTTTTTAATTAGTTTATAGATATGAAATCTGAAATGGAGAGTAAAACAGGCGGTTAAGTTGCGGAGGTGACAAAGATGGTGACTGTTACGTTTCTGGCGGACAGTCTTGCTCCGGCGAAGCTTGAATCGGAAGGATTGTAGTAAATTTAGGGTGAATGAAATCAAACATCTTCTTGACTCTAATAACAGGTGGGGAGGTCTTGCTGTGGCTTGGGAGGTATAGAACCATGATTTCTGATTTTGCTGTTTTTTTTCATTTATGTGCTAAAGAATGGGTAGTAATACTCTTTTTCTGCTTTTGTTGTTTATGTATATTGATGTTGATTTATGTTTACGTTAGGATTATTAATGTATTGATGTTGTTTTGTTTTTGGTATTGCGTTGTGATGACTGAATACTAAGGGAAAGAGGAAATTGGAGTTTTTATTGCAGCAAACTGAGTTGTTTGCTCACTTTGCAGAAAGTGACCAATCTACTTCCCAAAAAAAGCGAAAGGGCAGGTAAGAAAACCAATGACTCAGATTCATGTTGTTGAACCGGTTAATGTATCGAACCAGAAGATTGACATTTCATATGTTTGTTATTATTTTGATGAGTCGTTTGATATGTTTGAGGAAAATCAGCAAAACAGGAGGTCCCCATTTGTTGTTAGACTCGAGAGGATGTTTGATTTCATTCACTTTGAACTTCCTGCAGCACCGCAGTTTTTACTTTGTTTGTTACCTGAGAGAAAGAACTCTGATCTATATGGTTAGCCTCAGCCCATGAAACTCTTTAAGCGTCTTTAAATTTTTGTATTGTATATCTTATTTCATGGAAAAGGGGGTGTTTTGCAGAATGTGGAATTCCGGCTCAATACATTGCTTCCATGAGGGTCGATGACCAGTGTTCGACAAATGTTCTTCCCAAGATAAACGACAAGGTAAATGTAGAATAAACTACGATAAGAAATAATAGATGATAAAGAAATAAATTAAAATTTGTTTAGTTTTTTTATGCAGCTTGGTAAGCAGTGGAAGGAGCGTCCAAGGACGAAAGCTTTGATTGCGTTCTGCAAATCCCTTATAACGCAGGTACTTGAACCGATGTCAGTTGAGTAGTTATGGAAATTTCTATAGTAACTAATAAGATTTTTGTTTATTTAATTTACCTTGGGTTTTTTTCTCTGTTTCAGAACGGCATTAGGAATTGAACTAAAGTCTCCGATTCTTCACTCAGCTAAAATGGATAAGGTACTTTTTGCTCATGGACTTACTGGGAGTGTCCTTTATACCTAATCTGTTTGATATTTAAAATATTTAACAATATGCATTTGCACGGATATTTTATTCCAAGATTCTCGGATTCAGATATGCCGGCAAAAAATAATTCTCAACGCCGGTAACTGTTACACATACTTTTTATTATGTGTTGTTAAAATCAAAACTGAAGACCTCATTGGAGTTAAAGATACACATTTGCTATTCCTCCTAGGTACGCTTATTTAAACTCTGCTCTTTATTTAATGTAGGCAAATAGAAGCTCCTAAGAAATAACACAATTACCTAAAAACAAAATGTAAAAAGGAAGAACACAAAACAAACAAAAATTGAAGGACTGAAAAAGATGTATTGTGATACAACTGAAAATTAGGGTTTCTGAAAAGAGGTTTTTTGATTTGAATGTTAGGGTTCCGAGTTTGGAAAATTTAGGTAGAGAGTTGTTGAGTCGGCAGCAAAAAATTTCGTCTCCGATTTTCCATACTGTTGCGGACCATAATGTGTCTTTCGCACTACATAGCAGCACGGACACGCCGAGACAATTTATTTTGTTGCCGCCTCATCGACTCCTTACCCAAATTTTCCAAACTCAAAACCCTGACATTCAAATCCAAAAACCTCTTTTCAGAAACCCTAATTTTCAGTTCTACCTCATGATTCATCTTTTTTCAGTTCTTCAATTTTGGTTTGTTTTATCTTCTTCGTTTTCGTGTTTTCTTTTTAGAAAATTGTGTTCTTTTTTATAAGTTTCTTCACGTTAGTTAAAGCTGAGCATCTTCCTGGAGTTAGAGAAAAAAGTGAAAGCTGCTTGGAACGAGGAATAGGAACTACGTACGCCGTAGGGTACGGTGCACCCTACGGCTTCGAAAGTTGCTGCCACTCCTTCTGACCAACCTTCACTTTTTTCTTTAACTTTAACCAGATGCTCAGCTTTAACTGACGTGGTTCATATAAACGTTTTACTTATATTTTCTTATGCACAGTGACGAACAGAGTTTAAAACCATTTGGATTGCTCGGAGAAAGTGGAAATTCCCAAAGTAAAACTCTCTACTCACATGTTGATGAACTCACTTGAGCTTCGTTGGAACGAACATCAGTAGCTACCGAAACCTGAGGACGGGATATAGCAGGTCAAACATTTGGATGAAAAACTTTTTCATCTACCTGTTTGACCTCCGGTGTTCCGCTCTCCAGTTTCGGCGGATGCTGATTTTCCTTCCAACCAACCTCGCGTAACTTCATTAATATGTAAGGACGAAGTTTAACTTTGGAAATTTCCATTTTCTCCATGCAATTCAAATGGTTTTGAACAACGTCAGTCACTGTATTCGGTGCTATGATCTAATCATATACCGCAGTCAAGGTAACTTTAAACTTGATAAATACAGAATCTTTTGTGCGACAATTGATTTTTTGGTTGTTTGTTTTATTTGCATATGAAAGTTTTTTGAAGTATTCGGGTGATTTTCATGACAGATAGTGAGAGTATCTTTGGACTTGGAGATCTTGGTTGTCAGGTAAAATAGCCTGATTTTATTTCATTAAACCGAAGGAAGTTTAGCGGATGTAATAGTCCCTAATAATTAAAGTATATATGGTCTTAGACAAAAGAGCGAGTACATTTAAACTTCCGATGCAGGTAATTACTTTACTCCTCTTTGAATTAGTGACATTTTTTACGATCTCTATTTAATTGACACTCTTATTACATGACGGCCGCACGTTCCGTTCGCCACGAACATGTCCCATTCTTTCAGCTTGCGCCACGCACCGTCTCCATTCACTTGCTTGACCGGACCTCGTGCAAGGCACGAGAGTCCTCTAGTTAGACTTAATCCGTGATTTTCATATACAAAAGTAATAGAAATAAATAAAAAGGAATTTTTGTTTTTTATTACTCCGTAGTAGAAAAGGAGTGTTACTGGTTGTAGTTAGTTAGCTTTAGGATGTCTTTAATTGTACAATTTTCTACTAGGTATGAATTTGTATGAATTTGATAGTATAAAGTAAGTATTATTTTTTATGAAAAAATTATAAATATTTTTAAACACAAAAACCATTTAGATACAAAACAGATATAAAACATGCATATCGACATATTTATATGTTAATGGATCAAATTTGTTACCTCTAGAAAAAATATAAAGAAGCACTTTTATGTGGTTTGATACGAAGACCAACATTAACAATATAAATATAACGAAAAATCAATGACCATCAAATAAGGACACAAAACAAATCTTTTTATTGTTGATATTTGAACACGTCAAATAAAATGTGTGTCTATAAATATTTGAGCCTACAGAGTTGCACAAATCGACATTTAGACATGACTATATGTTTATTAATTATTATCTTTTACTTAATATGTTAAGTGTAATATTTAATAAATGGAAGAATATAATATGTAATTATGGAAGTTTCCTAATTATAATACAACTTGTATTCCAAGACATTGATTGTCTATATAAGAAACTTCAAGTCACTTACTCTAGTATCCCTTAATCGGAGAACAACAAAATCGATTTCTTGTTTCCTTCCTTGCCGATCAAATCAACAAACCTAAACCGGTTTTCGGTTTTGTGTTGTGTTCGAATTCAAGATTTGTGGTGATTGTAAACATGTACTATCATAATAGTCTGTTTCTAAAGAAGGTGTCGTGTACAAGCCTGTAGTAGGATTTCACTATAAATCCTAAACGTGGTAAATCAAAAAAAAGGTACAATCCTTAACTTAGTTAATATTGATAATGTGTTTGATTCTAATTGCTTCCGTTATCTGTTGTTTGAAAATCTGATTAGATATATACCTATAGTGGTATCAGCCAACCATTAATTCAGTTCAACCAGATAAAAACATCAAAAATTGGAGAGGGGGAGGAGGGGGTTTGATTTAATTTGGTTCGACCAAAAGAAGAAAATAAAATTTTGAATCTGGTGCTCAACTGCGACACAATGATTGAAACTGTGCCGCAGCGGATTGTGTTTTTTAAAAAGAAAACGTTACAATAAACAATACAAGCCTCCTACGCAGCTTTACATAGTTCGATACTATAAATATTCCAATAACACCTGACCCTTACAATAAACAATACAACCCTCCTACGCAGCGTGTAAAGCTATAGAAAAGAAATACCAAATATGTGGTCCGTCATAACATCCCCTCACATACGTAAGTGATGAGGGTTTGTAAAACCCATGTAGATCTATATATATGCCCCGTCGGCTAATTACGTTAACAGGTGTGAGGGCCTCATACGACATAACTCATCTAAAGGCACAATATCTTAACATAATTGAGATACATATATACATACACATTTCAAAATAACGCTTAGCATGCCCAAAGTTTAAAAATAGTAAAAAGGGCAACTAATAACTCACAGAAGAGCAAAGCAAAAGCAATGCGATACGTGTGGAAAATAATCAATCGAACGTAGCTCCTTCGCCTAAGTGCCCTAACAATACATACACTAAACCGACTAAGAATCTCTTAAGCTTAGTAGGGTTGCCTTATTCGATTAACGTCTCATAATATGATTTAATATGTTTTAGTTATGAAGAGTTTATAATCCCGATGGTTTAAAGGAAAGATATAGTATTGTATAGCAAAATACATGTTTTCGACCAAAACCGTGTTAATAGTGTATATTTTAAGATTGACATGTGTTTTGGGGTTAATACATATGATTTAAAGGGTGTAACACTTTACGTACGTTATAACGTCATTATAAATGGATTTGATCAAAACCTAATTAGTTACGCTAGGAACAGTTACGCTAGGAACAGTTACGCTACGTAACTAACAGTTACCAAAATCGGATCCAGTACGGTTAAATTTGGTTCGACCAAAAGAAGAAAATATAATTTTGAATCTGGTGCTCAACTGCGACACAATGATTGAAACTGCGCCGCAGCGGATTGTGTTTTTGAAGTTAAACCTAAATCACAATATTTCATGTTTAAATACCTTTGTATAATTTCGTTAAGCAAATAATCATGGTTGTAAAATTACATGCATAAATTTACAACAATTATTACGATATTAGGTTAATTGAATATGTGCGACACTTAAAAAAAAATAGACTAAAAAGGTTATTTGCGGGAATGATTTGATAATTGTATTATATATGTATTAAATAACTTACACAATCCATAATTGCTTATTTGAACGGATGTATGTGGTCCGTTTCCAAACGAAACGAGAGTTATTTAATATATATATATATATATATATATATATATATATATATATATATATATATATATATATATATATATATAGTTACGCTACGTTACGCTAAATAACTAAAAGTTACGCTACGTAACTATAGTTACGCTGCGTAACTAACAGTTACACTATGTCGCGAAACAATTCAAAACGACTCGTTTTCGACGATTTTTGGACTGAAAATGACATATTTTTACATCTATGGTCTTAGGATATTTTAGGTACATAAACCCTCAATAAATTTCGGGTTTTGATGGTGAAAAGTGGCGTTTTTGAGACCGAATCTAAAAATAAAGTTTCAAACAAAAACGAAGGAAAACTTACCCGATCGAGATGAAATTCGGAGGGATGATGAAGATGAATATGGTGAACGATACACAAGGTTCAGAAATGATTTTTTACGGTTGGATCTCGAGATATTTTAGAGAGAAGGGAGAGCTTGTGTGTGTGTGTTTCTAGAGAGAGAAAGTGATGCGAAATATGAAAGGGTGAGGAGGGAGGTGTGTAGGTAATAAGCAGGAAAAAGGGGAAAAGTTACTTAACATCTCGTTAAGTAGTAATAATAATTTTTTGTATAAACTTTCTTTCGTTAAATCTCGATAAGGGAAATTTTGAAATAATTATAACGGTGATAAAAAATAATATAAGTAATCGTTGATTTTCCCAACAATCTCCCCCTATCTGTTTAGATTAAAGTATTTTACAATTGAACACATCAAAAACAAACACAAACTTAAAACATGTCAAAATAAAACAGTTTGTGAATAAAATATTACTTTCTCCTTTTGGAAGCTTTCTTGGGCTTCAATGGTAAGTCCCATGGTGTAGGCTTCAATGCTTCCTTAGCCCATTCATTTCTATCAGCTTTCCAACCCATTAGCTTCTCCATCTCAACATCTGACTTGTTGAACAGTTGTTGATAATCTTTCTTCATCAGCTCCACTTTTTCCACTAATGTCTCCATTTCTTCAATTCTTCTCAAATTATTAAATAACCAGCTGATCGGCTTCAAGCAAAATGGAAGACATTGGTCAGATTGACATTCATTCATCAGAGCAATGCAGTGAAAGATGGATGACTTGTTCAGACTGTCCTTTGATTGAAAGCATTCCTCTCCCCCACAGTCAACATAAAACAAGCCCTCATATTTTTCAGTCTTAATATATGTTCTTTCTTGAAAGATCAAAACTGAAGGGACTGGATGAAGATAGCTTGATTCTAGGCCAAGTGATTTAGCCCCAGCTCTCACTCTATTGAATGCGCAAAATTCCCTGTAGTCTTCATCTAAGATCAGCTTCAGCATATACGCAACATTTAAATTTGAGACTGCTTCCCTTTTTACAGTAAGTCGATGTTCAATGTTGTGTATTCTTGAGCTCAGACTGGCAATTCTCTTCCATTCTTCCCATCCCAGGGTGTGCAACCTGTTCACCCCAACTCTGAATGAATCCCCTATCAG
This sequence comes from Senecio squalidus, assembly GCA_910822075.1. Lineage (NCBI taxonomy): Eukaryota > Viridiplantae > Streptophyta > Magnoliopsida > Asterales > Asteraceae > Senecio > Senecio squalidus. The sequence continues at coordinate 38,773,812 of CAJVGC010000001.1, read as the reverse complement.
ATAGCATATCAGCATCAGCTCAGCTCCACCAGTATCATGACAATCCAAGTCATTGATTCTCTTTCCATATTTGCTCATGGTGAAGTTTGATTCAATATAGTCTAACCTGGCTTCTTCCCTCAAAACTTGCTTGGCCATTTGCATGTCAGCTTCAACCCTCTGTTGTTCTTCATTAAATGCCAATTCTTCTTCCTTTTTCAATTCAGCTTCAAGCACCTTAGCAGCCATATCACTTTGGTCTTGTGTTTCCATTGGCTTATTATCAAACTTTTCAAAATATAAGCCTTTACCATATTCCTTGTAGCTTTCAACTGACATACCAGAATTGTATGCATATCTTTGTAGTTTAGACATTTTTTCAGCTTCAGTTTGATCATCAATTTGTTCTTTTGTTGATCCCTCAGCCTGGATGGTTGGATTCTCCATTTCAGTTTCATCCTCATCCTTTTCTTCCTCCTCCTTGTCACTCCCTTGACTTTCTTTCTCAAACTCACTTGAGATATCACTGTAATCAGTCTCATAGTGATCCTCAGTTTGACCAGTCTCCCCCTCAACTGATGACTTGTCTCTCTTTCTTTTCAAGCTTTTCTTGGGGAGGTCAGACTCACTTGTAGCTTTGACATTTTTCTCCCCCTGAGTCTGATCACCCCTTGGTAACTCCTCCACCACCTGTTTTCCCTTCCTCATCAAACTGAGCTCAGAGGTCAGCTTCATCACCATCCCCTTCAATTCCTCCAACTCCACAGCATTTTGACATTTTAGAGCACTCATCTCAGCCTGCATCGCATTCAGCTTAACATCAAACTGAGTTGACATGTCCTTAATTGCTTGTAATAGCAAAGGAACAGCCAGAACAACCTCAGACTGACATGTAAAAGTAACAGTAGAGATGGGTACAGTTGGTATAGCCATACATCCCCCCTGTTGACTAGGAGAGCGATCCTTGGCCATAGAAGTGGAAGTCTGTACCTCACTCAGTTTGAGAAGTGAGGCATTTGAAGACTTGTGCAGAAGAGTGAGAGAGATTTGGTGGTTCAGTAGAGTGAACTAGTACAGAACTAGTGAAAATTGCCTTAGGAATAGGCTGTGAAACTGAGGGGGGTATTCCTATACTAAGTATAGGGATATTCAGGAGTGGAATATCGTCTTCAATGCTTACCACATGTGTCAGTGTGGCAGCAGCAGTGTGTTTCTCCAAGCTGACTACTCTAGTTTGGCTTTTGGTAGTCTTGGTAGTCACTTCTACCTCTTTCTCTAGCAGATGGAGGATGGACTGATCTACATCACATGAGGGGAGTTTAGAACTCTCAGCCTCATGGAATAGTGAGTCCATTAGTGCTTGATTTTGAGTGGGGCTTGATGTGAGAGCTTTCTCTAAAGAACTTGGTGAGTTCAATAGGTTGGTCGCTTGAGTTGCCAAAACATCAAGTTGTGAAGTGGACTGTACCTCAGACTGAGAGGGGATACTTTCAGACTGAGGGAGAGAAAGAATTACATTCATACCTGAGTCAGCCTCAGTTTTCCCAGCCCCACCAATCCCAACCTCAGCATCTAATATTTGCCTCCAAATTGCCGTCAAACACCGTGTGATACTTGAAAAAAGAAATTTCCATTTTCCCGTGGAAAAACTTGTATTCAATTACCCCCTGTATCACAGTCTGACCAATGAGGGGAAAAGCCTCAGCTCGTGCTTGTTGTTTTGTCAGTCTGGGTTGAAAACCTCCTTCACCAGCTTCAAGGGCAGTAGGAAGCAAGAGTGCCGCTCGAATCGTCTCCTCAGTGATGGTAAGAGTATGCCTCCCATCATTATATGTGCCAGTGAGTGCAGTATGATCAGCATTTGCTTTGCATGTATACCACCACTCACATAAAACAAGCGGATACATCGCCGTTTCGCGAAAATATGCTCCATATAGAGGATGTGATAACATGAACTGACACAACTGTTCAAACCCTCTATTCTGTCGATTGGCGGGAATATCGGTAGTGGCCACCCTGTTGTTATCTTTAATTTGAACTCTACTATAGAAATCACCGCCAGCAACCATTCGAGGGGTGATGTGTAAAGTCATATTCATGTCCGCCATTGAGAAAATCACAAGAAAAGAATTGAGAGAAGAAAAATTAGGTTAATAATTGAAATTAAATTGAATTTGAACTAAAGGAGCGAAATCTAAGGAACTTAGTTAGGTAACTTTCCATATAGACGATGTAGTTTGACACTATTAACATTTATGACCCTTAAGTTTGAAAACTATGTACAACTGACCCCTAAAATAAAAGAAATTTCTATCAGTTTTAAAAAAAAAATTAAATGATTAAAAAAATAAAAGAAAATTAGAAATGAAATAACTTAAAAGGAAATATACACTAAAAAAATGAAAATAAAAAGTTAAAAAGAAAAACTAATATTTACGAAGAGTACATTCAGTCTGAGTAAAGGTCAGACTAAAAACTCTCAAGCTGACCAAAAGGTCAGACTGAAGTTTGATTCTTTGTTAAAAATAGAAAAACCTGTCCTCACTCAGAGGTTTCGTGAAGATATCTGCCAGTTGATCGTGTGTGGCCACAAACTCCAATCTGACTTTTGCCTTTCTCAACACAGTCTCGAATAAAATGGTGTCTTATTTCAATGTGTTTTGTCCTGGAGTGAAATACTGGATTCTCAGTTATTTGAATGACACTTTTGTTGTCACACATGATTGGAGTGTTGTGAATCTTGATGTCAAGATCAACCAATTGATGTTGCATCCATAGCAACTGTGCACAACAACTCCATGCAGCCACATACTCAGCTTCAGCTGTAGAGGTACCTACGGAATTTTGCTTTTTGCTTGACCAGCTGACTAGTTTTCCTCCCAGAAGCTGACACCCTCCTGAAGTACTTTTTCTGTCCAATCTACAACCTGCATAATCTGCATCTGTGTACCCAATTAGCTCACTTTAGGGTACCATAGGCCAAGATTTGGAGTACCCTTTAGATATCTGAAAATCCGTTTTACTGCTTTGAGATGGGATTCCTTTGGGTCAGCTTGATAACGTGCACATAAGCAAGTTGAAAACATGATGTCAGGTCTACTAGCAGTTAAATAAAGTAGAGAACCAATCATACCTCTGTAAGTAGCTTGACAGACTGACTTGCCAGTTTTGTCCTTATGCAACTTATCAGAGGTACTCATTGGAGTTTTCATTTCAGAACATAATTCAAAACCAAATTTCTTTATTAAATTATGTACATATTTGCTTTGATTTATAAAAATGCCATCTTTCTTTTGTTCTACTTGTAGACCAAGAAAAAACGTAAGTTCCCCCATCATACTCATTCTGTATTCACTACACATGAGATTTGAAAACCAAGTACACAACTTTTCATTTATGGAACCAAATATAATGCCATCCACATATATTTGTACCAAAATCACATGTCCCTTTTCCTTTTTTTATAAAAAGTGTTTTGTCAATTGATCCTCTTTGAAACTGATTTTTAAGAAGAAAGTCAGATAGAGTATCATACCAAGCTTTAGGAGCTTGTTTGAGACCATATAAGGCTTTGTTTAATTTAAAAACATGATCAGGAAAGTTAGGATCAACAAAACCTGGAGGCTGCTTGACATAGACTTCTTCCAGTAGGTCACCATTCAAAAAGGCACTTTTCACATCCATTTGGTAGACCAAAAAATCTTTGAAGGCTGCATAAGCTAAGAACAAACGTATAGCTTCAATTCTGGATACTGGAGCAAATGTTTCATCATAATCAATGCCCTCTTCCTGCTTGTATCCCTGAGCTACCAATCTTGCTTTATTTCTGATCACCACTCCATCTTTGTCATATTTATTTCTAAATATCTATTTAAGTCCAATGATTGTCTTGAACAGGGACGAGGAACTTTGGTCCACACATTGTTTCTTATGAACTCTCCTAATTCTTCATGCATACCATCAACCCAGTCTTCATCTAAAAGAGCATCTTCAACCTTCTTTGGTTCCATCAAACTCAAGAAATTAGTGTAGAAGCAGAAATTAGTTGTGGCATTCTTGTGTCTAGTTTTGACTCCTTCCATTAAGGAACCAATGACAGAGGACAGTGGATGTCCCTTAAGAGTCTTGATGTTACCTGACTCACTTTGTTGAGCTTCTTCAGGTTGAGACTGAGTAACATCAGGCTGAGTTTCTTCAGTCTGAGAGTTGTGGATCTGAGTGTGGTCAGACTGAGAGAGATCAGTCTGAATTTCAACGGTTTCATTTGAAACAGTTGTTTCAATTTCAAAAAAACTCTTTGAACTAGGTTCGTCGGTTTCACTCTCAGACTCTTGATTTTGATGAATTACTTCTTCATTTTGATCTCCAACAGGGGAGGAGTCAGCTTCAAATGATGTGACTAGAAGTTCATCACATAACTGGTTGATTGTCGCTATATCAGGCTGTGAAGTCAGTTCATCTTTATCAGACTGAGTGGTATCGTCAAAAGTGACATTGATACTCTCTTCCACAACTTTCCTTCATTCATTATAAACTCTAAAAGCTTTAGAGATGCTAGAGTATCCAACAAACAAACCTTCATCAGCCTTAGGAGCCATTTTGCACAACAAATCCCTTTGATTAAGAATGTAACAACGACTTCCAAAAATATGAAAATAGTGGATTGAGGGAACTTTGTTGTGATACATTTCATATGCAGTTTTCCCATGTTTTTCACAATGATGGATCGGTTTTGTGTGAAACATGCAGTATTCACAGCCTCAGCCCAGAATTTGATCTTCATATTTCCATAGCACAGCATAGTTCTTGCAGCTTCAATTAAAGTCATGTTTCTTCTCTCTGCAACACCATTTTGTTGAGGTGTTCGAACTGATGCAAAATTTTGAACTATTCCCAGTTGATCACAGAAATGAATCAAAACTGAATTCTTGAACTCAGTTCCATGGTCACTTCTCATTTGCTTGACAAGGGTGTTCTTTTGTCTCTTCTCTCTCTTGATTAGACTGATACTTTCCTCAGCTGTGTCACTTTTAGCTCTTAGAAATATGACCCAAGTGAATCTAGTAAATTCATCCACAATTACTAGAGTGTATTTCTTTCCACCTTGACTCTCAATTTCAATTGGACCAAACAGATCCATGTGTAGCATAAATAGAGATTCATCAATTGAATGTAGCATCTTGGAAGGAAATTGAGTCTTGGTTTGCTTTCCAAGAACACAAGCTGAGCAGACTTTGTCTTGGGAGTAGGTCAGCTCAGGAAGTCCTCTAACCAATTTACTCTTTGATAAGGCATTTATGTTTTTAAAGTTTAAATGTGATAATCTTCTATGCCATAACCAATTGAGTTCCCCTTTTGTTTCTGTAAACAAACATGTCTTAGCCTCATCATTTGTTGTACTCAGATCTAAGCAAAAGACATCTCTTTCTCTCTTGACAAGTAGCAGAGGTTTACCCTTGGCATTGTAAATTATTCCTGCTTGCTTTCTAAATCTGACCTCATGATCTTCATCAGTGATTTGACTTACACTTAGTAAGTGTAGGTGCATTTTGTTAGTTACTAGATTCATATGTAATTACACGTTTATTCAATATCGGTCTTTGTATTGTTTGGATATTAATGTTGCTTGTTTGATTAATTATATGCTTGAATGTTTACGTTATTCTGAATTAATACGATTTGTGATGTTTTAAATTATATCCAAAGTACATTCGCACGGATGAGGATGCATCCGTGCACATGAACTGTTAATACGCACGATTAAGTAAATTAAACAAGAGTTTGTTAAACTTTTACATTCGTACGGATGAGATAGTAATCCGTACGAATAGAATCACATCCGTACGGATGAATATCTTGGCCTATATATACCCAGCTTATTTCTGCATTATGGAGTTAGTCGTCTAGGGTTTTCTGTGCGTATTGAACTGCTGCTGCTCGTTTTCTTAGTGTTCCAAATCGAATATAACATATATTCAATCATCCGAATAGTCTTCCCAAGGTCTAATCTTATCAACAATCGTTGGTTTGATTTCGTTTCCGAAGGTTAAATATTCGCTAGATAATCGATAGCTTATTTCCGCTAGGTTATTGATATAACGTTGACGTATTAAGATCCATACAACCCCAACAAAGTGGTATCAGAGCGTTGGTTGTAGAAATCAACGTTCTTCTAGCGTTTTCTTTAAGATTTTTCGTTTTGATTGAAACTGAAATTTGGAATTTTACGTTTAAAAGGTTGTTTTGTTGTTTAAAAACGTTTATGGGTAGTTTTGTTTAAGATCTGGGCAGATAGGAAGCGTTTTGGTCTAGAAAATCGAGTGGTAGATCGAGTTTTTAGAAAAACCCTAAAGTTTCAGCGGCGCATACGGATCAAGTTCTTGAAAATTCTCATATGCACGAATAGGCATTCATCCGTGCGGATCTAGGTTCTTGCTTAAGAAGTTTAACTTTCTGTTCATCCGTACGAATAGATTTTCTTCCGTACGTATAGATTTTTCATTCGTGCGCATAAATCCGGTCATCCGTACGAATAACTCATTCGTATAGATTTTGGTCTGTCTTTCTTCATTCGTACGTATCATTCTCATCCGTACGTGTCATACACTCATTCGTACGTATCAAGCAGTTCATCCACACGAATCAGTATAAATACAATTTTCAGCATTTTAAAATGGAATACGCAATGGCAAGTAATAATTCTAAAATGTCGGAAATGTTAATTAATGATGCTGAAACAGGAAGTATAAACAAGGTCCCAAAATTGATTTCAATGGACGATTACCCACACTGGAAACCTCGATTCGAAATTCATATCCAAGGACTGGACTCAAAAATGTGGGATATGATTAAAGTGGGATATACTGAGCCAACTGGTGAAGATGGAGACCTTATTCCCATTCACAGATATACCGACGAACAGAGGAAAAGCTATGATATTGAGAAAAAGGCGTACTCTTACTTATGTCAGGCTATTCCTAGATCTGTGTTTCATCAGTACAAGACATACAAGTTATCGAAACAACTGTGGGATGCCTTTGAACTAGACTATGAGGGAAACAACAAATTGAAGACAATGAAGGGACGAGCATTGAAAAAGGAGTTTGAAAATTTCACTTGCATACATGGCGAATCACTGTTTGACCTTACTAGACGTTTTCAACATCTGATAAGTGAGATGCACGGATATTCAGTGATTACAACTGGTCCAGAACGAGTGGAATGTTTTGCTGATGCTTTACCAGAAAGCTGGAATGTATATTGAGATGTTAAAGAAAAGTGGTTATCTTGCCCGTGCAACTTTGAATGATTTATTTATCAAGTTGAGAGAAAAGGAGCAGGATGACAAGTTTCGTGCTCAGAGAAAGGCGCACACTCAAGATCCTTCGTTATACTACGCTGATCCCGCTCCAGCCACCCCTACTCATGCCCCATTGAAGACAGCTTTTTCTGCTAACACCTCGGGTAATACGCAAAAGTCAAATACGGGAAATTCTGGGTTTTCAAGCTCAAGCTCAAGTCAAGGCACTTCTGTTCAAAAGTCTCAAAATCAAGCTACTTCAGAATCGGTTTCTACAAGTTTGAAGATCGAGCACTTTCATAGAGGAAATGTGGATGGTGTAACCGAAGATATGGCTATGTTGACTACCTTAGTAGCATCTTATGATAACTTGTTGCATGGTAAAATTGGAAACTATAATTTAACTGGTGAAGATTATGAACAGATTGATCGTGATGAGATGGAAAGAATCGATATTATGTGGGGTTTCGCTAATCTGGTTAGGAGGGCAAAAGAGTATGTGAAAAGGACTGGTAATTCAATCGGAGCCAACAAGGAAACTAAGTATGGTTTCGATATGTCTGCTATCACTTGTCACAACTGTGGAGAAAAAGGTCACTTTGCTCGTCA
>CAJVGC010000001.1:38660787-38765824 GCA_910822075.1 Senecio squalidus | reverse complement strand
TTGTACAAGGATCTTAGGGAGTACTGTTGGTGGCCGGGCATGAAGAAAGATATCGCCTTGTATGTAGCCAAGTGCCTCACTTGCTCCAAGGTCAAGGCGGAGTATCAGAAACCTTCGGGACTTTTGCAACAACCGGAAATTCCTATGTGGAAATGGGAGCAAATTTCCATGGATTTCATCACCAAGTTACCCCGGACGGCAAAGGGTAACGACACAATTTGGGTAATTGTGGATCGTTTGACTAAGTCTGCTCACTTTTTGCCTATTCGAGAGACCCACTCGATGGAGAAACTCGCTCAAATCTACATCAACGAGATCATCTCTCGCCACGGTACGCCCCTCTCAATCATTTCTGACAGAGATAGTCGGTTCACGTCTCGCTTCTGGAACGCACTTCAGAAATCTCTCAGAACGCGACTAGATCTTAGCACAGCTTACCACCCTCAGACCGACGGTCAAAGCGAAAGGACGATCCAAACGCTTGAGGATATGCTTAGAGCATGCGTAATTGACTTTGGAGGAAGTTGGGACAATCATCTTCCATTAGTCGAGTTTTCGTACAACAACAGCTACCACGCTAGCATTAAGTGTGCCCCGTTCGAAGCCTTATATGGACGTAAGTGCCGATCACCGCTTTGTTGGCTAGAGGCGGGTGATCGACAGCTTACAAGACTCGACATTGTTCAAGACACTATCGACAAGATCACCACCATCAGGGAGCGACTGAAGACGTCCCGTACTCGGCAAAAGAGCTATGCCGATAACCGAAGAAAATCCCTCGAGTTCCAGGTCAGCGATCGGGTACTTCTCAAAGTATCGCCATGGAAAGGGGTAATTCGCTTCGGGAAACGCGGTAAACTCAGCCCGAGGTACACCGGACCGTTTGAAGTCATCGAGCGCATTGGTCCTGTAGCCTATCGGCTCCAACTCCTACCTGTCCTTTCTAATGTTCATAACGTGTTCCATGTCTCCCACTTGAAAAAGTGCCTATCCGATGAGACCATCGTCATCCCGCTCGACGAGGTCAAGATCGACAACAAGCTCAACTTCACCGAGGAACCGCTTGAAGTTGTAGACCGAGAGGTCAAGCAACTCAGACAAAGCCGTGTTCCTATTGTCAAAGTTCGTTGGAACTCCCGACGTGGTCACGAATTCACATGGGAACGTGAAGACCAGATACGTCAAAAGTATCCTCACTTGTTCAAAGATACTTCTACCTGATGCGACGAGTCAAATTTCGGGACGAAATTTCTTTCAACCCGGGGATGATGTGACAACCGTCAAATTCCAGGTGATTCTCAGTTACAAATTCGGTTCAAAGCTCTAGTTCTCTTTTACTATGTTCATATTGTTCGGGTTCATTTTTGTCGTACTTTTAACTTATCGGAACAAATGTCGGAATCAAATCACAAATCCTAACACCAAATAATCAATACAAGAACTTGACTAAGTACTTATCAGTAACTAAAATGATTCTTGTCCCTAACTAATTATAACGGAAAGCTTAAAACGTCAAAAGCTGGATTTTCATTCCAGCCGGCGGCTGAAACTGCTTAGCCGGCGGCTGAAGCCAGCCGGCGGCTGATTTTGGCCAGCCGGCGGCTGAATCTGGCTGTCCAGCTAGATGATGACTCATTTCTGCATGTGATTTCATTGGACCTCCTCTTGTTAGCTCGGGACTGGCCATCATTTACTGCCATTTGAGGCTCCCAAGGGCAGTAACACCCTCCCATTACACTTCCCATTTCACTTTGTTTTCAAAATCAAAACACACACACAACACACACACTCCCCTCAAACTCTCTCTATTTTCTTCAAAACTCAAACACAAAACAGAAACTTTACACCACAAAATCAGTCCTAAAAACACATCTTCATCCATAAAAATCATTTACAAATCGTTCTAAGATCAAAGGGTATTAAAGGAAAAGGTTTAAATCGGGTTTCCAAGACGTTTTTGGAGCTAAATCTTGTTCAAACCATCACATCCTTGTTCTTTTCGGTATAACACTCTCTTTTTTACTATTTTATAATTATCTTCACTTGCATGTTCGATCTATAGACTGAAAATAAGTTTTCTCAAACTTTCAAAACGTTTTCTTGACTAAAAACGAGTTTTTATGCTAGATCCATATATTTAACCTATAAATCTAAAAGAAAACTGAGATTTTACTTTGAAAATACATATATTTAATTTATATCAGTTTGCATGTAAAATCTAACCGTTCATTAAGCTTAAAAATCGAAGAAACAACAACTTTAAAAACTGGCCGAAGCCTTTTGGCCGGCGGCTGAAGGATTTCAGCCGACGGCTAAAGGTCAGCCGGCGGCTGTTTTCCTCCAGCCGCCGCCAGATTGGTCCTGTTCACTATTTTCGTCGTTTTAAAGATCGTAAACGTGATTTTAAGCTCAAACAATTTATCACAGATTATATACATGTTAATAAGCTACTGTTTTGACATATTATTTTGTTGGAAAAGCTTTTTGCACTTGAAACTTATGTATTATTCGTTTAAACGTTGTATTGAGCATTTTAAAGCGGGAAAGTGTTTTGAAAATGGACATAATTTTTATGACGCGGAAGCGCTGCCCAATTTTCACCGTAAATAACATTTCAAATTCAGAAACTTAATAACATCGAGACTTATACACCTTGACTTGGAACTTTGACACTTTTTAGACATAATTGGACTTTTCGGACTATAAAACGTACATGAACATATAAACCTTATAAACCTTCCGTAATAACCTTTTTGGGACAGAATCTAAGTATACTAAATTGAGACTTAAAAATGTTAAATTGAAACTTAACATAACTCAATAAAACTTATACAACTTTCCGGTGTTCTAGGTCGTTTGTGATTCCCGACGTGTTCCGCTCTCTTTGTGCTATTCATATCTCTATCTCCGCAAACCGTGAGTTACAACCCCACTTGTTTTTACTTTTGTACTTTTAAAACATTATTTGGGGGAAACATAAGATTACATGTTTGTAACTTTTAATACTTTTTGCGAACTATTAAACAATTGGAACTTGTTCAAAACTTGGTACTTTTACAACTTATTTGGAACTGTTCAAACTTGGTACATACAATCAACTATGCGTATTTGTGTTATTGCCTTAGCGGGTTAACTAAAACTAGGACACTTGTAACACCCAATCCTTGATGGATATATAAGCCCGTAAGAACTCAATGTAACTTTTAGAACTTTGAACAATTGCCCATTTTGGCTCAGTAACACTTATACACTATTAGCAACAGCCGTTAGTCATATGAGTATCGATACTTAGGAGGGGTCACTCCTTACTAAGGGTTAGCGTCCCAAGTACATATTACTACCACACTTTGTCTCACTCAATTAAACATTTTTGGGCTAGATCAAGACCATACAATCGGTTTAGTGTATACTTACTACTTATATTATGCCAAGTGATTGATACGAGATACCTTTATTTAGTTAAACACATATCCCATACGCATATGCTCACTTTTAGCGCCTGGTTTCCGCTACAACTTTACTATACGAGTTTTACTTATTTACATTACTCGCATACGTACAAACTTTTACTACTTACATATATGTTCAAACGTCTACTCGTTCTTTTACTTATGACGTCAATATATGTTTGCAACTTACTATTTTGACAACTTGCTATTTCTAGAAACTTTCCATTTTTAGTAACTTTCTATTTTTGGGAACTTTTTCCGAAACTCTAAACTGTAACTCACTCACTACTTTATGTAGTTGACACTTTATCTTATGTTTCAGGAAATTAATGTAAGTGTACGGATGCATGGCAAAGGAGGGTCGATATGGTCACGTGAGGCGTTACTTGGGAAAAGACCTTGATATTTTGGGAATTTGTTTTAGCACATTTGTACTTGTACTTTAATTAAAACTTATGAACTGCCTGGTTGTTGATCTTGAACAATTTTTATCTTAAATCGAAATGACTTGAATCGTTTACATTTGCTTATGACCGTGTAATGATATTCCAGCTCTCACGCCCCGTGTTTCCGCTATAGCGGGGTGTGACACTTGGATGGATTCTCGGGGTATTTCCAAATACCTATTGCTCCCGAAGATCAGGAAAACACCACCTTCACATGCCCGTTCGGAACATACCCTTACCGGAGGATGCCATTTGGTCTATGCAACGCACCAGCCACTTTTCAACGGTGTATGCTAGCCATTTTTCAGGACATGGTGGAGAAAACAATGGAGGTGTTCATGGATGACTTTTCAGTTTTTGGAGATTCTTTCGATGCTTGTTTGAAGAATCTGGATCAGATGTTGGGAAGATGCGAGGAAGCTAACTTGGTCCTAAACTGGGAGAAATGCCACTTCATGGTTCGAGAGGGAATTGTACTGGGACACAAAATCCCAAAAGTTGGGATAGAGGTAGACAAAGCAAAGATCGAGGTCATCGCCAAACTGCCACCACCAACGAACGAGAAAGCAATTCGGAGCTTTTTGGGGCATGCGGGATTCTACCGAAGGTTTATCAAAGATTTCTCGAAGATTACTCGTCCTATGACGAAACTACTAGAGAAGGAGGTAGATTTTAATTTCTCGGAGGAATGCTTGCAAGCTTTCGAGTTACTCAAGGAGAGGATCACCAATACACCCATTTTGGTAGCACCGGATTGGTCTTTGCCTTTCGAACTAATGTGTGACGCCAGTAATTTCGCAGTGTGAGCTGTTTTGGGGCAACGGATCGACAAGCATTTTCGACCTATCTACTTCGCCAGCAAAACACTGAACGAAGCCCAACAAAATTACATCACTACGGAAAAGGAACTCTTGGTTGTAGTATTTTCTTTTGACAAATTCCGCTCATACTTAGTGTTGAGCAAAACAATTGTTTTCACGTATCATTCTGCTTTAAAATTATTATTTTCTAAATTAGATGCTAAGCCTAGATTAATTCGTTGGATTTTATTGTTGCAGGAATTTGACATCGAGATCAGGGACAAGAAAGGAGCTGAAAATGTAGCAGCAGATCATTTGGGCAGATTGGAGAACCCAAGTTTTGGGGAGTTGAAGGAATGGGAGATAGATGACGCATTTTCGGGGAAAATGTTGGCCTGCATCAGCAAGAAGGACGACAATGCTCCATGGTTCGCGGATATTGCGAATTTTCTAGCCGGAAAAATTGTCAACAAGAGCCTGACCTATCAACAGAAGAAGAAACTAATCGCGGATGCTAAATACTACTACTAGGACGCACCGTATTTATTTCGTAGGTGTGCTGATGGAATGGTGCGACAATGTGTATACGGAGGAGAAACTAGGAGGATCTTGGACGAATGCCATCATGGCCCCACCGGAGGACACTACGGACCGACGGTAACTGGTAAAAAGGTTTTTGATGCAGGTTTCTACTGGCCAACAATCTTCAAGGAGGCCTATATACTCGTGAGCACCTGTGACGCGTGTCAACGCCAGGGAAACATCACCAAGCGAGACGAAATGCCACATCAAGGGATCAAAGTTTGTGAAGTTTTTGATATTTGGGTAATCAACTTCATGGGACCTTTCAAGCCTTCAAATATAAATGTTTATATTTTAGTTGCTGTAGATTATGTTTCTAAATGGGTTGAAGTTAAGGCATTACCTACTAACAATGCTAACGTGGTTGTTGATTTTCTTAAAAATTTGTTTTGCAGGTTTGGAGTGCCAAAGGCATTAATCAGCGATCGAGGAAGCCACTTCGCAAATGCTCAGCTAGCAAAAGTTTTGAAGAGATATGGAGTCAATCACCGGTTTGCTACTTCATATCATCCTCAAACGAGCGGGCAAGTGGAAAATACAAACCGAGCAATCAAGAGGATTTTGGAATAGACAGTCAAGAATAATCCTAACATATGGTCGAGGAAGCTAAAAAGCGCACTGTGGGCATTCAGGACAGCGTACAAAACGCCAATTGGAACCACCCCGTATCGACTACTCTACGGGAAAACGTGCCACCTTCCGGTCGAAATCGATATGGATAGCACAAAGGCATACTGGGCATTGAAGAACTGCAACATCGATATGGATTTAGCGGGAGATATGTGGTTCTTACAGCTTCACGAAATGGACGAGTTACGGTTACAGGCCTACGAAAGTTCCAGACTTTACAAGGAAAGAACAAAGGAATTCCACGACCGAAAAATTCGTCGTAAAGAATTCAAGGAGGGAGATAAAGTACTTTTATTTCAGTCGAAGTACAAATTTAAAGCTCCAAAATTAAGATCAAAGTGGACAGGGCCGTACACCGTAAGACGAGCATTTGCCTCAGGCTATGTCGAGCTATGGAAAGAAACAGGAGATTCATTCATCGTCTCAGGACAACGTGTCAAGTTATACCACGAAGAGGACGATGAAAATGGAATGATGATCGAGGATAGGTTTTATTCCATCAACACCTGATCACGAGGCATATCGAGTCAAGCTAAGGACTCGTTCGAAAAATTGGCGCTTCTCGGGAGGCAACCCGGGTTTGTTTTTCTTTTCTTTCGTAGTTATTTTTTCATTCCTTTATAAAAATAAAAAAATAAAAAGATAAAAAAATAAAAAACAAAAAAAAAACCAAAAAAAAAGAGAGTCAGATTTTCAATGTTATTGTTTACCTTTGTCCTCTATTAAAAAAAAAATAGTATACTATATTTTTTTATTCCGTCGTAACTTGTTATTTGCATTTTTTTTTATTTCGTTATCTTTTCTTTTCTTATTTTAGGAATTGTTAGCATTTTTTTTTCTTTGAACTGTTATTTAGACAGGTACCGAAAAAAAAAAAAACAAAAAAACAAAAAACAAAAAACGGAAAAAATCTAAAATTTTGTATTTTTTTTTGTAAAGTTATTGTTTACCTTTTTCCTCTATTAGACTTTAAAAAATAGTCTACTATTTTTTATTCCGTCGTAATTTGTAATTTTTTATTTTTTTATTTTTTTTCTTTTGTGTTTTTAATATTTGTTTTTAGTTTTTCTCTTTTAGTTTTTTATAGATTTGAAGTAAGTTCGACAACCGGTTTTGGGACTAGCATTCAGATCAGTAAAGCATTTTCACAAGAAATATTCGATATCAACAACCGGGTTCTATTTTCTTCTTTTCTTATTTGAATATTATTTTTCTTTTTAGATTTTATTTTTGTAATTTCCCTTTAGTTTTGAGTCGTTAACACATTAGGGACAATGTGTTACTTAAGTTTGGGGGGGTCATCGGGAAATTCAAAGTTTTATTTTTCGACCCTTAGCTTAGTGTCCATCGTGTTAGATTGTGTTATTTTGTACAGTTTTTGAGTCAGAAAATAGAAAAAAAAAAACGAAAAAACGAAAAAAAATTAAAAAAAATATAACGTGTGTAGTCGGTAATACCTTAAAGTTTAAGCATAACCAGACGCATTTGATACCCTACTCGAGAAAATAGTGAGATTTTTGAGCCTTTGAAAGCATTTATTTTTAATGCTACTTTTTCATTTCTTTGAGTGTGCCGATGGTGATGATTTTAGAACTTGACACTATTATACATTTCGAGACCACATATGAGCATTTGCATTAGGGTAACTTAGTGTAATTTGGTTCAATCATAGAGGCAATTAGGATTAACCCATTTGATTAGCCTTTTCGTTTCTTTTTATATATTTTCCGCCTAACCCTTGTAACACTTACTTTTAGTGTTAGAAACCCTAGTAAACAACTTTGCGCCTAAACCTTTTCGTTTCTAAACATTATTATATAATTTGTACACTCGCCTTATTTTCGTTTCTTTTTAGATTAGATCCGAACTGAGTTTTTTTTTATTGCTATTATATATTAAGTGAAGTTAGGCATAAAAGAGAAGTATTACTATTATTGCCTTGTATTATTTTGTATTTGGAGAAATAGTTAATTATTAGCCTTTTGAGCATATGTACTTACCACGAGGATTATTATATTGTAAGGCATGTACTAGGCTGGAAAAAAAAAATGAAAAAGAAAAAAAAAATCGAAAAAACAGAAAAGCGAAAAAAAAAATTAGTTGTAGAATTAAAAGAAATAGTGTATATTGAGTCTTGTATTATGCGATATTTGTACATTCGGTGAAAAAAGCAAAGTTTGAGAAAATTGAGCAATTCAGTTCGTTAGAGATTTAATTAGTTCGGATTTAATCTAAGTTTTGTATATTTTATTTTTACCCATTTACACTCCATTATATATTTATTCACATGCCTTTACATGTAAATTATAACCCGAATAAAAGTCCCCGTTTAGTTGTACCTAGACTCTAGTGGTGGAGATTTGATTCTTTATCAAGCCTATGATAGAATATTCACCATGACTGAGCAATTGAGCGATTCTACAGAAATATTTTACACATCCTTTTAGATTAGTTTGAGAGTTTGTGTGATTTTACTTCCCATAAAAATCGTGAGGTGTTTGGTTATGTTAATTTTTGGCTTTGATAATTACTTTTAAAACAGTTTTTGCTTGAGGGCAAGCAAAAGGGTAAGTTTGGGGGGATTTGATATCGCATATTTATATAGTTATTTATATGCGATATTTGGTCATTTTCGTATTTAATCATGATGGATAGGATAGGATTTTTACATTTAATTGTGTGAAAGTATTTTATTCAAGTGACAGGTTGAATATGATCAGAAAGTGTATGTTTGGCTAAGGAAATGCATGAAAATGGTCAAAAGACGAGAAATGGTGACATGATTAATTTTGGCGGCGTCTCTTTCTTTTGTTCGTGATCTAGAAATTTTGTTTTGGTCTTCAAATTATGCATTGGGCCAGCTTTGGTTTACTTTTACTAACAACTTGAGTAGGTGACACAGATTAAAAAAAAAGGAGACAACAGCGACCATCAAGTACAAACAATTAAGTAAAAAAAGGAAAAAAGAGGAGACTTAATGGACCTTGAGTTGAATATATATATAAATATAAAAGGAGGGAGTTACATGCACGTGGGATATTTTTTTATTTGGTAACTTTGGTTATAGCTAAAAGAAAGAATAGGAGTTCACGGGTGGAATAAAAAAAAAAGGAATATGCTGCCTCTTTTGATAGTTTTATAATTCGACTCGAATACGTTCTCTATCTTGATTTTTGCCTATATATACAACCCCAAAACATCCAGAAAAATCATCAATTATTATTCTCAAGTATTGTAAGCTTAGGATTCGTTTGGAGGCAAGGTTTCGAGCTAGAAATTTGGTTTTCATTCAACGTCGGTCACGACGCGTTTGCAATCTTTTAGTTTGTTTCTCTTTTCCTTTTTAAGACTTTTTCTATTATGTTTTCTATTTGTTTATTTGCTATTTTTATGTCGATTATGAGCAACTGAACTCCTTTTCCATTTGTTTGATTAACAGATCTTATTTGAAGTTTGAGTTTTCGTATTTGATTGTTTAGGTATTTGTTTTTAACCGAAAATCCTTAATTGTCTAAGTTTTAAAATATTATTATAAAGTTGTTTATACATAAATTAATTAATCAACATTCTAGGTATTCGAGGGGAATCTAGATAGGTTAAGTAATTTATATGAAATAATCGGTCGGTCTATAATCGGTTTAAATTACTAGGATTCGAGAGGACTTAGTAATAACAACGTAGGTAATTAAACTTAATTGAGTAAGTCTATTTGTTAAGATTCGGAAGGACTTAGTATTTAGAGGAGTTATTCGAGAGGAAACTCTATAAGATTAAATCACTAAAAACGGACTTGTTACTTAACGCTTAATTATTAATAATTACAACTGTATTCGAGAGGAACGGTGTAATTAGAGGTAGTTAAAGTTAATAAAAGATTCGAGGGGACTTTTACTATATTTTAGAAGTTTAATATTTAATCGATTTCGTAAACGTGAATGGAAAATAAGTGAAGTGTCAAACAAGTGTCTTTTCTCTATTATTTGATAATCTCAATTACTTTCGTTCTCGATTTTAATTAATCACTTTTTACTAATTACTTTGCAACTTTTAATCAATCTTTTGTTACAATAAAAACCCCAAAAACAAATAGTATTATTAATTCGAAACTTAAAAACAAATTAGTTCATGCGAACGAACCTTACTTGCTTTTAAACTATATTACATACGAATAGGTCCACTGCCTATAAGTGTGTAATTACGTGAAATAGTAGGTTAAATTTAAGACTAGATTTTACACATCACTCATGTACTACACGGGCTTAAAAATAGATATTTAATTTAGAAATTTTATGTTAACTTTTAATATAGATAAATGTTTTAAACATATATAGTTATATTTTCTCATTAGGTTTTTATATATAATAACTTGTTAACTAATTAGATTTTTTAGGACCAAGTGTACGTCTATTATGGACCTAGCTTCACATTCCCAATATCCTAAGTTCATCATTAAACTTGTGGGCAAAATTCATGGTTCTAAATAGCGCGCTATAGCGACGCTAAGACGCGAGGCGTGACCTCGCCGTCACGAATCAGTCCATAGCGTTGTCTTAAAGCGTAGCGTGATGTAAGGCGCGCTATAGTGCCATATCACGCGCTATTGCGTGTGGCGTCACGCCTTTTCTTGAAGCGTTTATTGTTATTTCATATTTGGGCTTTTTCAGTTCACATACTTATATCAAATGGACCACTCATATGAACTAAAAAAAAAATAGATAAATAAGTGAAACTCAATCTGTATCACACACTCACACTCACACAAATATTTGTATACTAATTTTGTTTATTTGTATACTAAATATTGCCGCTATATATCACCTCTTAACAAACGCTGTAACCTCGCTATAGCTTGTAAGGCTTGAGGCGTGGCAGTGCCGCTACGCCACGCCTCACGCTATTTAGAACCTTGGCAAAATTCGTATGCCTTAAAGTTTGGCAAAAATGTAAACCACTTGTTTTCAATATAATCCTATGCATTTGATAAATAAGATTAGGTTACTAATTGCAAAAGAAAAAAGTAAATTTTAAAATAAATAATATCAAGATTAAATTTAATATAATCCTTAAGAGTAGTATTATGCAGTAATCTCATATACTTATAAATTATTTACAGGAACAAGACAAGACAAGCATCATGTCATATGGGCGATTCACAGTTTATTTATAGAAGAAAATGATAATAGTTGACGTGAAATTTTCATATTCATCCTCCGACCTTGCTGCAATAACCTCTACCGGGCTGCATATCACGAGACTTGCCAGAAAACAGGTCAGATCGTCCATTCATCATTCCAGCTTTTACGTGTGGAGGAATATATATCCGCCGCCGCTGCTGCTGTCTAGTTGATGAACCAATGGTCACTTGTGCTAACTTCTCGGCAGTCTCAGAAACGCCTTCACCTTTTCCCATCCATCCTGCTATACCTCACCAAAGAGAATGTTTTTCAGTCCAAATAAAATAGGTGCCTAAAGTCTAAGTCTGTTGGGGAAATACATCCAAAATGATATGTTTCTTCACTTAATGAAGAAGTGCTTACCTGTATTATACTTTCCAGTAGGCTGGTACGTTAATTGTCTAGTAGCGGTCTTGTATGTCTCTTCGTTCTTAACTCCATAGTGATTCATATCCAGTTTATGAGGCAGCCCTGAAGTTAAAATTGAGAGAAACTATGTGAATCTACGAAGACCAAAATAATCACATTTCAAGAAAAAACATTATGCTTGAATGAAAATATATGCAGCCGTACAGGCAACAATCACTTCACATATAAGTCAGTTGCAAGAAAAAGGAAGGAGAAAAGAGAGCATAGAATTGCTATTCATAACATAATTCTAGAAAAACATATGCGAAAAAGAAATTTATGGTTTAACCATTCGGACTTGTTGTAATGACTATGATTATGATAAACATGTGTTTTTATGTTGTATTGCTAGAGGTACTGTTATTGAGAATATCGGGCTTGTAAATTTACAGATGCAAGACACTGGAATAATGTTACATATAAAAAAACACAAACGAGAAAAAGAACTATTCAATCATTGTAACCAAAAGATCGTGACAATATTTTATCAGAGAATGACATTGGTATATAATGATGGATGTGCCAATGCCATTTATCCGAAAAGTAGGAGGTGGCAAATTGGGAGAGATAGGTGGTTAGGGTTACAGGTTAAACAACGTAGAGTCAAAAGTGGTACTTTTACGGTGGGATTGCAGTTTGAATCAGGTTGGGTCAACTCACACTCATTTAATGAAAATGGGTCAAATTGTCATCTTTACCAAAAAAAACTAAACGAGTACCACCAGCACAGGTCATATGGTACCTGTATTTAAGGGTGCAGGTAGCTTTGCGGATGAAGTAGCATTGGCTGACGACTTCAAATTAGGCAAAACGTTGGAGTATCCCGTTGCAAACTTCTGATCCATTGGTCTCATCGCATTTAATCCCACTGTAAAAACCACCAGTCAAGAAAGACCTCATCAAATCAAATGTCATATATGCTCGAAATTTTAAATTGTCAAAGAGCAAAGCCAAACCAGATGTTAACGTCTTTGCAGTAGCAGGCTTTGGGCGAAGAGATGGCGGAATATAATAACTCTGCAAATTTATGAAATTATATGTTTTAGTAATCTCCCAAGAGTATTTTTCACGTTTAACAATATGATAGATAAGGGTTACCTGAAAGAAAGGATGTTGAATTGCCTCTACAGCTGTCGGTCTCTTGCTTGGATCCCAAGAACAGAGAGCCTGCATTATAAAAGATGAAATTCCAATACCAATTCTTATAAAAGAAATTTCAGTGTTGAATATTATTGGAACGTCTTAAAATGAAGAAATAGCACTTACAGCAATCAAATTGACTGCCTCCTTGCTTGCAGATGGTATTAGAGCAGAAAGATTTACACCTGCAAGCTGCAACGACAATTTACACAACAGTGGGTTAGGCCTACTCACAAATCTATTGGCAAGAACTAGAGATAACAATTTCGACCTATTTACTTATGCATGGATAAATTTGGATTCCGCTTTATATCTATTATACCAAACACGTATAACAAATAAAATGGCTAATAAAAAGGGTAAAACAGTTCTAAAGTTGCCCTAAAAATGTAATTTAATGCATTGAAACCTCCTAGATCATGTGATACAGAATATTATTTTTGATTGAGATAGCAACTGACAATTGACAGAAGTCACAAAACATGATTCTAAGAACAAGACAAACACCTCTGGAAACTGATAATTGAGTGTACTTGCAAGTTCAAGTCCCCCACGCCATGTTCTTTCTGTGGGGCGACCTATCACACTGCATATTTTGTAAATTTCATCCGCTTCGCTACAAAGAAGAAGAGAAAAGCGCACAGTTAGTTGCTTCGTGCGGTCAAAACCATACAAGAAAGAAGGAAAGATAGTATATCACACTAGTGCAGAGTCACATAGAATATGACATGATTACTAGAAGTGTTCTAGGTAGGATACTTAGCTGCATCGGAGTTTTGGTTTAACATATCACAAGGGTTTAACCATTTTCATGAACCTATAATTCTCTCAATTTCCATTTCATGAAAGCTCTCCTCTTTTGGATAAGAGGGGCCACAATATAGAAGAAATTTTTTTTTTCAACTTTTCCGTTAACCATCTGACACTTAATCACAAACCTATGCAAAAACTAGAAAATTTCCGGTTCATGTAACTAAGAAACCATAGGTCCAGTTTTCTTTTTTTATTTTGACTTTTTTGAACACCTCTAAATTGATTAGCGCTTCCTAAAAACCAGTTATGTCGTCAAAAGCTATTAGAAGTTTCACACTAATGTGCATAACATAACATGGAAGAAGAAAAGTACAAGACACCTTATACTGACATAGCTGTCCTTGAAAAAAAAGACACGAGTATTATTTAACAAAGGGACATAAAATATATACCTTAAACCAGGGAAAAGTGGACGGAGAGTAAACAATTCAGCCATGATTGCACCCATTGCCCATAAGTCTATGATTGAAAATGTATTTAACAATTAGTTCCCCAGTCACTGAAATACATTAGAAAAAACTACAGTTAAAAACTAATCAACTCACCAACTGCGGAGCCATATTTTGGAGACTGTAGAAGTACCTCAGGAGCCCGATACCTACAAAATCAACGTTTCATTAACTAGCAGAAAGCAAATAGCAGGTGATAACGAAAGATAATAAAAATAAAAGATAAAATTATGGTATTATGAGAGGATATAGAATGAAAGAAAGGACTCACCAGCGTGTTGAAACATAATCAGTGTATGGTGGTTCGGATGTAATCTCACGAGCAAGACCAAAATCAGCTATTTTTATAACCCCCTTGGAAACAAGCAAATTCTCTGACAATATGGATACAGAATATGCAATTACCAAACATACACAAATTCACCAATTCACCAATAAAGAATATACAATACTTGAAGTATCAATAAGTTGATTAAAATACATGTGCCCTTACTTACACACAGAATCCTTAATGGCTTAATCTTGTACGAGGACCTCAAAATTACTTACATTGAAAAAAACAGCACAGACAAGATAGATCTGCATATACCCTAGAGGGTTCGCCATGAAGGCAAATTTAGAAATGGCAATTTCGACCCATTTAAATATGGAAGTTTCAGTTTAAGTTATGTTTTCTATAACATGTGAAATCCAAAAAAAAAACTAGCTAAAAAAAACCGAGTCAGATGGGTCAAAAGTAGCCTAAAGTATTTTTATTGCATAAAAGCTAATATAACATTTTATTCAAAAAGAGGTCAAGAGGTCAAATACTTAAGCCTAAAAACAAACAAACTTATATCATTGCATGCGCACAAGATCAGCTCTATTATAAGAGCAATGTAACATGAAACTCTAGCAACATACACACATCCTAATCAATTCGTTTCATACTCTAACCGTCAATTTAATGTGACTATTAATAATTTACCTGGCTTAAGATCACGATGGAAGTATCCATGTTGATGCATGTATACAAGGCCTTGAAACACGTGAAAGCACCAGTTTCTGATTTCAGTTTCCGAGAAAGGCTTCACTCTGTCTTTCATAAGTTGGTAAAGACAGCATTCCTGGTAGAAGAATATAATGATATTTATTTAAATAAGGTGATGGAAATAGCAGCTAAAGCATACGCCAAGAAAAAGCTACATACCATATATTCAAACCCAAAATACAAAATATCATTCTCTCTAACGACTTCCTTGAGCTTCACAATATTTGGATGATTCATTTTACGTAGTGACTGTCAAGATAAGAAAGTCAACTGGTGAGCATGAAGCTATAACAAGAATATGAAACAACGAATAGGGGTGATTCGACCCATTTACTTATGAATTAGTGGACTTTGGCATGGTTTATCGCCAGCGGATCGACTAAAAAAATTAGCTAAATGAAAAACAGGTTGAACAGGTTACAATTAGCCTAACATATATTACCTTGACTTCTCTTAAATTTATACATTCTTCCCAAGAATAATACTTTCTCTTCATTTTCTTAATGGCAACCTGTAATGAAATAGATCAATTTTAAAAATTAAAAATACCAAGTTTCAAAAGATCTTAAACGCCTTAGAATCATATCAAAATGCTAAGCTAATCAAAGTAAAACCTACCACTTCACCATTATGCTTATTCACGGCTTGCCAAACAACCCCAAAGGTTCCATTACCAACTTGTTTGATTATCTTGTACCTGAATCAGAATAACAAAAAACACTTGTTGATTATAATTTCATTTCACAACATAGATAACCCAAAAAGACGAATGAAAATCAGCTCACCTATCCATTTTCGTATTCGCAACCGGAAGTAGCACTTTATGTATGAAAATGAGACACAGATAGAAGAAATAACACACTTAATCTAGAAAACTTCAGTAGAAGTTATATAATATGAACTGCCAGTAGTCGCCAGCGTATTCATAAAAGACACCGGATACTGAAAAGGCAAAACGAGAATAGGCAACTGAGAAACGCATGGAATCTTGAAACTGCATCCAGGAATTTATGTAAACAAGAAATATACTAGTAGCCGAAAATAAGATGTCCAAAAAAAGGCGTTCTCATATACTCTACAAGTGGAACTAAGTGATACCCATTGGAAGGAAAGACATGTAGTGGTAAAATTAAGATCATGCTTACAATCTCATCTACTACTTCACGGTGAATGCAGAATTCACAAGCAAGATTCAGGCCTGTAGAAAGAAAACGTTGACAACACAGTCAGTTAAGAGCTACAACTTAAATAAGAAATCACTTACTTGTTGATGTACAAGGAGAAGAAATAGCATTACACCTGCTTGACTAGGCTAAAAGTGCAGTTAAGGGAAACAAGACGGATGAGACAACGCCAATCGAGTACTTCCTGGAATGAAAAGACACGTCTTTGAAAAGGGCACACTTTCTCCATGTTTCAGAAACCTTTCCAATCTGAAACAATATATTAGCATGAGCTTAGGTTATTAACATCTGAAAAAAACTATACTTTTTTAAAATAATCAAAATTCGTAAATAAAATTCTATTAACTTGAGACAAATTCATGCTTATGGTCTAATAATATGGACATAGGCGATAACAGAGGGAAGATTATTATCCGAATCAAGGTGATCAAATTCATGGAATCAACAAAATAAATAAAGAGAGATAGATCGAAGAATTAAAAAAAAGGGAGGAATACTTTGAATAGGTCAAACAGCAACAAAATTCCACACGAAGAAGAAGACGAACACGGTTCAGTTGTTATGTGTTGACAACCACACGAATACTTACTTCGCCAACCCTAACGAGTTTCAATTGTTTTGTGACTTAACGGGTAACTTGTATGAAAAGTCAAGAGTTAAAAAAAATTAAAATAAAATGTTTTAATTATTAAACTTTTAAATATTTATTATTTTAATTGTTTAATTTTCTTTTTGTAATATTTTTATCCTTTTAATTTTGAATTCTTTATCGTTTTAATTAATTTTTTTAACACTTTTTATTACTTTTAACTTACAAACCATATATCATTTTAATCACGAAACTTTTAACTATAATTCGTTTCAATCTCATAAATGAGATGGTTAAGAAAACAATATTTTAATAAAAGTTTAGGATTTAAATATTAATTTTTTAAAAGTTTAAGGATTAAAAATGATAGATGTTTGAAAAAAGAAACATTACATTAAATGAAACATATTATGATTTTATTTTTAAAAAGAAATTGACGTCTATTCTTCATCTTCGTCTTCGTCTTCGTCTTCGTCATGTCGTTGTCTTCTTGTTGCATACTCGATCAACCAAACAGCGTCGCAAAATCCGACTTAAAATTCTTGTGTTGCCGCTTTCTTAGCTTGTTTTAGCATTTCAAGTTTTTCTTACCAATACTTTTTGGTCTTTTTTCGCCATAAAATTCCAAGCTTTAAACACTAACTTTTTCTCGGCAATTTCGGTAAGTTGATTCATCGTCTTTTTTTGCGCATCGACCACCATCCTAATCGATTCAAGGGTTCCTCCCCTGAACTCTTTGACGAAGTAGCCACGCCGGACGAAATTGAAGTTCTTCGACTTTTTTTGCTAGTGTCTCGAAATTAGACCTCGGATCGGGTCGTCTGTGATTAACGTCTGCATGGTAGCCGCAAGATCGTGTTTTCAGCTTTGAAGGTGTCGAGTACCGTTTCATCATCTACGAAGTCCAACGGTTCCGAGTTGGGTTTGGGTTTGGATATTCATTTATTTACCATTACACCATCCTCGGTCTATAACTTCGGGTACCATTTTGCCGCTACTAACACGTTTTCGTCTCATGACCTACTTGGAAGATGATCATTGATGCGTTTAAATATTGGGTTGAAAAGCTTAACGTATTTGGAAATTTTATTTGGTTATCGTTAAGTTGTTCCTTGACCAATTTGTTGTAATCGGATTATTGTTTCAAAAAATGACTACCCAATTACAAAAGCTATAATTAGTTAATAATATTTCTAGAAGGATAGAAAATGTAATTAATACAAACACCCATTTACCTATAAATTAGGTGAGAGGATTTTTTTTGGGGGGGGGGGGGGGGGGGGGTACATGATACAATGTAATTTTGAAGGGTGAAATACATAATTATATATTGTTCATTTATGATTCTCTAACCAAACAATTTGTATCAGAGCAGGGTTCTCGAAAAACACCTTGTTCGACTAAGATATGCTCATTCCCGACTCAAAATCAACACTCCCGACCTAGAATTTCAGATGAAGCAAAATACCTGACTCACTTTTCAACACACCTGACTCAATTTCTTCTTACCCGACTAGGAATCATACGAACAACATTTGAGCATACACGACTAAAAAATCCTCAAATTTTCCATTAAACTTCATATATGTCTTTTTAAGTCCGTTAGTCTTGATAACATATTTTCAAGTCTTTCACACTTCTAAACACGACCAAAAAGTATACAATATTTTCTTTATTTCAGTTATAAACTACAAGTTGGATAATGGGTCAACACTGTTTAGGTTGAACTGGAAAAATTTTCATTTACCCGATTAGTTGGCAAATGGGTCGAAAATGCCGGAAAATTGTTTCATTTATGCTCTCCTTTAAGACTAATATTCTTAATTAGTTATGACTTCAACGTTTGACCCATTGTGAAAGATTCACCTTTTCCTACACGAACCCATTAATAAGTAAATGCCTCGAACTTGAGAACTCTAGTGTTGTCAAACTACCTTAGCTTTATGAACACGACTAAAAAATCTATAATTATTCCATTAAACTTCAATTTAAGTCCATTAGTCTTCAGAACGTATTCTTAAATCCATTAGTAGTCTAAACACTACTAAAAAGTTTAGATTATTTCCATATTTCAGTTATAAACGACAAGTTGGACGGGTTGGGAAATGGGTCAAAACTGTTTAGCTTTACCCGCTTAGTTGGCAAATGGGTCGAAATTACCGGCTCTATTTTGTTGGCAAACAGTTTCATGTATGCTATCTTTTATGATTTATGACCTTAGCTGTCACACCCCGCTAAAGCGGAAACACGAGGTGCGAAGAGCAATAATATCATTACACGGGTTATAACAAAAGGTAACGGCTTCAAGTCATTAAAATAGAAATTTAAAGTTTACAAATTCGAAAATACAACCAAGCGTTTAACGTGTTACGACAACAGATACAACATTAAAGTGTTTTAATAAAATTCCCAAAAATAACAAGACAAGTCTTTTCCCGATTTGTGTCCCTCGTGACCATCCTGACCCGTCCATGCTATGCATTCCATGCTTACACTTGGTTTCCTGAAACATGAGATAAAGTGTCAACTACATAAAGTAGTGAGTGAGTTACAGTTTTCAAGTTCTCGATAAAGTTCCAATAAGTATAAAAGTATAACGGTTTCTCAAAGAAAAGAAGCGGAACGACACTTAAAATATATGCTTTTAAAAGTTCACGTGGCAACGAGGTGTAACAACACCTTAATAGTTTGAACAAAGACCAGTATAACCATACTAAAATAGTAGCTGCGAATACAATCGCTAAAAGAGTATATGCGTAAAATAAGTAACTAATGATTAACATTGTATCAACCTCTTGGCATAATATAACATAAGTGTACACACTAAACCGATTAACCAACCGTGAGGCCCCTTACCCCGCACTATCGACGAGGAGTATTTCTGATCATAGTAATATGTACTTAAGCTGCCGCCTAAGCAAGGAACGGTTATTTCCTAAGTATCGATATCCATAGTTACTAAATGGCTTAACAAAGCTAATAGTGTATGAAGAACTAAAACCGGGCACTAATGCAATTTTGTTTCAAAATGATAGTAGGCACTTATGAATCGCTTTATATTCTCTTCAAGGGTTGGAAACGTATACAAGTAATCATAGTTTGAACCAGTGCCAATATAGGGGGCAAGCCAATAAGTCAAACAGTGCCAATCAGGGCAATAAAATAGTTTACGCATATAAGTTTCATAAAACGTGCAAAGTTCATAAAACAAGTAGATCTCATGTTTCCCCCAAAACAGTTATTTAAATACAGTAAATAAGAGGGGATGT
Organism: Senecio squalidus; assembly: GCA_910822075.1. NCBI lineage: Eukaryota > Viridiplantae > Streptophyta > Magnoliopsida > Asterales > Asteraceae > Senecio > Senecio squalidus. The sequence goes on along the minus strand of CAJVGC010000001.1, from coordinate 38,745,861 downwards.
AACTCATAGATTGCGAAGAGTAATACAAATATGAAATAAGCGGTCGGAACGTGTCGGGAATCACGGAAACCCTAAAGGAATACCAAGATATCGAATAAGTGTCGTTGTTCATGTTTTCAAATGTCATTTTGTATTAGTTAAAGTCTTTATAGTTTGTTTTGGACCAGTACGTGACAAAACCGGACTTAAAGTTACGTTTTACAGCGAATTTGGTAAGGTTTCGGGGTCTGATGACAGTTTCGCAACGAAACTGTTAGTTTCGCCAGCGAAACTGCAGTTACACTCAGTTTCGCTGCCAGCGAAACTAACGGGCTGTTTCGGTAAAAGCTCGTTTTCGGCGTCGTAAACTCATTTTTGACGGTAAAGTTTGATATGTACTTGTAGGTCTTTCAGAAACACAATAAAGTGGTCAGTTTATAATCGTTTTTAAGCCACGAAAGTTAAGTTTTATCAATGACCCATTTGTATGTAAATGGGTAAAAAATCTCAAATCTTTGAAAAATGCATTTTTAATGGTTTGATCATACATGCAATAAGTTTAATCAATAAAAAAGAAGGTTTAAGTAAGTTTTACCGAAAGAAATGATGGATGGAGGTTTAAAGCTTCGTAGAGGTGATTTTAGCTTCAAAACCCGTTGAGACTTCTTGTAAAACCCGTTTTAAATATGACCCTTGGTTATGTGGACGATTTTGTGGGGTTAATTGCTGTTTTCTCACTGATTTTGGGCTGTAGAATGGCTGTAAATGCTTATGTATGTGTGTTTGAGTTTTTTAAACAAAGTAAGCAAAAGAAGAAATGAAGAAAAGTGGAGCTATTTATAGCCAAAACTGGATTTCTTGTGGTTTTTGGGGTCCAATAAGAGCCCGACACGTGGACAAAAGCAGAAATCCGTTGACCAATGAAAATTCATGCAAACGTGGGAATCAGCGTAACAGTTTCGCCAGCGAAACTACAGTTTCGCCAGCGAAACTGGCAGTTACACTACGAGTCGAAAATCGTTTTTGGTGCTGTTTAAGTATTTTCGTTCGTTGCCAGTTTACGTTTTGTTTAGGGATGAACTTAGGCAAGTCCATTAAGCGTATTCTTGGTATTTTGGTCCATTTATGGTTCCGATATGATTCCGACACAGACACGTTCACAATAACAGTACGCTTAAGAACAAGAACAGTTTCACAAGGATATAAGTACAAAGTTTCACCCGAAGATTTAGACGGTTTTCACATTAGCCTTTCATCCATTAGAGATGAAGCTTACCATAAACGAACCCATTAATAAGTAAGGTCGTGTTTAGTAAAGAAAAATATTGCTGTGTTTCTAAAGAGAGTTTCTTTGGAAACACAAGAAAATGAAAAAAGTGTTCAAGTTAGTGTTTTTTCAAAAGGTTTCTTGGAGAAACAGAAAACCAATTCTCTACATTTATAACTAATATTTAGAAAACTACTTTTGTTGGTTCCCCAAAATTTCTTCCTTTTAGGAAAAGTCTCGGCTTTTCTACCTTTATTCATTTTAACACACAATCACAAACACTCATCCCTATTTGCATGCACCCTCACACTTCAGCCTTCATATTGTTTCAAGGCTTCTGAACTTTCTTTCGCTTTGAACTTTAACTCATCGATCCAGGTACATAATCACTTTTTTATAAAATAAAATAATCAATTTCGTGTGATTAAGTGGGTGTTTGTTTCGGCTTATTAAACAGGCTTATGAGCTTAGGTAATTTTTCATAATCTCATAAGCCCATTTTTTTGGCTTATAAGCTTATGAAGTTGAGCTTGTGGCTTATTTAAAGTCATAAACTCAACTTGATAAGCTCATAAGCCGGAAAAAATGGGCTTATGAGCTTATGAAAAATTTCATAAGCTCATAAGCCGGTTACATAAGCCGAAACAAACACCCCCTAATGTGATGAATTTTGTATATGTACCCTTTTTATATTATATGGGTAAACTCGATTTTGATCGGTATTTGTTGTTTTTTTTATATATGTGTCTCTTGTATTATATGTGATGAATATTGTATATGTGCCTATTGCATTATTAGCTGGTTACATACGGCTATACCCTTTAATTGTAGCCCATTTTTAGAACTTGGGTGATATCTCTATCACTAATATTAGTGATACCAACTAGTAAAAGTAATATATACATGAGATCTTGTATCAGTGACACTAGTGTAATCTACACATATCATTTTTTAGTACATTGTTTAGGTCATTTTAATATCAAATATTATTTATAGATGGGTGGAAACAATGGGGACCATGGAGATGCTATGGAGTGGTCCGAAGAGCGTGAGAAGTATCTTTTAGAGATATTAATAGAGAGGGTTAAGAGAGATCCCAATGGATCACCTGTGTTCAAAGTAACTGATTGGGCCGATATGAGTGAACAAATCTTCCTGAAGTTTGCTGTAAGATATCGTCCAGAAAAGGTGAAGGGAAAATACCATCGACTAAAAGCAACATATACAAAATTCAGTGAGCTAATTACTAGGACTAGTGTTACATGGGATGCGACATCTGGTCTTGTTTATGCTGATGGTGAAGTATGGTCAGAGTATTTTATGGTACATATCTTTTAGGCTTTATGAAACTTTTTGGACTTTAACTTAGTATAGTGATTCACATCTTATTAATTTGTGATATTGCAGCGAGACAAAATCTTCAAAACATTTAAGAAAAAGGGGTGCAAGTTGTATCCATTATTGACTTTAGTGTTTAGTAGTTATGGTGCTTCTGGTACTTTTCACAATGCCTCAACTTCGGTTCCCCAAAATTCGGACGAAGAACATAAACTTGAGGCAGAGTATCTTGGAGTTAAGACCGACGAGGGTGGGGAGGTTTCAAGTGGTAGTAAAAAGCGCAAGTCTGAGGGAGAAATGGAAGCTCAACCAGGAATGAGAAGAAAGAAAAAGATTTATGGAAATGAAAAACTCGATGCCCTTGTAGATGTGTGGTCCGAATCAATGGCTGCTAGGAAGGAAATTTACTTTGCAAAAGCCGAGAAATATAAAGGACATTCTAGTGAAGCTAAACTAGATGAATTCTCTATTGATTCATGCATGAGTGCTCTAAATGCCACCCCTAGAGTTAGCAAGGCATGTTACCTCAAAGCACTAGACCGCTTCGTTGATGCTAATTGGAGAAAAATATTTTTACTGATGACCGAAGAAAGGAGGAGTGATTGGATTGAAAGTTTAAATGAGTAGTTCATTTATAGTTGGTTTCGTACCTGATGTATGAAACCTGCTCTTGATGTCGTACTTCAGTTCTAGTTGTCATTATGTATGTCTACTTTAATTTTAATTTCCCTTTAATGTATGAAACCTGATGGTAGGTATGTCTACTTCATTTTGTTAGGAACTTTGGTTTCCTTTGATGTATGAAACGTGATGGTAGTATGTCTACTTCATTTTGTAAGCAAACTTGATGTATAAAACCTGATGGTTGATGTCTCTTTAGTTCTACTCGTATTTGTCATTATGTTTGTCTACTTGGTTTTAATTTTTCTGTTAATGTATGAAACCTCATTGTTGTATTTATCATTTTGTATTTCATTCTGTTGTCTATTTCAGTAATGTCAATTTCAAGTAGCTCAAGCTCGGATGGAGAGGATGATGATGATATGATGATGATGTTGCTGATATTAAAGAAGTACACTAAGGCTTTCATTGACCGAACTCCCTGTAGAACATCCTTGCTTAGTGGAAAATAATATATACGAGAAATAATATGTGGAAATCCAACACAATGTTACGAGTCATTTAGGATGAAGCCGCATATGTTTTTAAATTTGTGTGATAAACTAAAGATGTTAAATCTATTGCAAGATTCTAGGGATGTTAGTGTAGAAGAAGGATTGGCGATGAGCTTGCGTATTCTTTGTCATGGCACGAGACAAAGAATGGTATCTGATCGATTTCAATATTCTACCGGGACTGTTCATTCTTGGTTTAAGATGGTATTGAGGGCATTAAAAGCCTTCGCAGTTAGAGTTGTTAAGCCAATTTACAGAGGAGAAGTACAACCTGAAATTCAAGCAGATTCGAGATGGTATCCATTCTGCAAGGTAATTATAAGAACTAACGACTCTTTAATTATTCATGTTTCTTTTGTTTCATTCTGAAAGAATTCATTATGTTATTCTTAGAATTGTATTGGGGCCATTGATGGTACACATGTAGCAGCTTGGGCACCGGCTGCAAAACAGAAGTCATTTCGCGGTAGAAAAGCAGTACTTGTGACTCAAAATGTCATGGCTGTATGTTCTCATGATATGATGTTCACATTTGTCTACACTGGTTGGGAAGGAACGACTAATGACTCACGTGTATTCTATGATGCTATTGTTAGATTTGAAAACAAATTTCCTATTCCTAATGGCGGTATGAATTCTTATGCGTTAAATTGTTGTTTTATATCATAATATTTATCTTTGCTAAATAACTTTTTCAAATATATTGGTGTAGATTATTTCTATGTTGTGGATAGCGGGTATCCAAATCTAAAAGGATTTTTAGCTCCATATCGCGGTGAGCGGTATCATCGTTCTGATTGGCAACGTGTTGGAGGAGTAAGAGGAAAAAAAGAAATGTTCAACTTTATGCACTCCTCGGTGAGAAACATCATAGAGCGTGCATTTGGTGTCCTTAAAGCAAGATTTCATATTTTTAAAAATATACCAAACTACCCGTTGAGGCGCCAAATGTTGATTCCACACGCATGTTGTGCGTTGCATAATTACATAAGGATGGAACATAGGGCCGACAAGTTGTTCACCATGTATGGTGAAGATTATATTAAAGTTGCGAGTGAAAACTTGAACTTAGTTAACATGACAGATAATGATGAAATGGCTCAAGTTAGAGATTCTATTACTAATAGCTTGTGGGATCACCATATGAATCGTCGTCGGGCTCGTGCACGATCTTAAAGTGCTAGAATTAAGTAAGCTTTATCACATGTGTTTCAAAGTCAATGTTTTTTAGCCATTTTGAAGCTATTTTGGTGCTGAAAGTTGCTGAAACGGGCTGTTTGGATACTATTTTTATGCAGGAAGGTGCTGTTTGGGTGCTGTTTTTACGCTACAAGGTGCTGTTTGGATGCTGTTTTGTGCTGAAAGGTGCTGTTTGGATGCTTTTTTGTGCTGTTTGGATGTTGTTTTGGTGTAAAAAGTTGCTGAAATGTGTTGTTTTGATGTTGATTCTGTGCCGAATGGTGTTGTTTGAATGTTGTTTTTGTGCAGATGATATGATAAAGCATTGTTTATATGTATGTTGCTATTAAACGGTGTTAATATGTATGGTTGTTTTGGTGATGTTTGTTCTCAAAATCTACAAGTAGTAAAGTAGTGTTAATATCTATGATGTAATTGATTGATTGGAAACTAACAAAAAACAACAAGATTTGAACATGTTTTTTGTTTTTTAAAATTGGAAAACCTCGACTTCATTTGAACACATTTTCATGTGTTCTCTAGGAAAAGAATAACTCCTCCATTCTCAAGAAAACTAGAAAATGAAAACTAAGAAAATCTTTCTACAACTAAACGCAACCTAAATGTCTTGAAATTGTGAGTTCATGTTTGTTGTTAAACTACCTTAAGTTTATAAAAACGACTTAAAAAAATATATTATTTTTCCATTAAATGTCAAATATGTATTCTTAAGTCCATTAATATTCTAAACTAGAGTAAAAGGTCTATTATATTTTCATATATCAATTATAAACTACAAGTTTGATGAGTTTGATGATGTTAAAACTGTTTAGGTTGATCTGAAACACCATATCAACTATGGACCAATTTCAAGATATTGATTTATATTTGTATTTCAAGTCCATCAAACTTCTAAAAACAAGTAAAGGATCTTGGATTTTCCCAAATTTCAATTATAAATGACAATTTGGTTTTGTTAACAGAAACTCTTTGTCCAAATTATATTTTATTTTAATAATTTGTATTTAAAAAATATGAGCGGAATCTAATTTACACTGATTTTGTTCCGCGAAAGACATAAAGCATAATATAATTTAAGTTGGGTCATGTTGAGTTATTCATATTCATACTAATTACCATCTTATAATTTATGCTAATTACCAATTTTATAAAGCAAACATGAAAGTCAACCAAGGTCGCCTTAATAACCTCAAATTCGCAGATATAAAACAAATGTTGCAACGAAATGGAATCTCACTGCTCTTTATAAGATTCGATAAAATGCCGCAACCGTTCACTACATTTGTATATGATGATACATATAAACTTTTGATGATGATCTTTCATATAGGAAATGTTGTTTGTACAGAAGACGAATTCTATCTTTTTTGATTTTTTTTCTTGATTGTTACAAATACTATTTTAACATAGAACATTTACAGTGTTACAATTTATAAGTATATGTATATATCTAATTAGATTGTCAAACAACATGCAGCGGAAGCAATTAAAAATTAAACACATAATCGATATTGTGACGTCCCGTCAATTTGAAGTACTTATGTTACCGTCATTATTTATATTTTATTCGCAATTGACTTGACCCTTGTATTTCGCTTTGTTTTACTCACGTTTTATTGGTGAGAATCGGGTTTTATGTAATTATTTTGATTCGTCCCTTGAGACGTAAGTTGATTTTTACCTAAGTGCCAAATAGTTAGTATGCTCATGAAAATAAGTTAGGAGGTTATGCCCAAATTGTCGGTTAACTTATTCTTTATCTTCGAGAAACCGTGCTTTTTTGCTTGTTTATCTTTTACCGAAATCGTGCGTTTCTTGAATCCAAACTTAAAGGTTATCATTTAATGAATCATAATACCAATAATACTTATAATGAACTTTCCTAAGTTCATTTGTAAAACTATCGGGAACCCTAAACGAACGCATGTACGTAACAACAACAAGAACGAAAAACGTAAAAGTCCAGGAAATGGACTGGGCGCGCCGCAGTGGGCTGGCTGCGTCGCAGTCCATCCCCTGGACAGGTTGTCTTTGTTGAAGTGTGAGTCACCAAATACGTGTTGAACTCCTAAAATACTTGTCCAACAGATGTCAAAACCCTTCTATTACAGAATTTTGACCCACTAATACCTCATGCAAGTCTCACATTTCACTTTGACATTCACAAACACAAGCTTCACTCTTTCCCTTTCATATGTTCAAAAAACACAAACAAACACAAACACCTTCCATTTCTTTCCTATGGATGTGATTTTCCAGCAAATAATCAACATATTTCTTCACCAAAAAGTGTTGTGATCATCAAGAGGAGCAAGAGTCCTTCATCCCTTTGGTGGATTGCTTTGGTTTTCATCATTTTCGGGTCAAAATCACCTCCAAACATCAAGGATCTTCATCACATCTTGCTTGATCTTCACCTACCCATTTTCTTTGGGGTATAATAACTAATCTCTATTACATTTTCTAAGTTTTATTCATTGCATGGATGATGTAACATGTGGAAATGAGTTTTTATAAAGTTTTGTGATTTATAATCTTAGAAAAAAAACAAGGTTTATAAACACCTACATAAATCCTTACTTAATTGATGGAAAAGCTTTACAAAATGGTTGTTTGAAAGTGTTTTAATGATTCCATAACTTGCATGTTTAAACTTATTACATCAAAAGATGATTTTCCAACATAAAACAAATTTTGTAAAAATTGATGTTTCTGCAGTCGTGACCGCGCCACGGTGCCTCCACCGCGAGGCGGTCGTGGTAAAGTTACGACCGCGGCGCAGTCACTCCACCGCGAGGCGGTCGTTGTCCAGATTTCGGAGACTTTGTAAATCCGTTAAATTTGCACCTTAAACTTGTTATATATGAACCTTTATTAACGGTGAGTGTATTTTGTCTTGGGAGGAAGATTTGTCCTCATCACCACGCCACCAAGGTCTTTGGTTCCGGATTCTTTTCTTGAATATTCTAGCGGGTGCTAACGGTAACAATCGTTTTCTCTCAAATTCCTCATTTTCATTATCCATTGTTATTCGGTTTTAGCCTTGAAAACGGTTAGGAGTAAATATTAGACCAACACTAATGTATTGTCGGATTTGGATTGTGAATGGACGAAATATATTAAATTGTAATCTAACCGAAAGTATCATAATTAACTTGTTATTGTATTATGTATTATGAGAAAGGTTAAAATGCAAATTTGTTATCAAGCGGGAAAGTGTACGGATTTTGGACAAATAATTTTTGATGCGGAAGCGCTGCCGGATTTTCCTTTCATGACTTTTTACGACCATAAACACTCGTATGAGTAAACTTATATATAAAAGTAACTTATTATACAATAACATCGTCTTTGGACTCAAGGACGCCAACGAAATCCTAAATGTCATAACATTACCTAAAACGGACATTTTCAACCTCTTTGCGATATATTAAAACTTCGCCTCAACTTGATTATCGTTTTAAGTCATCAAAATATGTTTTTACGACAAACTTTATAAATGGTTTTGAAAAGGCATTTTATGCTAAACATTTTGGTATAAAAAGACTCCAAATTATTCAAAGTGTCAATTGGACTTTTAAATTGATTTTGACTTTAATAAGTCAACATAATTGACATTTAACTTTCATAAGACAACATAATTGACCTTTGACTTTATAAATCAACACCTTTAATCTTGGTCAATATAATGAACATTTGTAATAATATTCTTTTCGACTCGGAGTTATCACTTGTTTCCAACGGTCGCTGTTGACGTGAAAGATCGATATCTTGCCGATCGGCCCTTTTCTGGCGCGGAACATCGTCTTCTTAATCCGTCATCCTTACTCGACTTATTAATCGTTGGAATGTTATAATTAAAACTAATCTTAACCGACAAGGCTAAACCGGACCTAGACTTATAGAGATACTGAGACTATGTTGTTTATTGTTTAAGGCACTTAGACGGTGGAGTTGTAGCTCCGTGTGTGTGTACCCGATTCATTTGCTGGAATTGTATTGTGAGTTATTCGTAGCCCTATTCTTTTACTATTTTTGGGCTGTAAAGCGTGTTTTAAAATTTTCTGCTTGTATGCGGGACTTTACTTATTATCTTGTTTACCTAGTTGAATAGGTCTGCTTTAGATTGGGTTTCTTATACACTCGTTAAGCTTTATGCCCAACGGTTACATATATATAGCTATATGGGTTATTCTACCTAACCCTCATCCCTCGGTAGCTTACTTCTATGAGCGGATGTTATGACCGTACTTCATTTTTGCCTTTGGTTGACACTGCCTTAGGAGTTGGGTCTTCAGGACTGGTAAGGTTCGATGTATAACTAATCTAAGCATGGTATCCTCACTAGGGTTGAAAAACAAGATATGGTTTGAAATGATTTGATATTTGAAAGGTTGATGTTTATTGAAACTTGTCGATTTGTCACTTTTTAACTAAAATTGCGAATAATTCACCAACATGTTGTTGATGTCGTTTTAACGCTTTGCAGAAAATTGAGGATTTACGTTGATCATGCCATAGTTTATTTTCGGATCGCTTGCTTTTGGGGAATTTGAATTTGAATTGTTTATTGTAATTTCCATGACGATCAGTTTGTTTATTTCTTTTTGAATTGAATTTGTACTTGGCGTCTTATCGTCTTTGACTTTATGATGTACTTTGTAACATTTGGCATGATCTATCTAATTTGATGTTTTGTTTATCGGTTATATTGTTGTAATCTTGACTCTTGATATTATAACTGGAACATCCCGTGTTTCCGCTTTTAGCGGGGTGTGACAGAAGTTGGTATCAGAGCCAAAGGTTATAGCGAACCGAGTGATTTTAATTGAGTAAATCACTTGGACTATGACCATAGGCTTTTTAAATCGATTTTCTCTGATTGCAATGTGTGCACTATTTTCATACGTGTTTAATTTCGCGTTGTGTTTTGGCATTTTGCCTTGTTTTTGTGTTGCACACATTTGCTGATCGAGTCTTTTCCTCTTTTATTTTAGGACGATGGCGCCTAAGAGGAGAGTTTCGACACGAAGTTCCGCGCGACGTGCTACTGCGAATGCGAGAGCGAATACCGCGAATTCGAACGCGAGGGCTAATACCGCGAATCCGAACGCGAGAGCGAATACGTCGAATGCGAGAAGGAACAATGTGGAGAACGATACGAATCCTGACATGGCTCAAATGATTGCTCAGCAGTTAGCGGCGACGATGCCCGAGCTTGTAGCTCAACTTCGAGAGGGCACCGCCCAAGGTAATGGTTCGGGTTCTGGAAATCCCGAGCCGGTTGTCAACCATGAGGGTCCTGAGCCGGTTGTTAATAATGAAGGACCAGAAGTGGTTATTACTGGATCAGGTAGAGCGGAAGGCTCAGCTCGACGCGCTAGTTGCACATTGAAGACTTTTATGAGCTGCAAGGCCCCGGAGTATAAGGGCAATGAGGGAGCGACTGGAACGCTTCAGTGGATGGAGAAGCTTGAATCTATTTTCGATGCTATTGATTGTGCGGACAAAGATCGAGTCCGATTTGCCGCGTTTGTATTTCAAGGTACGACTCTGACGTGGTGGAATTCAATCGTGAATGTGCGAGGCCGAGCTGAGATCAACACGATGACTTGGGAGCAACTGAAGGAGTTGATGATCACTGAGTATGTGCCTGAATCTGAGATTCAAAAGTTGGAAGATGAGTTATGGAACTTGACCATGATTGGGTCAGACATTCAGGGGTACACTTCGCGTTTTCACGCCTTGTCCCAGCTGGTTCCACACTTGGTTCGACCGGAGATCAAGCGAATTGGTCGCTACATTCACGGATTACCCCCAGCAATCCGTAAAAGTGTCCTATCCAACAAACCGAGCACATTCCAGAGCGCGGTGGAAATTGCGATTACTTTGACTCAGAATGCTGTCCGGGATGGCGAGCTAGCCCCGATAATATTGTGAAGCAAAACTCCAGAGGAAAACGAAGCGGGGGATTCCGCGATGGAAACTCGAGGGAGAAGTCAAGGAGACAGGATGCTCCTCAGATGGTGCAGGCATTCGCGGCTGTGACTCCGAATGCTCAGCATAAGTATCAGGAGTGTGATCGGTGTGGTAATCACCATTCCAAGGATATGGCTTGTTGGGAATGTAGTAAATGTAAGAAGTTGGGCCACACAGATAGATTCTGTAAGACCACGAAAGGAAAATGTTATGAATGTGGTTCTCCCAAACATCATAAGGACAAGTGTCCTAAATTGGGTTTAGCTGGTGATGCTGCTGGTACAGGTACTTTTCTCAGTTAAGGTCAGCTTGCATATATTCTATTCGATTCTGATATTTGGCATTATTTTCCTTGCGTTACACTTCTTTTCTCTTTTCTCTTTTCTCTTTTCTCTTTTCTCTTCTTTTAATTTTGTTTTCTTCGTACGACCCTTTTGCGTTAACACCGAAGAAAGCTCCTATCTGCAAAGAAGTCGACGAGACGAGGTTGTCCTACGGGTGCGTTTCCGAGAGATTCGACTCCAGATTTTTTTTTATCCGTCACTTCTCTTCGATTTAGTAATCATTGGTACAATACCAAACTATAGTCTAAACTCTATCCTATTTTGCAAACTTTTAAACTTTAGTGACTTAATTCCGCAAATGCATGGTTCACTTTGAACTACGCGTAATTTGGCCAACTACGCCTAGTTCGGGATAAATTATGCAAGAATGGAACGTAATTTCTATTGTTAACAGTTTATTTTTGAGTCGGTAATTCTTAATTCTACCGATTCCCGGCTTTAGTCCGTCATTCGAAGAGTTTCATATCTGTTACGTGTAGGACTATGATTTCTTGTACGTCCATACCCTTAGCTTCTTCCTTCGAAATAGAGTGAGCCGTTGGTGAGTTTTACCTTCTACTGAAGCACTTTCTGCCTCTTGTGTTGATTTCGATGACCATTCTTTTCCTATCGACTTGATTCCGATCGCCTTAGGTAGATTCGACGTTATTACTAGCATGGGTTGGTTGTCGACACACCATGTGGAGGTTATATGTTGCGAGAAGATTATCCGCATACTGTTATAGCAGAAAGACTGTTGTTAGGTCAGGGGGGATAAGGCGGAGAAGCGCCTTAAGGTCGTCTCAGGATTTGAAGTTCGGGAGTACATCGAGTGGGATTGTTCACTCTTTCTTACATAACCGTAGTTTTGGATTACTCCGCGGTACGTGACCTTCCCGATGTGTTCCCAGAGGACTTATATAGATTACCCCTAGTTGAGATGTGGAGTTTCGGATTGACTTAGTCCGAGAGCAGCGCCAGTGGCGGAGGCTCCTTATCGGTTAGCACCTTCGGAGATGTAAGAACTATCGAAGCACATATAGGAATTTGAGTACAAGGGCTTCTTTAGCCGAGTTTCTCGCTTTGAGGCGCGCCGATACTTTTCGTTAAAAAGGAAAGATGCTAAATGCATTACGTCGATGAGTTGAGTTGCATATCGATTATGGTTGTGAGATTCGCTACCGTCCGGGTAAGGGGAATGTATCAGCTGATGCGTTGAGTCGCACGAAGTCGGTTAAGCCGGTGAGAGTACGCACCATGATGATTTCGACTCAGCCGAGCTGGAAGACTCGTATCATTCAGGCTTAACAGGAGGCTCTCACCGAGGATTATATCATTTGGATTATCATGGATCGGCTGACTAAGTCAACACATTTCCTGCCTATTCGAGAAGATTACCGAATAGAGAAACCTTTTAGATTGCATATTGACGAGATTTTTCCGTCATTTCTGATCGTGACGCACGTGTGTTTTAGACTTTGGCGGAAGTTGGGATCGACTTTTTCTGCTAGCCGAGCTTTCATACTACAATAGTTACCGCCCCATCTTTTGTTGTGCGTCGTGTGCGGCTTTTTACCGTCATAACTCCAAGTTGGAGCTGAGTTTGCATGGGAACGGGAGGATGAAATGCAGCGGAAATAGCCCCATCTATTTTCTTCTAGCGATACTCTTTAATAATTTCGAGGACGAAATTCTTTTAACTGGGGGAGGCTGTGACGTCCCGTCAATTTGAAGTACTTATGTTACCGTCATTATTTATATTTTATTCGCAATTGACTTGACCCTTGTATTTCGCTTTGTTTTACTCACGTTTTATTGGTGAGAATCGGGTTTTATGTAATTATTTTGATTCGTCCCTTGAGACGTAAGTTGATTTTTACCTAAGTGTCAAATAGTTAGTATGCTCATGAAAATAAGTTAGGAGGTTATGCCCAAATTTTCGGTTAACGTATTCTTTATCTTCGAGAAACCGTGCTTTTTTGCTTGTTTATCTTTTACCGAAATCGTGCGTTTCTTGAATCCAAACTTAAAGGTTATCATTTAATGAATCATAATACCAATAATACTTATAATGAACTTTCCTAAGTTCATTTGTAAAACTATCGGGAACCCTAAACGAACGCATGTACGTAACAACAACAAGAACGAAAAATGTAAAAGTCCAGGAAATGGACTGGGCTCACCGCAGTGGGCTGGCTGCGCCGCAGTCCATCCCCTGGACAGGTTGTTTTTGTTGAAGTGTGAGTCACAAAATACGTGTTGAACTCCTAAAATACTTGTCCAACAGATGTCAAAACCCTTCTATTACAGAATTTTGACCCACTAATACCTCATGCAAGTCTCACATTTCACTTTGACATTCACAAACACAAGCTTCACTCTTTCCCTTTCATATGTTCAAAACACACACACAAACAAAACACCTTCCATTTCTTTCCTATGGCTGTGATTTTCCAGCAAATAATCAACATATTTCTTCACCAAAAAGTGTTGTGATCATCAAGAGGAGCAAGAGTCCTTCATCCCTTTGGTGGATTGCTTTGGTTTTCATCATTTTCGGGTCAAAATCACCTCCAAACATCAAGGATCTTCATCACATCTTGCTTGATCTTCACCTATCCATTTTCAGTTGGGGTATAATAACTAATCTCTATTACATTTTCTAAGTTTTATTTGTGACGTCCCGTCAATTTGAGGTACTTGAGTTACCGTTATTATTTTAATATTATTCGCAATTGATTTCGACCCTTGTGTTACGCTTTGTTTTGCTCACGATTTACTGTTATTGATTATCGGGTTCTCATATTTACTGATTTGTCCCTCGGGACGTGATAATATTATTTTACCTAAGTGCCAATTAGTTAGCATTCTCATAATTATAAGTTAGAAGGTTTATGCCAAATTTGTCGGTTATCGGATCCTTTATCCGCGAGTTATCGCACTTTTACTCTTGTTTACTCTTTTACCGAAATCGTGCGAATATCGAAATCAAAAGTGAAATTTTAATATTAAATGAACCTAATATAAAGTAAATCAAAGTATGAACTTTCCTAAGTTCAACGCAAAAAGAATCGGGAACTTTCGACGAACGAAACTCCTTAACGATCGCGAAAACGAAAATCAGGAAATGCTGGAAATCACCCGGTGCGCAGCACCATGTCTTAGGTGCGCAACACCATCTTGCCAGAATTCAAATATTTTACACTTTTGGTCCTTGCCTCGTTTTTGTAACAAGCCAACCAATCAATGAACGACCATGTGCTCTTTTACTGCTATTTTTGCCTGCCCAAAGTGTATCATTACACTTCCCTTTTAGTTTCTTTTCTTTTTCATTTTTACAATCAAGAAATACACAAAAAAAAAAACACCTAGTTCCATTTTCTCTCTAGTTTTCTCTACAAACCTTCATTCTAAACCAGAGATCCCAGCCACTAAAAACACATAAATCATCCATCAAAATCGTTTGATCATCAAAGCAAACAAGGAGGAGCAAAGTATTTTCGGTTTCAAGCATATTTCTTCACTTTTGGAGCTCTAAATCCGTCCAAAACACCATCCATTCATTTTCATCCGGTAGAAATCACTTTCTTATCATTCTTTACTGTTTTTATTAATTGCATGTATGATCTAAGCCTTAAAAATGAGTTTTTGTAAGGGTTTCTATCACTTTGTGTACAAAAACGATTTTTATATGAACATTACTTAGATCTATGTTTTTATGGGTAAAAGTTATATAGAAACTATAAAAATGATGTTTTATAAGTTATCTACTGGTTGCATGTCGAGATCTTTGAGTTACAAAACGATTTTAGCAAGAAAAACACAAATCGGGAAGAAGGCAGCAGCTAGGTGCGCCGCACCTGTGCCCAGGTGCGCAGCACCGGGCTGCTGACCTCCCGAAAATGTGTCGTTTACCTCGCTTAAAAACTTGTATTCAAGTTCTGGTCTTTTGTCAATAATATTATGGGGCTGAGATGAGTAAAAACAGTAATAATGGTGACATTTTGTACATTCAAATCCTTCGTATTGCTAATTTGTGGCGTTTGTCTTGTATTTCGGAGGCGGATATTCTCATCGTTGTACCACCGAAGTTGTCATTCCAAATTCTGGTCAAATCAAGCGGAGTTAGCGGTATAACTTGTTACTCTTGTGAATCTTGTGATTTCATTATATGTGTATTATTCGGTTTTAGCCTTGAAAATCGGTTAGGATAAATTATTAGACCAACACTCGTGCGTTTGATCGATTTGGACTAAAGTTGGACAAAATGTTAAAATATAAGTAACCAAGGTATTATGTAAAGCTAAATATGGTATTATGTATTATGTATGATGGTTTAAAATGCATTGTTGATAAGCGGGAAAGTGGTTGAATAAATGGACTAATATTTTATGGCGCGGAAGCGCTGCCGAAATTTCATCTCACAACTTTTTACGACTTAAAACACTTATGTAAATAAATTGTATACCAAAGTAACATATTCTACAAAAACATTCTCTTTGGACTCAAAGACACCAACGCAATCTCGAATGTCATAATATTACTTAAATGGACATTTTAAACCTTTGCGATACTTTCAACTTCGTCTCAATTCAATCATTGTTTTAAGTCATCAATTTATGTTTTGCGGCCAATTTTATAAAATGGTTTTGAAAGGCTTTTGCTTTAAAACATTTGGTAAGAAAACACTCCAATTTATTCAAAGTGTCAAATTGGACTTTTAAATTGATTTTGACTTTAATAAGTCAACTTAATTGACGTTTGACTCTTATAAGTCAACATGATTGAAATTTGACTTTCATAAGTCAACATAATTGACCTTTGACTTTTATAAGTCAACATCTTAATCTTGGTCAACATAATGAACATTTGTATTAACATTCTTTCGACTTGGAGTTATCATTCGTTTCCAATGGTCGTTGTTGACGTGAAAGATCGATATCTTGCCGATCGGCCCTTTTCTGGCGCGGAACATCGTCTTCTTAATCCGTCATCCTTATTCGATTTATTACACGTTGGAATATTATATTAATCTAAATCTTAAACCGACAAGGCTAAACCGGACCTAGACTTATATGGATACTGAGACTATGTTGTTTATTGTTTAAGGCACTTAGGCGGTGGAGTGGTAGCTCTGTGTTTGGTGTACCCGATTTTTGTTTGCTGAAGCTTTATCAGTGAGTTGTCCTAAATATTTTTGGGCTGTAAAGCGTATTTTATAAAATTGTCTGCTTGTATGCGGGACTTTGTTGATTATCTTGTTTACCTAGTTGAATAGGTCTGCTTTAGATTAGGAGTCTTATTTGCCTTGGTGGCACCCCTAATACACTCGTTAAGCTTTATGCCCAACGGTTTCATATTTATAGCTATATGGGTTATTATACCTAACCCTCATCGCTCGGTAGGATGCTCCTATGGGTGGATGTTATGACCGGTATATTATTCGATTACCTTTGGATTGACTCACCTTAGAAGAGGGGACTTTATTGTGTGGTAAGGATCGAGGTGTATGACTAATCTAAGCATGGTATCCTCACTAGGGACAAAAACAAGATACGATATGATGATTATGTTACGATTTGAAAGATGATTTTGTTATTTATCGAAACTTGTCGATGGGTCAACTTTTGCTTATAAATTGCGAATAATTCACCAACATGTTGTTGATGTCGTTTTAACGCTTTGTAGGAAATTGAGGATTTCCGTGATCATGCCATAGTTTATTTTTGGATCGCTTGCTTTTGGGGAATTTGAACTTGAATTGTTTATTGTAATTTCCATGACGATCCTTTTGTTGATTTCTTTTGGAATTGTATTCGTACTTGGCGTCTCATCGCCTTGACTTATGGATGTATTTTGTAACATTTGGCATGATCAGTTTAATTTAATGTTTTGTATATCGGTTATGTTGTTGTAATCTTGACTTTGATATTATAACTGGAACATCTCGCGTTTCCGCTACCAAGCGGGGTGTGACAGAAGTTGGAATCAGAGCCAAAGGTTATAGCGAACCAAGTGATTTTAACTGAGTAAATCACTTGGACTATGACCATAGGATTTTTGAATCGATTTTCTCTGATTGCAATGTGTGCACTATTTTTCATACGTGTTTATTTCGCGTTGATTTTGTGGCGTTTGGCCTTGTTTTTGCACACATTTGCTAATCGAATTTCTTTCCTTTTTATTTTAGGACGATGGCGCCTAAGAGGAGAGTTGCGACACGAAGTTCGGCTAGACGTGCTACTGCGAACGCGAGGGCTAATACCGCGAGTCAGAATGCGAGAGCGAATACGTCTAACGCAAGAAGGAACAATGTGGAGAACAATGAAGCGAACCCTGACATGGCTCAGATGATTGCCCAACAGTTAGCGGAAATGATGCCCGAGCTTGTAGCTCAGCTGAAGGAGGGCACAACCCAAGGAACTGGTGGTGGTTCGGGCTCTGGAAATCCCGAGCCGGTTGTCAACAATGAGGGTCCTGAGCCGATTGTTAATAAGGAGGGTCCCGAAGTCGTGATCACTGGATCGGGTAGAGCCGAGGGCTCAGCTCGTCGGGTTGAATGCACTATGAAGACCTTTATGAGCTGCAAGGCCCCGGAGTACCGCGACAATGAGGGAGCGACTGGAACGCTCCAGTGGATGGAGAAGCTAGAATCTATTTTCGATGCTATCGATTGTGCGGACAAAGATAGAGTCCGGTTTGCTACGTTTATTTTCCAAGGAACGGCTCTGACATGGTGGAACTCGGTCGTGAATGTGCGAGGCCGAGCGGAGATTAAGACGATGACTTGGGAGCAATTGAAGGAATTAATGATCATTGAGTACGTACCTGAATCCGAAATTCAAAAGTTGGAAGATGAACTGTGGAACTTGACCATGGTTGGGTCGGACATCCAGGGGTACACAACGCGTTTTCACGCTTTGTCCCAACTAGTTCCCCATTTGGTCCGACCAGAGCTCAAACGTATCGGTCGCTACACTCACGGATTACCCCCGGCAATCCGTAAGAGTGTCCTATCCAGCAAACCGAGCACGTTTCAGAGTGCGGTTGAGATTGCGATTACCTTGACTCAGAATGCAGTCCGAGATGGTGAGTTACCCCCGATGATAGTGAAGCAAAACTCCGGAACAAAACGGGGTGGTGGAAGCCGTTATGATGACTCGACGAAGAAGTCAAGGAGGCAGGATGCTCCTCAGAGGGTGCAGGCATTTGCTGCAGTGGCTCCAGGTCCCCAGAGCAGGCATCCGAAATGTGATCGGTGTGGTAATCACCACTCCAGAGAGATTGCTTGCTGGGAATGCAAAAAGTGTAAGAAGCTGGGCCACACTGATAGGTTCTGCAAGACCATGAGGGGTAAGTGTTATGAATGTGGTTCTCCCGATCATCATAAGGACAGATGTCCTAAGTTAGCTGCAGCTGGTAATGCTCCTCGAGGCAGGGCGTTTGTTGTGGGAGCCAAGGAGGCTCAGCAGGATCCACACGTCGTTACGGGTACGTTTCTTGTCTGTGGTCGACCTGCGTTTATCTTATTTGATTCTGGTGCGGATAGAAGTTTTATATCTGATGAGTTTAGGACTATGATTGCCTCTAAGTCTATACCATTAGTACCTTCCTTTGAGATAGAATTGGCTGATGGCGAGTTTTTGCATGCGACTGAGTTACTTTCCGACTGTAGTGTTAGTTTCGACGACCACTCTTTTCCTATCGACTTAATTCCGATTAGGTTAGGTAGTTTCGACGTAATTATCGGCATGGATTGGTTAGAGACGCATCGTGCAGAGATCGTATGCTTCGAGAAGATGATCCGTATTCCGTTACCGCATGGAGAGCCGCTATTAGTTCAGGGAAATAAGGCAGGGAAGCGTCTTAAGATCGTCTCGTGTATAAAAGTCCGGGAGTACATCAAACGGGACTGTTCACTCTTTCTTGCACATCTTGTGAAGAAGGATAACACTGAGAAGCTGGAGGAGAAGCCAGTAGTGTGTGATTTCCCCGACGTATTCCCAGAGGATTTACCTGGTTTACCGCCTAGACGTGAGGTAGAGTTTAGGATCGACTTAGTTCCCGGAGCAGCGCCAGTGGCAAAGGCTCCTTATCGGTTAGCACCTTCGGTGATGTTAGAGCTTTCTAAGCAGATCCAGGAGTTAGTGGACAAAGGCTTCATTAGGCCGAGTTTCTCTCCGTGGGGCGCACCGGTACTCTTTGTAAAGAAGAAGGATGGTTCAATGAGATTGTGTATAGATTACCGAGAGCTGAATAAGCTGACAGTAAAGAACCGCTATCCTTTGCCTCGTATAGATGACTTGTTCGATCAACTTCAAGGTTCATGTTTCTTTTCTAAGATTGACTTGAGATCCGGCTATCATCAGTTGAGAGTGCTAGAGGAGGACGTTCCGAAGACTGCTTTTCGGACGCGATACGGTCATTATGAGTTTTTAGTTATGCCATTCGGTCTCACGAATGCGCCTGCAGCATTTATGGAAATGATGAACCGTATCTGCCGTCCTTACCTCGATAAGTTCGTGATAGTATTCATCGATGATATTCTTGTTTATTCTCGTAGCCGTGAGGAACACGAGGAACACTTGAGAATAGTGTTGGAGTTGCTCAGGAAGGAGCAGCTCTACGCTAAGTTCTCGAAGTGTGAGTTTTGGTTAACTGAGGTCCAATTTCTTGGCCATGTGGTTAGCAAGGAAGGCATCCACGTTGATCCTGCCAAGATTAAGGCCGTCAGAGATTGGGTTGCTCCTAAGACACCCACCGATATCCGTTCATTTTTGGGTTTGGCAGGTTATTACCGTCGCTTTATCGAGAATTTTTCGAAGATAGCCTCGCCTATGACGAATTTGACCCAGAAGAACGAGGATTTTATTTGGGGTGCCGAGCAGGAAGAAGCTTTTCAGTTATTGAAGAAGCGGTTGTGTGATGCTCCTATCTTGAGTCTTCCCGAGGGTACCGAGAATTTTGTGGTTTATTGCGATGCTTCGCATAAGGGACTCGGGTGCGTGCTGATGCAGAATGGAAAGGTCATTGCCTATGCCTCTCGTCAGTTAAAGATTCATGAGAAGAACTACACGACCCATGATTTGGAATTAGGCGCGGTTGTTTTTGCTTTGAAGATTTGGCGCCATTATCTGTACGGTACTAAGTGTACTGTGTTTACCGATCATAAGTCGTTACATCACATCTTTGATCAAAAGATGTTGAATATGAGGCAACGCCGATGGGTGGAATTGCTTAAAGACTATGATTGTGAGATTCGTTATCATCCGGGAAAGGCTAATGTAGTAGCCGATGCGTTAAGTCGCAAGGAATCGGTTAAGCCGGTGAGAGTTCGAGCTATGATGGTTTCTATTCAGTCGAGTTTGAAGACTCGTATTATTCAGGCACAGCAGGAAGCTCTCACCGAGGATCGTCTAAAGGATGAAGGATTATTTGGTTTGGCACGTCAGTTGGAGCCGAAAGACGACGGGGTTATGTATTTCTTAGATCGTATCTGGGTTCCCATCGGTCTTAGGCAGTTAATTTTGGATGAAGGTCACAAGTCGAATTACTCCGTTCATCCCGGAGCGGATAAGATGTATCACGACTTGAAAGATTTTTACTGGTGGCCTGGCATGAAGACGGCGATTGCCGAGTATGTGGGCAAGTGTTTGACCTGTTCTAAGGTTAAGGCTCAGAATCAGAAGCCTTCTGGCCTTCTTCAGCAGCCGGAAATCCCACAGTGGAAGTGGGAGAATATTACTATGGATTTTGTTACGAAACTTCCTCGATCTTCAGGAGGTTATGATGCTATTTGGGTCATTGTTGATCGACTGACTAAGTCAGCGCATTTTCTGTCTATTCGAGAAGATTACCGAATAGAGAAGTTGTCTAGATTATATATTGATGAGATCGTGGCCAAGCATGGAATTCCTGTATCTGTTATTTCTGATCGCGACGCGCGTTTTACTTCGAGGTTCTGGCAGACGCTACAGCGAGCTTTAGGCACGAGATTAGATATGAGTACGGCTTATCACCCGCAGACCGATGGACAGAGTGAGCGCACGATTCAGACGTTGGAGGATATGCTACGCGCGTGTGTTTTAGATTTTGGCGGGAGTTGGGATAGGCATTTACCGTTGGTCGAGTTTTCGTACAATAATAGTTACCACTCCAGTATTAATTGCGCGCCTTTCGAAGCTCTTTACGGTCGTAAGTGTAGGTCTCCACTCTGTTGGGCTGAGATTGGTGATAGTCAGATTACGGGTCCCGAGTTGATCCAGGAGACGACTGATAAGATCTTTAGGATCAAGGATCGTCTAGTAGCCGCGAGAGATCGTCAGAAGAAGTACGCGGATTTGCGTCGTAAGCCTTTGGAATTCAAGGTCGGCGATATGGTATTGTTGAAGGTTTCTCCTTGGAAGGGTGTGTTTCGTTTTGAGAAGCGCAGTAAGTTAAGCCCACGTTTTACGGGTCCGTTTAAGATTTTGTCTCGTGTTGGACCAGTGGCTTACCGTATTGAGTTGCCACCTGAGTTGAGCGGTGTGCACAACGTATTTCATGTATCGCATCTCAAGAAGTGTCTTGCTGACGAGTCGTTAATTGTGCCCTTGGAGAAGCTAAGTTTGGATGATTCGCTTCACGTAATAGAGGAGCCGGTAGAAATCGTTGACCGTGAGGTCAAGCGCCTGCGGCGGAGTCGGATTCCTATTGTAAAGGTCCGATGGAACTCTAAGTTTGGAGCTGAGTTTACGTGGGAACGGGAAGATGAAATGCAGCGGAAATATCCCCACCTCTTTACTAGTAGCGATGCTCAATAGTAATTTCGAGGACGAAATTCTTTTAACTGGGGGAGGCTGTGACGTCCCGTCAATTTGAGGTACTTGAGTTACCGTTATTATTTTAATATTATTCGCAATTGATTTCGACCCTTGTGTTACGCTTTGTTTTGCTCACGATTTACTGTTATTGATTATCGGGTTCTCGTATTTACTGATTTGTCCCTCGGGACGTGATAATATTATTTTACCTAAGTGCCAATTAGTTAGCATTCTCATAATTATAAGTTAGAAGGTTTATGCCAAATTTGTCGGTTATCGGATCCTTTATCCGCGAGTTATCGCACTTTTACTCTTGTTTACTCTTTTACCGAAATCGTGCGAATCTCGAAATCAAAAGTGAAATTTTAATATTAAATGAACCTAATATAAAGTAGATCAAAGTATGAACTTTCCTAAGTTCAACGCAAAAAGAATCGGGAACTTTCGACGAACGAAACTCCTTAACGATCGCGAAAACGAAAATAAGGAAATGCTGGAAATCACCCGGTGCGCAGCACCATGTCTTAGGTGCGCAGCACCATCTTGCCAGAATTCAAATATTTTACACTTTTGGTCCTTGCCTCGTTTTTGTAACAAGCCAACCAATCAATGAACGACCATGTGCTCTTTTACTGCTATTTTTGCCTGCCCAAAGTGTATCATTACACTTCCCTTTTAGTTTCTTTTCTTTTTCATTTTTACAATCAAGAAATACACACAAAAAAAACACCTAGTTCCATTTTCTCTCTAGTTTTCTCTACAAACCTTCATTCTAAACTAGAGATCCCAACCACTAAAAACACATAAATCATCCATCAAAATCGTTTGATCATCAAAGCAAACAAGGAGGAGCAAAGTATTTTCGGTTTCAAGCATATTTCTTCACTTTTGGAGCTCTAAATCCGTCCAAAACACCATCCATTCATTTTCATCCGGTAGAAATCACTTTCTTATCATTCTTTACTGTTTTTATTAATTGCATGTATGATCTAAGCCTTAAAAATGAGTTTTTGTAAGGGTTTCTATCACTTTGTGTACAAAAACGATTTTTATATGAACATTACTTAGATCTATGTTTTTATGGGTAAAAGTTATATAGAAACTATAAAAATGATGTTTTATAAGTTATCTACTGGTTGCATGTCGAGATCTTTGAGTTACAAAACGATTTTAGCAAGAAAAACACAAATCGGGAAGAAGGCAGCAGCTAGGTGCGCCGCACCTGTGCCCAGGTGCGCAGCACCGGGCTGCTGACCTCCCGAAAATGTGTCGTTTACTCGCTTAAAACTTGTATTCAAGTTCTGGTCTTTTGTCAATAATATTATGGGGCTGAGATGAGTAAAAACAGTAATAATGGTGACATTTTGTACATTCAAATCCTTCGTATTGCTAATTTGTGGCGTTTGTCTTGTATTTCGGAGGCGGATATTCTCATCGTTGTACCACCGAAGTTGTCATTCCAAATTCTGGTCAAATCAAGCGGAGTTAGCGGTATAACTTGTTACTCTTGTGAATCTTGTGATTTCATTATATGTGTATTATTCGGTTTTAGCCTTGAAAATCGGTTAGGATAAATTATTAGACCAACACTCGTGCGTTTGATATATTTGGACTAAAGTTGGACAAAATGTTAAAATATAAGTAACCAAGGTATTATGTAAAGCTAAATATGGTATTATGTATTATGTATGATGGTTTAAAATGCATTGTTGATAAGCGGGAAAGTGGTTGAATAAATGGACTAATATTTTATGGCGCGGAAGCGCTGCCGAAATTTCATCTCACAACTTTTTACGACTTAAAACACTTATGTAAATAAATTGTATACCAAAGTAACATATTCTACAAAAACATTGTCTTTGGACTCAAAGACACCAACGCAATCTCGAATGTCATAATATTACTTAAATGGACATTTTAAACCTTTGCGATACTTTCAACTTCGTCTCAATTCAATCATTGTTTTAAGTCATCAATTTATGTTTTGCGGCCAATTTTATAAAATGGTTTTGAAAGGCTTTTGCTTTAAAACATTTGGTAAGAAAACACTCCAATTTATTCAAAGTGTCAAATTGGACTTTTAAATTGATTTTGACTTTAATAAGTCAACTTAATTGACGTTTGACTCTTATAAGTCAACATGATTGAAATTTAACTTTCATAAGTCAACATAATTGACCTTTGACTTTTATAAGTCAACATCTTAATCTTGGTCAACATAATGAACATTTGTATTAACATTCTTTCGACTCGGAGTTATCATTCGTTTCCAATGGTCGCTGTTGACGTGAAAGATCGATATCTTGCCGATCGGCCCTTTTCTGGCGCGGAACATCGTCTTCTTAATCCGTCATCCTTATTCGATTTATTAAACGTTGGAATATTATATTAATCTAAATCTTAAACCGACAAGGCTAAACCGGACCTAGACTTATATGGATACTGAGACTATGTTGTTTATTGTTTAAGGCACTTAGGCGGTGGAGTGGTAGCTCTGTGTTTGGTGTACCCGATTTTTGTTTGCTGAAGCTTTATCAGTGAGTTATTCGTAGCCCTTGTCCTAAATATTTTTGGGCTGTAAAGCGTATTTTATAAAATTGTCTGCTTGTATGCGGGACTTTGTTGATTATCTCGTTTACCTAGTTGAATAGGTCTGCTTTAGATTAGGAGTCTTATTTGCCTTGGTGGCACCCCTAATACACTCGTTAAGCTTTATGCCCAACGGTTTCATATTTATAGCTATATGGGTTATTATACCTAACCCTCATCGCTCGGTAGGATGCTCCTATGGGTGGATGTTATGACCGGTATATTATTCGATTACCTTTGGATTGACTCACCTTAGAAGAGGGGACTTTATTGTGTGGTAAGGATCGAGGTGTATGACTAATCTAAGCATGGTATCCTCACTAGGGACAAAAACAAGATACGATATGATGATTATGTTACGATTTGAAAGATGATTTTGTTATTTATCGAAACTTGTCGATGGGTCAACTTTTGCTTATAAATTGCGAATAATTCACCAACATGTTGTTGATGTCGTTTTAATGCTTTGCAGGAAATTGAGGATTTCCGTGATCATGCCATAGTTTATTTTTGGATCGCTTGCTTTTGGGGAATTTGAACTTGAATTGTTTATTGTAATTTCCATGACGATCCTTTTGTTGATTTCTTTTGGAATTGTATTCGTACTTGGCGTCTCATCGCCTTGACTTATGGATGTATTTTGTAACATTTGGCATGATCAGTTTAATTTAATGTTTTGTTTATCGGTTATGTTGTTGTAATCTTGACTTTGATATTATAACTGGAACATCTCGCGTTTCCGCTACCAAGCGGGGTGTGACATTATTCATTGCATGGATGATCTAACATGTGGAAATGAGTTTTTATAAAGTTTTGTGATTTATAATCTAAGAAAAACAACAAGGTTTATAAACACCTACATAAATCCTTACTTATTGATGGAAAAGCTTTACAAAATGGTTGTTTGAAAGTGTTTTGATGATTCCATAACTTGCTTGTTTAAACTTATTACATCAAAAGATGATTTTCCAACATAAAACAAATTTTGTAAAAATTGATGTTTCTGCAGTCGTGACCGCGCCACGGTGCCTCCACCGCGAGGCGGTCGTGGTAAAGTTACGACCGCAGCGTAGTCACTCCACCGCGAGGCGGTCGTTGTCCAGATTTCGGAAACTTTGTAAATCCGTTAAATTTGCACCTTAAACTTGTTATATATGAACCTTTATTAACGGTGAGTGTATTTTGTCTTGGGAGGAAGTTTTGTCCTCATCACCACGCCACCAAGGTCTTTGGTTCCGGATTCTTTTCTTGAATATTCTAGCGGGTGCTAACGGTAACAATCGTTTTCTCTCAAATTCCTCATTTTCATTATCCATTGTTATTCGGTTTTAGCCTTGAAAATGGTTAGGAGTAAATATTAGACCAACACTAATGTATTGTCGGATTTGGATTGTGAATGGACGAAATATATTAAATTGTAATCTAACCGAAAGTATCATAATTAACTTGTTATTGTATTATGTATTATGATAAAGGTTAAAATGCAAATTTGTTATCAAGCGGGAAAGTGTACGGATTTTGGACAAATAATTTTTGATGCGGAAGCGCTGCCGGATTTTCCTTTCATGACTTTTTACGACCATAAACACTCGTATGAGTAAACTTATATATAAAAGTAACTTATTATACAATAACATCGTCTTTGGACTCAAGGACGCCAACGAAATCCTAAATGTCATAAAATTACCTAAAACGGACATTTTCAACCTCTTTGCGATATATTAAAACTTCGCCTCAACTTGATCATCGTTTTAAGTCATCAAAATATGTTTTTACGACAAACTTTATAAATGGTTTTGAAAAGGCATTTTATGCTAAACATTTTGGTATAAAAAGACTCCAAATTATTCAAAGTGTCAATTGGACTTTTAAATTGATTTTGACTTTAATAAGTCAACATAATTGACATTTGACTTTCATAAGACAACATAATTGACCTTTGACTTTATAAATCAACACCTTTAATCTTGGTCAATATAATGAACATTTGTAATAATATTCTTTTCGACTCGGAGTTATCACTTGTTTCCAACGGTCGCTGTTGACGTGAAAGATCGATATCTTGCCGATCGGCCCTTTTCTGGCGCGGAACATCGTCTTCTTAATCCGTCATCCTTACTCGACTTATTAATCGTTGGAATGTTATAATTAAAACTAATCTTAACCGACAAGGCTAAACCGGACCTAGACTTATAGAGATACTGAGACTATGTTGTTTATTGTTTAAGGCACTTAGACGGTGGAGTTGTAGCTCTGTGTGTGTGTACCCGATTCATTTGCTGGAATTGTATTGTGAGTTATTCGTAGCCCTATTCTTTTACTATTTTTGGGCTGTAAAGCGTGTTTTAAAATTTTCTGCTTGTATGCGGGACTTTACTTATTATCTTGTTTACCTAGTTGAATAGGTCTGCTTTAGATTGGGTGTCTTATACACTCGTTAAGCTTTATGCCCAACGGTTACATATATATAGTTATATGGGTTATTCTACATAACCCTCATCCCTCGGAAGCTTACTTCTATGAGCGGATGTTATGACCGTACTTCATTTTTGCCTTTGGTTGACACTGCCATAGGAGTTGGGTCTTCAGGACTGGTAAGGTTCGATGTATAACTAATCTAAGCATGGTATCCTCACTAGGGTTGAAAAACAAGATATGGTTTGAAATGATTTGATATTTGAAAGGTTGATGTTTATTGAAACTTGTCGATGGGTCACCTTTTAACTAAAATTGCGAATAATTCACCAACATGTTGTTGATGTCGTTTTAACGCTTTGCAGGAAATTGAGGATTTCTGTTGATCATGCCATAGTTTATTTTCGGGTCGCTTGCTTTTGGGGAATTTGAATTTGAATTGTTTATTGTAATTTCCATGACGATCCGTTTGTTTATTTCTTTTGGAATTGAATTTGTACTTGGCGTCTTATCGTCTTTGACTTTATGATGTACTTTGTAACATTTGGCATGATCTATTTAATTTGATGTTTTGTTTATCGGTTATATTGTTGTAATCTTGACTCTTGATATTATAACTGGAACATCCCGTGTTTCCGCTTTTAGCGGGGTGTGACAGATATTAACTAAGTTAATGATTGTACCTTTGTTGTTGATTTACCTCGTTTAGGATTTATAGTGAAATTCTACTACATGCTTGTACACGACACCTTCTTTAGTAACAAAATTTTATGCTAGTAAACGATTACAATCACCACAACTCTTGTATTCGAACACAACACAAAACCGAAAAACTCGTTTGGATTATTTATTCGATCGGCCAAGGAAGGAAACAAGAAATCGATTTTCTTGTTCTCCTTAATCGATTATGGGATACCAGAATAAGGGACTTTGAGTTTCTTATATAGCCAAACAATGCCTTGGAATACAAGTTGTATTAGAATTGGGAAACCTCCATAATTACATAATACATCCTCCCAAATATTAAATATTACACTTAACATATTAAGTAATAAATAATAATTAATAAACGTTTTGTCGTGTCTAAATGTCGATGTGTGCAACCCCGTAGGCTCACGTATTTCTAGACACATATTTTATTTGACGTGTTCAAATACCAATAGCTCCCACTTTGGACATGTCTCAATAAATGTGATAACATTGGTTAGCGTCTAGTTACACAACCATTTCTCCTATAAATACACGAGTGAAGTTTCCAAAAGTCACTGTGAGTCTATGTTGAGTTTACTATCATTTTGTTACAAATACTCTAGTTAAATATGGATATGGATCTAAGTCATTCCATCTTTTAGCCTTTGTTTCTCATTTCGCGAATTACTTAAGATTACCAAATCATACCGAGACATGTCTAGATTAATTTGGATCTGGCCATACATACATCTTTAAGTATTTATGAGTGGCCCGGTAGTATCATACTTCAGTTGCAAGATGAAGGAACAAATCCTATCTTGAATACAAGCCTTAGCCATGTATTTCATTACATTACCAAAAATAGTATTTTTACTATGCTTATTCAGGATAGGTAGAACTATGATCAAATAATATATTCCATACATGTGTAATTTCTTGCATCTCAAGTCTAAGGACAAGTAAACCAATTATATATGAATTATACTTAATGACTAAGATCCATAAATATAATTCATTAGTGGGATAATCCAGTATGCATCTTGTCACACCCTGCTTTAAGCGGAAATACGAGGTGTTCCAGTTACGATATCAAGAGTCAAGGATTACAACATTACAACCAATAAACAAAACATCGAAGATATATTAACCATGCCACGGGTTCACAAAATACATTACTGTTACACCCCGCTAAAGCGGAAATACGAGGTGCGAAAAGCAAGAATATCATTTTACAAGTCATAATAAAATGCAACGGTTTCAAGTCTTTAAAATAGAATTAAAAGTTTACAAGATCAAAAGGAACATAACCAAGTGTACAATTCACGACAAACAAATCCATAATTAAACTTTTGATAAAAATTCCCAAAATAATAGACAACGAACATGTTCTTCTCCCGATTCATATCTCACGTAACCTTCGTGACCCGCCCACGCTATGCACTTCATCACTTACACTTGATTTCCTGAAACATGAGATAAAGTGTCAAACTACATAAAGTAGTGAGTGAGTTATAGTTTTCTAGTTCTCGACAAAAGGTTCCGACAAGTATATATAATAAAAGGTTTCTCAAAAGAAAAGAAGCGGAACATACGCTTAAAATATATATACTTTAAAGATGATCATAGACAAGTAGAACAATACTTGGAAAAAGGACTAGTTGCGGATCAAGAGCAAAAGAGAATGCGTAAATAAAAGTAACTAATGATTAAGACATTGTATCAACCACTTGGCATAATATAACTGTAAGTGTTCACACTTAACCGATTAATCCTGATCGTGACTAGCCCCAACCCCGCACTATCTACGAGGTACGTATGAACTCAGTAACATGTACTTAGATTGCCATCTAAAGTAAGGAGCGATCCTCTCCTAAGTATCGATACCCATAATTACTATACGGCTAAGCAAGCTAATAGTGTGTAATGATCTAAAACGAGGCACTTTGATTTAATTTAAAACTGATAGTAGGCACTTACAAACATGTTATATTTTCATCAAGGGTTTAACGGAGGTGACTAGTCAGTGGCGATTGCGTATAATACAATTAATCATAGTTTTTGAACAAATGCCGATCGGGGCAAGCCATAAAGTCAAATAGTGCCGAACAGGGGCAAATAAAATAGTTTTACGCATATAAGTTCAAAAAGTAACGTCCAACAGTTCATAAAGTGTTCCAAAAGTTCATAAAGCATTTTGATCTCATGTTTCCCCCAAAAAGAGTATTTAAAGACAATAAATAGTAGGGGATGTAACTTACGAATTGCGAAGATTAGACAAATGCGAAAAGCGGTCGAAAGCTTGTCAGAATCACGGAAATCCTATAGGAATACCAGGATTTAAATAAGTGTAAGGATTACTTTATGTTAATATGTCATATAACATTTTATAAGTTGTAATCTTTAGTTAACTTTAAGTGTCAAAAGTTAATATGTCCGAGTATTGTCCAAATCGTTCATCGTTACGTTTACTCCAAAAAATGTCCAAGGTCAATATTATCTTTTACGAGTACTACTCTACTTATCTATGATCTTCTTTAAAAGTATATATATTTGAAGTGCCTGTTCCGCTCCTTTTTCTTTTAAAAAACTTTTTATCTTATATACTTGTCGGAATCTTTGTCGAGAACATATAAACTGTAACTCACTCACTACTTTATGTAGTTGACACTTTATCTCATGTTTTAGGAAATCAAGTGTAAGTCATGAAGTGCATAGCTTGGGCGGGTCAGGAAATTTATGTGAAGTTTAAATCGGGAGAAGACTTGTCTTATTTTGGGAATTTTTATGAAACTATTTAACTATGTGTTCTTGTCGTGAACTTTAAATACTCTTGGTTATGTCTTTTGAACTTGTGAACTTTTAAACTTTATTTATAATGACTTGAAACCTTTGAATTTTGTTATGACTTGTGAAATGATGCTCTTGCTCTTCGCACCTCGTGTTTCCGCTTTAGCGGGGTGTGACATACTGACCGTGTTTCTACTGCAACACCTAACGTAATTGGTGCTGAACAACTGGATGTCATGGAGTATGTTTATCTTCATGTCCCTCAAGAAGATCCTCTCCAACTTTATGAGAAAGTAGAAAAAGTAATTGAATAGGAGGCTCTACCAAAGGTTCCCAATAATAGAAGCAACTTTACTGATGGGGAAGGAAGCTCTCCCAATCTAGACACTCCACTCTCTACCACAAAACCAGTCCTCAGATCAAATGGTGTACCTCACTTGGTAGAAGAAAATGAAGATGGGATTGAACAACTCGTTACTGAAGAAATGGAAGATAGTGATGCTGAAATGTCTACTCCAAAGAGCACTTCTCCAAATTCTGATCCTTACCAGGGTTATGAGATGCCAGACATCAATGATACAAATTTGGATGCCAACTTAAGAGTGGAGAAGATTCCATCTTCCCGTATAAACAAACATCATCCTCCATCTCAGGTCATTGGTAACTTTGATATATATATGGAGACAAGGAGTCAAACCAAGCCCCCAAAGGAACCATTGATGGTTATAAACACCTGTTTATTTTCCTGTCTTCTCTCACAAATGGAACCAAAGAAAATACAGGAAACTCTTTTTGAATCATTTGGATTGAGTCTATGCAAGCACAACTGCTCCAGTTTAAAATCCAGTTTTGAAATTGGTTAAACTACCTCCAGGAAAGAAAGTCATTGGAACAAGATGGATCTTCCGCAACAAGAAAGATGAAAAAGGCATAGTCATAAAGAAAAAGTCCAGACTGGTGGCTCGAGGCTACACTCAAGAGGAAGGAATAGACTATGAAGATGTCTTTGCACCAGTAGCAAGAATGGAAGCCATCAGACTATTTCTTGCTTTTGCATCATTCATGGGCTTCAAGGTGTTTCAAAAGGACGTGAAAAGTGCTTTTCTTTACGGGGTAATTGGAGAAGAAGTGTATGTAAGACAGCCACCAGGCTTTGAGGACCCTCAATATCCTCACATGGTGTACAAACTAGATAAAGCTCTTTATGGGCTTCATCAAGCTCCAAGAGCATGGTATGAAACACTCTCAGACTATCTCCTTAAAAACAATTTCCAAAGAGGAACAATAGATAAGACCCTTTTTATCAAGAAGGTGAACTTAGACATTCTTCTGGTTCAAATCTATGGATGAAATCATCTTTGGCTCCACCAATGAAGACTTATGTAGAGATTTTAAAAAGCTAATGCATGTTAAGTTTCAAATGAGCTCAATGAGAGAATTAACCTTCTTCCTAGGACTACAAGTCAAACAGAAGCCTGCTGGACTCTTCATCAGCCAGTCCAAATATGTGAAAGATATCCTAACCAAATTTGGTTTCTTGGAGGCAAAGATTTCCAGCACCCCTATGGAGACTCACAAACAACTGACTGTAGATCTTGAGGGGGAGGATGTAGACATTCACAACTACAGGTCCATGATTGGCTCTCTAATGTACCTCATAGCTTCAAGACCTGATATCATGTTTGGAGTCTGTGTGTGTGCAAGATATCAATCCCGGCCTAAGATGTCACATCGACATGCAGTTAAGAGGATATTTAGATACTTGAAGGGCAAACCTACCTTAGGTTTATGGTATCCTAAAGACTCACCTTTTGACTTAATTGCTTATCCTGACAGTGATTATGGTGGTGAAAGTTTAGACATGAAATCTACTACAAGAGGATGTCAATTCCTAGGATCAAGGTTGGTGTCTTGGCAGTGCAAGAAGCAGAAAACAGTTTCTACATCCTCAACAGAAGCTGAATAGATAGCTGCATCAAGTTGTTGTGCTCAGGTCTTATGGATACAAAATCAGTTGATGGACTATGGATATGCTTTCATCAACACTCCAATATACATAGACAACAGGAGCACAATAAGCATCATCAATAATCCGGTGAAGCACTCCAAGACTAAGCACATTGAGATAAGATATCACTTTATAAGAGACTGTAATGAAAAGAAGTTAATTCATGTTGAAAAAGTCCATACTGATAATCAACTTGCTGATCTTATCACAAAAGCTTTTGATGTGGGAACATTTACATTCTTCATTACCAGTATTGGCATGATCAACATGGATTAAATAGTATAAATTAGTCTTTTAAATATCTCAATTTATGTCCCTTCGAGTAAAGCAGTAGTAACCTTAACATAAATCCAATGCCTTACTTTTTAGTATTGTACTATGTTACTACTGCAAAAGTAACAGTAGAAATAAATTTTGGCCAAAGTATTATTAGTACGACAAGTATTTTCATTACTACGGGATGGTTTCACTACTACTTCCCATTATGATATTAATACTGATTGAATGGTTAATACTGCTAGTAATTTCATTACTACGGGACCTCTGGTTAATACTGGAAGTAATGTACATTACTACTGCCAGATCAGCTAATACGGCCCTTTGATATCATTACTACTGTAATTAACCTAATTACTACGGCCTGATTTGTTACTATTGCAACGATTAGTACTACAAAGTTTTCTTAATTAATAAGATTACTCTGTTAATACTGCGTTGACAAGTCAAATATCAAGTTGCAACTAAATTTTAACACGTGGCGGATTGTGATTGGACCTCCAATTTTAAACTATTGTGCGCGTTTAGTCTTTTTTAACACGTGGCATTACGCGATTGAACCTTCAATTTTAAACTCCGACGCACGTCTAATCCAACTCTCCAAGTTGTTACATAATTAAGCGTATAAATAGGATTTAATTTTAATCATTGCAACTCTAAATCAAGTTTTCTTCAAATGTTTCACAAAATTCTTTCAATCAAACAAAAATGGCAGAACTACATTTCTTTGATAGTCACAATTTAGTTGCCTGTTTTAACAAGAACAAAGAAAACACAGATTTTTATCTCATCATTGATTTCTTGAAACAATCCCACATTAAGTTTGCTCTAACGGTAAGTCCAGAAATACACGAAGAATACACTAGAGCATTCTGGGAAACTACTGTGGTTTCTTCAGAGGAAGAAGTACCGGTTATCAATGCAACAGTTGATGGTACAAAGGTCACAATTTCAGAAGCCACTCTTTGAACACATCTTCAACTCCAGGATGGAGAAGGTATAAGTTCTCTTCCTACTGAAACTGTTTTTGAAAACTTTCAAAGAATGAGATATGAGGGGACTCTAAATACAACAACTTTTCTAAAAGCCAAGTTGTCCCCTCAATGGAAATACTTCATGCATACTTTGCAATAATGCATCTCTCAAAAGAGAACATGCTTGAATGAAGCAAGCTATTCCTTGGCTACTGCCATGGTTTGTCTTGCTACAAACCAGACCTTCAACTTTTCCAAACTTATCTTTGATGGTATGCTTTGGAACTAGGGTCAACCTAAACAAAATTTTTCAATGTACCCAAGATTCCTACAACATATCTTAAACTGTGAAATCATGGATCTTACAAGATCCCAAATAGTTTTTCCTGCCCACTCTCATGGTAAAAAGGTTTTTGCAAACATGAGAAGGAAAAATAAAGGTTTTTCTAACCATGATACACCACTATTCTCGACAATGGTGGTGGGAACATCTTCCACATATGAGAGACAAGTTACTTTACATCTGTCTCAACCCCCATCTGTTCCTGTTTCTAGTGCTAGTACCTCTGCAGTTCCTATTGTAAGTACTACAACTGTTTCTACTAAGGGAACTACTACAGTTTCTATTGCAAGTGTCCCTCCAGTTACTACTGAGAGCATTCCTCCAGTCATAACTGAACCACATGTCACCACATTTGTGACAGAACGTGCAACCCCACCTGCTTCTACACCTCTTCAAACACCTTCACTAGTTGCTACTTTTACAAGAAAGGCTAAGAGAGTTCCTCAGTCTCTTAAGTATAAACCTACCCAACTTTCAATCTTTACCACTTTCTTACCTGAACAATCTTGAGGTGAGGATTTTAAATGGGAAACCAATGATCCATCTCCCAGGCTCCCTGAGGTGGTCTCTAAGGAGGGGGATGACCATGTGGGAAGGGCTCCAACTACTTTTGCTCCTACTTCTTCTAGTGGAGTACATGACAGTTTGAACATCTCTAAGACCCAACCCACGACAACACAACCTTTTGATGCTGCTTATGTGGCATCATTAGAAAGTGGTCCTACGTGCCAAGAGACCTTGGGGAGGGAACAACTTCTGCTAGGCAGAAGGGTCCCTCTACATCCTATGATCCACCACCTGTTGGTACCCAACAGGCAAGGAGTGAGGATAGATTTAACTCTACACCTTTGGAATTTCTAGAAATGTATGCCACATTCATAGTTAAGGTTGAAAAACAAGGGGAAGAACTTGCAACCTTAGTCCATCAGCTAGTTGAGCAACAAAGGCAGTTATCAGAATATTTGATGAAACAAAAGCTATCCAGCAAGAGTGTTGGAACATCTCCAATCCACTCCACTTCTTCTACTTTTTCTACTGACACCCCAGATGATGACAAAAAGGGGGAGAAAGAAGATGATATTTTGTCAATAGAAGAAGAAGAAACTGATGTTATAGTTAAGGGGGAGGAGGAGAGAAGAAGTGATGAGACTATAATCACTACTACATCTGAAAAATAGGAGGAGGTTGATGATGAAACTGAGGTTGAGGGGGAGAAGATGGAAATTGATGAGGAAGTTGAGGTTGTTAAGGCTGAAGGAGAGAAGGTTGAGAAGGAATTGGATGGTGATGAAATTGAGGGGGAGCAGATGATGCTTGATGGTGATAAAGATAATGGGGAGCAAGAAATGGAACAAGAAATGGTTAATACTGACTTTCCAAAGAATCAAGATGAAGAAGTTGTTACTACTGCTTCAATTGATACTGTGATCATTTCTACTGAAGAGTTTGTTTATACTGCTCCAATTTCTACTACAACAGTTTCTACGGCTGTTAACATTGAAGCACATGTTTATGCTGAAGCTCCCATTACTACTGCAAGTTCTAGTTCTACTGATCTCTTCATTTCTACTGAAGCTCCGTCTGTATCCATTCCAATAGGAGAAGCTCCTATTGGAATCTTCTCTGAAGCTCCTACAACCATTTTCACAGAGGCCACAATATCTACAACTGTTCGTACAATTGTTCCTACTTCAGAAGAAACTATTGTTACTACTGTAGAGCTTCTAAAACTGGAAAGAGCAAAGATTATTAAAAAAAGAAAGAAGGAACAAGCTTCAAGACCTAAGGAAAAAGGAGTTTCAATTCCTATTCAAGCTGACAGAACAAGAATGGTGGAAGGAGTTGAATTTACTTCTGATCCATCTGCACCTTTGGGTTTTGTACCAATCATTCCTCGTCGTACAACTTATATTCCCAGTTCAAGACCACAAGTTGAACCAACTGAAAAAGCAAAGGGAAATAAAATTTTGGTGGAGGAAAGTAAGAAGAAGAGAAGAAAAGGAAGGATAGAGAAGAAAGGATGGCGGAATTAGCTGCTTTTCAATTAGCAGCTGAAGAATTGGATGTTGGTACTGATCAAGATACCATAAGAGAAGTTCACACCAAACTTCAACAGGCTGAAATGGATAATATCAAGAGGTTGGAACAAGAGCACTTCTTTTTATTGGCTGAGAATGAGAGAGATCTAGCCATAATAAGACAAGAAGAAGAAGCAGAGAAGAAAAAGAAGGTGGTTAAGAAACAGTGCACACAGGAAAAGCTAGCAGGAGACAAGCAGAAGTTCATGTCATATCTAAAATCAAAGAGATACAGTGGGAAATCATTGGGTCCAATGAAGATAGGAAATCTGCTTTCCCTGGTAGAATAGGAGAAAAAGAAGGATAGTTTGAAGAAGATCCAAATGACCAAAAAGCAAAATCAAGAACAATATGAGTTGGAGAGAGCAATGAAACAAGCTCAAGAGAGTGGCAGGGTGATGTATGATACCCAAGGTAATGAAATCCACAATCCATTTGCTCCAGCAAAACCAAGTCAGCAAGAGAAATGGAAGAGGAAGAAGTCATATGCAACAAGAGTGGCAAGTAAAAGACCAAGACAAGGTGAAGTTGCTACTGCTTCTACTACTGTCGCTGAAAGAAGTCCCAATGTATCTGCATCTACTGCAACAGAGCAAGTCAAGGCCAAAGTTGAAGAAAAGGAGGGAGATGTTGAAATATCTGAAGATGACTGCTAAGCTTTGATAGTGCATGATGTAGGGTTATACATTGAACCTCTTGCTGTGGAGCTGCCAGAGATTATTGACTTGAATTTTTATGTAGGAGCAAACAAGAATACATATGTAGTAACTAGAGCAAACTCGAGAAAATATGTGATACCAGCCTTCTAAAGAATGATAAGAGATTTTTCAAGGGATGGAATTCAGAGGCTTTATGATATTGGTATTAGGAAGTATTCTCAATCAAGAGGAGAATGTTCTGGTACTGATATGGCTATGGATTGGTTAAATGGAATGTTCAATCCTGAAGAGAAGATGGTAAGCACTGTATTCAAAAAGGGAGGTGTTAATAATCCTGTAATCAATTGGTATATCTATGAAAGAAGTGGAGTTCATTCCATATTCAGAAGACATGGAGAAATGCAATTCTACCTTGTTGAAAGAAGATATGATTTGGGATTAAGAACACTCCAAGAGCTTATCTCAGTTAGGCTACATGGGCTAAGAACTTCTAGGATGGCATATGAATTGGTGTGGAGGATTGTCAGTCAACTGAATGAAGAATTGAAGAAGCAAGAATAAGAAACCCAAATCAAGCAAATAGAGGAGTGATAATGATTTGTAATCCTAAGTAGTTAACCATGTTAAAAACTTGTACTTTATTCAGTTAATAAAAGTTCAAGTTAGGGGGATATTGTTGGGATTAAAACTTAGTTAAAATAGTTTTAGTTTACTGTTTGGTTAATACTGATCAGTTAGTACTGTTTCATTGATACTGCATGAAGGTCATTAATATTGAAGATCGTTACTACTACATACAAGATAGTTAATACGGTGAACATATGAAGACAGTTACTACAGAAGATGATCATTACTATCGCCGATGAGAGTTTCTACTGCTTGAAGATAATTAAGGAATTATCTTAATCCGCAAGTTTAGCAATTCTAGTTAGAATAGAATTGTAATTGTTTTTAGACGTTTCCTATTTTAGATAGGTTAGCCTCAAGGTCTATATATAGATCTTTGTAAACAAATAGAAACATGTGTATTGATTCATTCATAATTATCAATATATTGAGTCTTAACATTCGACAAACATTATTGTTGTTCTTTGTTCGTTGTTTATACTTATATACAATATTTGTTGGATCGTCAAACTTGTACTATCAAGGTGTTCATCCGCTGCTGAACTTCCTTGATAATCATGATCTTGGTTTAATCATACTTTGGGTTTACATAGCCTAAACGATTCTGACAAATTCAACTCATTATCAAAGTCAAGCTCAACCTCAACCTCAGTCATATGCAAGTCATCACTCTGGAAGCTATCACAATCACTCTGGAAGCTTCTTCCCATCCAATCAAACATCTGTTGGTTATAATTCAAGTGCTTATGGAGGATATTTTGGTCAGAATGTTGAATCAAGTGTGCATCACT
Source organism: Senecio squalidus (assembly GCA_910822075.1). Classification (NCBI taxonomy): domain Eukaryota; kingdom Viridiplantae; phylum Streptophyta; class Magnoliopsida; order Asterales; family Asteraceae; genus Senecio; species Senecio squalidus. Next base: position 38,707,561 of record CAJVGC010000001.1, on the reverse strand, counting down.
CACCTTCTGTAAACTCGGGATCTAATGGATGAATTAGTTATAAATGAAATTGTTATAAATGATTCCGTGAATGAATGTGTGATTGTTGAACCATAAAAAGTCAACTCTAGAAAGTCAAAGAGAAAACCAAAGTGTATGACATGCAACAAGAAACACAAATTAGAAGAATGTTGGTTGAAATCTAAAGTTAAATGTGTTTCTAATTGTGTTTCAAAATCTGGTAAATTGTAATTTGGTAGAATAAATTTTAACAAGTGCATGATTAATTATGAAAATTCCAAGAATGTGAATGGAATGAAATTTGGTAGAATTAATCCTGTATTGCTGATTGGTTTGAAATTATCCAAGTTAAGATATTCTGTATCCGAGTTAAAAGACTTGAAAACCGATGATAATATGTTTAAATCGGGTAAAATGAAAATTAACTTTGGTAAACATGTTTTCAAGAATAACTTTGGTGAACAAAATTTTAATTCGGAGGAAGATATGTTTAAGTCGGATGAAATTTTGGATTCTCAATTTAACTCGGGTGTAGGAATTTTTTATTCGGGTGATGAAAAACTTTAATTCGGATTATGAAACTTATATTCCAGAAAGAAGATTACATGATCATTTTAAGTTTAACAAGTTTAAAAGATTGAATTCAAAGTTTACAAAAACTTGGATACCGAAATCTCATTGAATAATGATTTTGTGCAGGAGCAATCCAATGGTTCAGAAGAGAATATATGGGTAGTGGATAGTGGATGCTCTAGAACTATGACCGGAAATATCAAGTTGCTTCAAGATTTCATTACATTTATTGGTGGATGTGTGTCATGTAGAAGAGATTTGGGTGGAAAAATTACAGTACAAAGAAAAGTTTCAAATGGCCCATTGACTCTGGAGCAGGTTAATTTTGTGAAAGAACTGAACTATAACTTGCTTTCAGTCTCACAGGTATGTGACAATGAGTACACTACTGCTTTCACTTCATATATATTTTTATATTCTTAAACGTGAATATGTCATACCACAAGACATGATTGTTTTGAAAACACCAAGATGTGAGGACATGTACATTTTAGATATGAACAATGTTTAATCTACTGAATCTTCAAACTGTTTCATATCTAGAACTAATGAAAAAAGAGTCCGATTTATGGCATAGAAGGCTTTGTCATGTTAATCTTAAAAGAATGAATAAATTGGTCACATATAATCTAGTTTCTGTATTACCTAATTTTTTTTTTCAATTACTTGAACACTGTATTTCATGTTTAAAAGGAAAACAACATAAATCAAGTTTTAAACTTAAGACTCAAAATTCAGTAGATATTGTCCTTCACGTTATACACATAGATCTATTTGGTCCAGTCAGTGTAAAGAGTCTTGGCATGAAATCTTATTGTTTAGTTATCACTGATGACTATTCAAGATTCTCATGGGTCTTTTCCCTTGCTCATAAACATGAGACATCTGAAATTATAAAAGATTTTGTTATTCAAATTGAAAATTTTTGTGATAAAAATGTGAAAGTCATTAGATGTGATAATGGCACTCAGTTTAAGAATGCAACCATGAATGAATTTTGTGCACTTAAGGGTATTTCTAGGCAATATAGCTCACCCAGAACACCTCAACAAAATTGAGTTGCTGATAGGAAAATAGGACATTTATTGAGGGAGCTAGAGCCATGTTAAGTGCATCTTCTTTACCTATTGCTGTCACACCATGCTAAAGCGGAAACACAGGATGTGAAGAGCGTCGATATCATAACACGAGGTATAATAAATTCAAACGGTTTTAAGTAATTTAAAATAAGTTATAAAACGTTTACAAGTTCAAAATAACCAAGCGTTTAACATTTCATTACAAAGACAATATATAAGAAATTATTTCAAACGACATTCCCAAAATGTGAAACAAGGTCTTCTCCTGATTCATGAATCATGTGACTTTCCTGACGCGTCCAAAAGCTATGCACTTCGAGTCCTTACACTTAGTTTCCTGAAAACATGAGAAAAAGTGTCAACCACAAAAAGTAGTGAGTGAGATACAATTTTCTAGTCCTCGACTAAAAATGATCTACGACAAAGTATAGCAATACTTTAAAAGATGGTTGCGGCACCATATCTCTCTCTCTCTCTCTCTCTCTCTCTCTCTCTCTCTCTCTCTCTATATATATATATATATATATATATATATATATATATATATATATATATATATAAAGAAAACTATTGATTGGAATATTGTATAACAACCTCTTGGCATAATATAACCATAAGTGTTCACACTAAATCGATTACCCGACCGTGAGGCCCCTTACCCCACATTATCTACGAGGAGTATTCTGAATTAGTAATATGTATTTAGATTTGCATCTAAGTAAGGAACGGTCCTTTCCTAAGTATCGATACCCATATACTAAACGGCTTAACAAAATAATAGTGTGTTGCGAAAACTGGGCACTAATTTAATTTTAAACTGATAGTAGGGACTTACTAGTAGTTATATTCTCATCAAGAGTTATGGAGGTCCCGAGTGTGGCGATTACATGACATACAATCAGTCATAAGTTTATACGAGTGTCGAGTGTGGAAAATAAAAAGTATACGCATATAAGTAAGTAAAAGTTTTATTCTCATGTTTCCGTCAAAAGAGTTGTACAATAATAGTAATAAAAATGGGGATGTAACTCACAGATTGCGAAGAGTTAAGCTTGTGCGGAAAGAAATCGAACGCGTCGGAATTAAATAAGGCCTAGAACATACCAAGTTTCGAGTAAGTGATATAATTTATTAAATTATATAATTGTTAGTCAACGAAAATGCTTAAGTTTTAGAGTTTATGTTAAGGTCTAACGAAAATCGGGCAGCGCTTCCGCGCTATAGTTCTAAAATCCAAATTCTCCAACAATTTCCCGCTTACAATTTATATAGCAACAATTACTTATATTCACAAACACAACATCATGTTTATAAGTCCAATTAGTTACCTTAAACACAAGTATTTGTTCATTACAGTTTCATATATTCGGATTCTGATTAGATAAGCTCAAGGTGACGATTTTAACGATTTTTAAACGTTTTTTGGAGCTGTCAGTAGCCAGGTGCGCAACTCTGGTGAAGGAGGGCGGCGCCCCTGCTGACAGACTTTTCCAAAAATCGTTTCCGTGGTAAAAATGGTCGTTTTAATGGTAGATTTTTAACATGCAACTGGTACAAAACTTAAAATACTTTCAAATCTCAGTTTCTTTTGGATTTTTAACCACAAACACATAGATTTATGTAATAATTTATAAAAACCCGTTTTTTTATACAAATCGTTATGAAACTTCATAAAACATGTTGTTAGGTTATTGATCTAACATGCAATGAGTTTTATGAGTAATAACAGTAAATATAAGAGTTTTTACCGGAGATAAATGCTTTAATGGTGATTTGTTGGAGATTTAAGCTTCAAAATGGAGAAAAATGTTTATGCAAACCAATGGATGAACACCTTCTTGCTTTCTTGATTATAAGGACGATTTTTAGAGGTGTTTTTAGGTGATTTTTACTGTGAAAATGTGGTTGTAAGTGGAGCTCTAGAGAGAGTTTGATGTGTGTGTTTTTAGTGTGCTGGTGTTTGTGAGTTATGAGAGAAACAAAGAGAAGAAAATGAGGTAATAGGCCTCAATATCTGTAACTTTGGGGGTCCTCTCGTGCTAGGACAGGTGTTGCTTTAAGAATACATGCAAAATGACTCATCAAAACTTAAAAAAATGTGATCTGCTGAGGAGGGCATCGCCCTATGTGTTTAGGGCTGCGCACCGTGCAGTTTTTCAGCATTTTTCGTTTTTCGTTTTCGTTATCGTTAAGCATTTTCGTTCGTTGAAAGTTTACGCTTTGTTAAGCAATGAACTTAGGCAAGTTCATTATGTGTTTTCTTGGTATTAGGATTCATTTATTGATTCCTATTGGTTTCCGACACAAGCACGTTTACGGTAAAAGTACAGTTAAGAGCAATTACAGATATCCCGAAGATATAGAATACGAAATTCGCTAGAAATTTGTCGGATTTCCGTAGGAGTGGTTGGGGCTTGCCATTTCTCAATCGCTTCAATCTTGGCTGGGTGTACATGAATTCCCTCTTGGTTGATCACATGACCAAGGAAGTGTACCTCTCGGAGCCAGAATTCACATTTCGAGAATTTGGCGAACAATTTCTGATCTCTATGGAGTTCTAGAATGAATTTCAAGTGCTTTGCGTGATCCTCCTTGTTCAGTGAATAAATGAGGATTTCGTCTATGAATACGATCACGAACATGTCCATATACGGTCTACACACCCTATTCATCAGATCCATGAAAACAGCTGGTGCGTTGGTCAGACCGAATGGCATAACGAGAAATCCGTAATGCCCGTAACGGGTTCGAAAAGCGGTTTTTAGAATATCGGGTTCACTGACTCGAACCTGATGATACCCTGAACAGAGATCGATTTTTGAGAAGTTTCACCCTGCAACTGATCGAACAGATCATCGATTCGAGGGAGAGGGTATCGGTTCTTGACGGTTAGCTTATTGAGTTCACGGTAATCAATGCACATGCGGAAGGATCCGTCTTTATTTTTCAAGAAGAGGATTGGGGCTTCCCAGGGGACGTACTAAGACGAATTAGACCGTAGTCCAAGAGTTCTTGCAGATGTTCAAAGAGTTCTTGCATTTCGGGTGGTGCCAGACGATACGGTGTCTTGGCAACCGGAGTTGCGCCAGGAACGAGGTCAATTCGGAATTCCACTTGTCGGTGTGGTAGTACCCCGGGTAAATCCATTGGAAAGACCTCTGGATGATCCTTGACTACGGGGATGTCTTGCATGCGTTTCTCCTTGGGTTTACGTTCGACAACGTGCGCTAAGAAAGAATCGCAGTCCTTCTCAAGGTACCTGCGCATTTTTAGGATTGAGACTATACGGAGTTGTTGTCCAGGTTTGTCCCCCTGTACAACAACGGTTTCGCCGTCTGAGAGGGGTATTCTAATAAACTTTTCAAAACAGACGATTTCGGCTCGGAAACGAGACAACTAGTCCATTCCGACGATGATGTCGAAACTTTTCAGCTCAATGGGAATCAGGTCGATGGGGAAAATCTTATCGGCTAAACACATTGAACATCCTAACATCCTTAGCTTCAAACTCTTGACCATTAGCATATTCTACGGTGAAGCTATCCTTAAGAACTTTAGATCCTAAATTGATAAGGGGTCTAAATTGTAAGGACACGAAGCTTCTCTCGGCTCCTGAATCGAATAATATTGAGGATAATGGTTGTTCACTGAAAATCTACCCGTTACTGCATTAGGATCATGTCACGCTTCCTCGGCTGTGATTACAAACGCACATCCTCGGCCTTGCCCGGTGTCACACCCCGCTAAAGCGGAAACATGAGATGTAAAGAGCAAAGATATCATTACACGAGATATAATAAATACAAACGGTTTTTAAGTCATTGAAATCATAAAACGTTTACAAATTTCAAAGATAACCAAGTATTTAACAATACTGTACGCACACGATAACATATGTAAACTTCAAAAGATATTCCCAAAGTAAATAAATAAGGTCTTTCGATTCATAATCACGTGACTTTCCTGACCCGTCAAAAGAGATATGCACTTAACGTCCTTAAATTGCGTTTCCTGAAACATGAGAACAAGTGTCAACTACAAAAGTAGTGAGTGAGTTACCGTTTTACTAGTCCCTGACTAAAAGCGGTTTCGAAAAAATATAACAATACTTTGTAAAATATGTTTTAAGAGTTTTCTCAACAGAAACAGGCGCTGGAAATATGATTTTCGGCACCGCATATATCTCTATATATACACGTGTAAAGGATATGATTGTACTAGTAAGAACATCGAACCCTTGATATAATATGGCTGTAAGCGTTCGCGAGAAGATGAACCGTCAAGTAGCGGGTACTTGAGCTGACAGTCAATACCAATCGAGAAATAAGCACTTGGACTAACGCGCAAGGTCAATCGAGAAAGAAGCACTTGGACTAACACCCAAGATCAATCGATTAATAAGTACTTGGACTAACACCCAAGATCAATCAATTAATAAGCACTTGGACTAACACCCAAGGTTTATCGAGAAAGAAGCACTTGGACTAACACCCAAGATCAATCGATTAAGAAGCATACAATCAACTATTTAGTTTATAAACATTTCGAGTGTAACAATAGAAGTAGTAAAAATGGTTGGTTCTCATGTCTCCCCCAAAAGATGTACAAAATAGTATTACAAGGTGGGGAAGTAACTCATGGATTGCTTAGAATAAAGCTTGTGCGGAAAAGGAATCGAACGCGTCAGAATCAAATAGAACCTTGAGCATACCAAGTTTCAAGTAAGTTATATAATTTATTACATTATATATTCGTTAGTCAACGAAAATGCTTTAGTTTTGAAGGTTGTTTTAAGTGCTAACAAAAACCGGGCAGCGCTTCCGCGTTATAGTTTTTAAATCCCACTTTTACATACACTTACCCGCTTACATTTTATTTAACGATATTTAATCTAATTTACCAACAAAAGGTGTTTATATGTTCAATACGTTATTATGATACAGGGTATAGTCGTTACAGTTATTTCTGGATAAATACGTGAAATATCGAGCTTAAGGTTTCGTTTTATAGCAGATTTGATAAGATTTCGGGACCTGATCTCAGTTACGTAGCGTAATTGTTAGTTACACTTAGTGTAACTATAGTTACCCTAACTAACTGTTAGTTACACTTAGTGTAACTATAGTTACGCTAACGTAACTGTTAGTTACACTTAGTGTAACTGTAGTTACGTTAGAGAAACTGAGATCAGCTCCATAAGTTCGTCAAAAATCGTTTTCGTGTTGGAATTTCATATTTTGGTAGTAAATTTCGATATGTAATGATAGAGACATCAAAATACATTATAAAAGATAGTTTATATCAACTTTTTAACCGTAAATACTAAGATTTATAAAAAACCCGTTTTGTATGTATATGGGTTAAAAACTTCACAAAAACATATTTTTAAGTGTTTAAACCAACATGCAATGATTTGTTTATATGAAAACAGTGAGTAAGAAGTTTATACCGAAGGGAAAAGAGGAATGAAGCCTTTGGGAGTCTTGGTGACGATTTTAGCTACAAAAACGGTGGAGAAACTATTATATAACCCAAATAATTAAAGCTCCTTGTTACCCTTGCTTGTTAGCACGGATTTTATGGTGATTGTCTTTGCTAAAATTACTGAAAGGATGAATCCTTTAGAGGGAAATTGTAGGTGTAAAGTGTATGTGTTTTGTTTTTGATGTTAACATGAAAGAAAAGAAGAGAAATTAGAGATAATGGACAAATATTTCGTCATCTGTAATAAAGGGAGGTCCAATCGGATTAGTACACATGTTAGGGTTGTCAAGACAAGTGCACCAATCAATTTTCATGCAAAATGACTCACTGCACACTAGTTACGCTAGCGTAACTATAGTTACGCTACGTAACTGCATAGTTACGCTAGTGTAACTATAGTTATGCTGCATAGTTACACTGCACAATTACACTGCATAGTTACATGGCATAGTTACTCTGGTTTCGGAAATTCTTTTCGTTTATCGTTATCGTTAAGCATTTTCGTTAGTTGAAAGTTTACGATTAGTTATGAAATGAACTTAGGCAAGTTCATTAAGCGTTTTCTTGGTATAAGGGTTCATTTATTGATTCCGACATCGATTCCGACAAAAACACGTTTACGGTAAAGGTATAGTTAAGAACAATAATAGATATCTCGAAGATATAGAACACGAAATTATCCTGAATTTTGGACGGTTGTCACATTCTACCCGGGTTAAAAGGAATTTCGTCCCGAAATTTAGTTCGCCTCATCGGGAGTGGAAGAATCTTTGAACAATTGTAGATATTTTCGACGAATCTGGTCTTCACGTTCCCACGTGACTTCGTGACCTCGTCGGGAGTTCCACCGAACTTTGACAATAGGAATTCGACTCTGCTTGAGTTGCTTGACCTCTCGGTCCACAACCTCAAGTGGTTCTTCTATGAAATTGATCTTATTGTCGATCTGTACCTCGCCCAGTGGGATGACAATGGTCTCATCAGACAATCACTTTTTCAAGTGCGAGACGTGAAAAGCGTTGAGGATGCTAGAGAGTAATTAAGGGAGTTGGAGTCGATAGGTTACCGGGCCGGTTCGTTCTAACATTTCGAATGATCCGGTGTATCTCGGGCTTAGCTTGCTGCGCTTCCCGAAATGGGTTACCCCTTTCCATGGCGATATCTTGAGAAATTCACAATGAACCTTCGATATTAGCCAACCAATCCTAGGAATTTCCGGATTTCCGTAGGAGTCGTTGGGGCTTGCTATTTCTCAATCGCTTTGATTTCGGTTGAGTCTATGTGAATTCCCTCCTGATTGATCGCATGGCCAAGGAAATGTACTTCCCGGAGTCGGAATTCACATCTCGAGAATTTGACGTACAACTTCTGATCTCTAAGAAGTTCTACAATGATTTTCAAGTGTTTCGTGTGGTCTTGATTATTCCGTGAATAGGTGAGGATGTCGTCTATGAATGTGATCCCGAACTTGTCCAGATATGGTCTACACACCCGGTTTATCACCCATGAACACTGACGGTACGTTGATCAGAGCGAATGGCATAACGAGAAATTCGTAATGCCTGTAGCGAGTTTGGAAGGCGGTTTTGGAAATATCGGGTTTACTGACTGGAACCTGATGATACCCTGAACGGAGATCGACCTTTGAGAAGTAATTCGCACCTTGCAACTGGTCAATTAGATCGTCGATTCGAGGGAGCGGGTATCGGTTCCTAACGGTCAGTTTATCGAGTTTATGGGAATCGACGCACATCCTGAAAGATACGTCTTTCTTCTTAACAAAGAGGATTGGGATCCCCAGGGTGACGTTCTAGGACGAATTTGTCGAATCAGACCATTTTAGCTCGGAATTGAGCTAATCAGTCCATTCCGACAATGATGTTGAAACTTTTCGGTTCAGTGGGAGTGAGGTCTATATGGAAGTTCTTATTGGCTAGGTGCATTGAGCATCCCAGATTGATAAGGGAACCATTGGCATACTCTAAGGTGAAGCTATCCTTAAGAACTTTAGATCCTAGATTGATCAGGGGTTTAAATTCTAAGGACACGAGGCTTCTCTCTGCTCATGAATGGATGCGAATATCGTTCACAGGAAATTTATATGTCGTTGCATTTGGATCGTGCCTTGCCTCTTCGGGAATGATTACGAAGCGCGTCCTCGGCCTTGCCCGGCCTGATTTGGTTGAGCATTTCGCAACTTGGGGCAAGACTTTCGAAAGTGTTTGTCGCTTCCGCATTTGTGGCAAACTGACTTCTTTCTTTTACCACCAGTTTCCTCTTGGCAGCACCAGGGGTAGTGCCCCACTTTGTTACATATTCTGCACACCGAGCAGCTTCCACCATGATGGAAGTTCCATTCGCCACACGTGGGTGCGTCCCGGTGTAAGTTCGGGGTCCGGTTGTGGGGGTGGAAAGTATCGCAAGGTTGCGTGCAGTCTTGGGTTTCTTGTTGTGGTCGTCTGTACTTGGTTGTTGATCAGCTTTTCATTTATCATTTTCCTCTCTCTCGACAGGTTCTGGAGAGGAAAAGAGGTTGTTGGTTAGACGATGAGAGAGGACAACTGCGCACTGTATCGTCAGCGGCTCTGCCGAGATTACCATTCCTCGGATCTCTGGGGAACCGAAGATGTATCGATCGATCCGGTTTTCCTCGGGAGTTACCATTCGTGGTACCAGTCGGGCAAGCTCGTAGAATCGAGCAATGTAGGTGTCGATGTCGTTTCCGACCATCTGATGGTTCCACAACTCTACTTCGAGCTTCTTCACTTCGCCCTTTGAGCAGTACTCATCCATGATAAGTTTCTTGAAGTCCTCCCATGAGAGGGCGTAGGCTGCGGCTCGACCTCGGGTTTGGACAACGAGGTTCCACCACGATAATGTCCGTCCGTGGAGTACACAAGAGGCATACTCAACTTTCTCAGATTCAGCACATCGGCTGATATGGAGTACCGATTCGATACTCTCGATCCACGAGAGTAGTCCGACAGGACCGGAGGTGCCGTGAAACTCCTTCAGCCTGCAAGTCATGAAATATAGCATCGGTACGGGAACTGGTGGATCGAATCAGGGTGGTCCCGAGCCGATTGTGGATGGTGATGGTCCTGAGGTAGTGATTACCGAGTATGGTGGACCCGAGGCTGGTACTCTTGATGGAGGTTCGACTCGATGCACTAGTGTACTTGACGACGTCTCAGATAGAGGATGTACGCTCAAGACTTTCATGGGCTGTAAGGCCCCAGAGTTTAAACGCACAGAGGGTGCGACTGGTACGCTCCAATGGATGGAAAAATTGGAAGCTATCTTTGACGCAGTTGGATGCGCGAACGAGGATCGGGTCCGTTTTGCTACCTTCGTGTTCCAAGGTGTTGCCCTGACATGGTGGAACTCGGTTATAAGTGTACGAGGTCGGGCGAAAATAAACACCATGACTTGGGAACAATTGAAGGAACTATTGATTGAGGAATATGTGCCTGAGTCTGAAATTCAGAAGCTGGAGGAGGAGATGTGGAATTTGACGATTGTTGGGTCAGATATCCAGGGATACACATCGCATTTTCACGCTTTATCCCAGTTAGTTCCTCACCTATGTCGACCAGAACATAAACGGGTCGGTCGCTACATCCGCGGATTACCCCAGGAAATCTGCAACGGTGTCATTTCCACCAAGCCGAGCACATTCCAGAGTGTTGTGGAGATTGCGACTACGTTGACTCAGAACGCGGTCCGTGATGGTGAGTTATCTCTAGTGATGGTTAAACAGAACTCCGGAGAGAAACGGGGTGGTGGAGTCCGTTATGGGGACTCGCGGAAGAAGTCTAGGAGACAGGATGCTCCTCGAGTGGTGCAATCGTACGCAACAGTGACACCGGATGCCCGGGGTGGGGCTCCAAAGTGTGATCGGTGTGGTAATCACCACGCCAAGGATTTGGTTTATTGGGAATGTAGTAAGTGTAAGAAGCTAAGACACACGTATAGGTTTTGTAATTCCATGAGGGGCAAGTGTTTTGAATGTGGTTCACCCGAGCATCATAGGGACAAGTTTCCCAAGTTATCTTCAGCTCGTATGGGTACTTTTCTTATCTCTAGTCATCCTGCATGTATTCTATTTGATTTTGATGTTTGGCCTTATTTTCCTTGCTTTACACACTTCTCTTTACTCTTCTTTTATTTTCGTTTTCATTTTACGACTCTTTTGCGTTAGCACCGAAGAAAGCTCCTACCTCCAAAGAAGTCGACGAGACGAGGTTGTCCTACGAGTGCGATTCCGAGCGGTTCGACTCCAGATTTTATTCCGTCATTCGAAAAGGTTTTATATCTAATGAATGTAGGACTATGATTCCTTGTATGTCTAGACCTTTATTGCCTTCTTTGGAGGTACTTTCTGCCTGTAGTGTTAGTTTGGACGATCACTTTTTTCCTATCGACTTGATTCCGATCACCTTAGGTAGCTTTGACGTTATTATCGGTATGTACTGGTTGCCGACACACCCTGCATAGATTATATGTTTCGAGAAGTTTATCCACATTCCGTTACCGCTAAGCGAACCATTATTAGTTCAAGGGAATAAGTCGGGGAATCGCCTTAAGATTGTCTCATGCATGAAAGATTGTCTCACGCCGAAGAAGTTGGAGGAGAAGCCCGTGGTCTGTGACTTTCCCGATGTATTCCCAGAGGACTTACCTGGTTACCACCTAGTAGAGAGGTAGTGTTTCATATCGATTTAGTTCCGGGAGCAGCGCCGGTGGCGAAGGGTCCTTATCGGCTGGCACCTTCGGAGATGTTAGAGCTATCGAAGCAGATCCAGGAATTGGTAGGCAAAGGCTACGTTAGACCAAATTTACCTCCTTGGGACGCACCGATACTTTTCGTTAAGAAGAAGGATGTTGAATATGAGGCAACGTCGATGGGTTGAGTTGCTTAACGACTATGATTGTGAGATTCACTACCATCCGGGTAAGGCGAATGTTGTAGTCCATGCGTTGAGTCGCAAGGAATCGGTTAAGCCGGCGAGAGTTCGCACCATGACGATTTCTATTCAGTCGAGCTTGAAGGCTCGTATCATTCAGGCTCATCAGGAGGCTCTCACCGAGGATCGTACCATTTGGGTTATCGTACCAATTTCCGTTAGTCGAGTTTTCATACAGAGTTAGTTACCACTCCAGCATTAACTGCGCGCCATTTGAGGCTCTTTACGATCGTAAGTGTAGATCTCCACTTTGTTTGGCTGAGATTGGTGATAGCCAAATTACGGGTCCGGAGTTGATCCAAGAGACGACTGACAAGATCTTTAAGATCAAGGATCGTCTTTTAGCCGCGAGAGATCGTCAGAAGAAATACGCGGATTTGCGTCGGAAACCTTTGGAGTTCAAGGTCGGAGATATGGTGTTATTGAAAGTTTCTTCGTGGAAGGGCGTGTTTCGATTCGAGAAGCGCATCAAATTAAGTCGATTTACGGGTCCTTTTAGAGCATTGTCTCGCGTTGGCCCAGTGGCTTACCATCTTGAGTTGCCACCTGAGTTGTGCGGTGTGCACAACGTATTTCACGAATCGCATCTCAAGAAGTGCCTTGATGACGAGTCCTTAATCGTCCTGGCTGGAGAAACTACATTTGGATAATTCGCTTCATGTGATAGAGGAGCCGGTGGAAATCATTAACCGAGATGTCAAGCGTTAGCGGCGGAGTCGGATTCTTATGGTGAAGGTCCGATGGAAGTCAAAGATTGGAGCCGAGTTTACTTGGGAACGGGAGGACGAGATGCAGCTGATGTACCCCATCTCTTTTCTAACAGCGATGCTCAGTAGATATTTCGAGGACGAAATTCTTTTTACTGGGGTAGGTTGTGACGTCCCGTCATTTTTAGATATTTTTATTTACGTATTATTTTATTTTTATTCGCAATTATTTCGACCCTTGTATTTCGCTTTGTATTTACTCACGATTTATTGAGGTGAGTCGGGTTTTATGTGTTTTATAAAAATTCGTCCCTTGTGACGTAAGTTTTATATTTACCTAAGTGCCAAATAGTAGTATTCTCGTGATAATAAGTTAGAGAGTTTACGCCAAATTTGTCGGTTAACGTATTCTTTATCTTCGAGAAATCGTGCTTTGCTCGTGTTTATGCTTATACCGAAAAGTACGTGTCTCGGAATCAGAATTGAAATTAAATCATTAAATGAACCCTAATATCAAGAAAACGCATAACGAACTTGCCTAAGTTCATTTCATAACTAATCGTAAACTTTCAACTCACGAAAATGCTTAACGAAATAGCCATTTTTAGCCCCGGTGCCTCGTTCTGAATAGATAGGGCACCTGTGACAACCCACAAAAATCCAGGTTCACACCAACTCGACCTCTTAAACATCTAGTATATGTTTTCAATTAAGTACGACCGGTAGGTCACACTATGCATAAATGATACTTAATAACTATGTCTAAACATATACGGATACCAGAATTAGGTATACGGGATTCACTTTACGTAAACGTATACATTTTTACAACTATATTTCTTGTCAAACATGAAAGGCATAAAAATCTAACCTTGCATTTATCATCTTTGCATGAATTGTTACATGCATGTAATATAAGTTACCAAACTTGCATAAACCACCCATAGGACATAAATACATGCATAAACACCCTAGACTTTGGACAATTTTCACTCCTTCCCCCTGAACTTAGCTTGGCCGGTTCCTAGAGGATCCCCCACATGGGATCCTATTTGGTTGACTTACCTAGTTGATTTGGTGGCCACTTGGATGAATAGAAGGTCACTATTGAACTCAAATCTCCATACCAATCAATGACATCAAACTAGGGTTGAAACATGAACAAACTTAAGTAAACTTCTAACCCAAGCTCCACTCTATAAATAGAAGTCCCTAGCATTCATTTATCCTTGCTCAAAACTCACAAATCACCTCCCCACTCTCTCTCTCTCTCTCTCTCTCTCTCTCTCTCTCTCTCTCTCTAAAATCGGCAAAAGGAAAGAAGAAGAAAGAAATCACCAACACACATTCCATACATCAAAACACTAGTTTCGATATAAGATACATATAAAACGAATAAAAATTGAGAGAGATATGCTAACTTAAAGTTAGCATAGACTTTGAGATAAACCTAAAAACATACGCTGTCTTTTTACTGAATAACGAACACCAAGAATTAAGTACAAATATGAGACCAAGGATATTTGAAAGGTAACTCAAACACGGTCGTTTCGATATAAGATTCATAAGAATCGGTCAAGAAACGAGCAAGTCATGACTTTTTAAAGTTTCTATAAACCTCAAAACACATGTTGAGTTTTTATTTATAAAAACTAACTTTTTGAATAAATTGATAGTATAATAATAACACAATACTAGGGAGCTTTGTATACAATGAATTCATCTCGATATTTCGTAGTGCCGAGTTGTTGGATTTACGATTTAAAGTGTCCTAGCTCCACATGCCATTATAGAATGATCTTTGTTATATAATGGCCCGAGCGGTGTTACTAAATCACTATTAAGTCCCAAACCAAACAAAACCTACATCATGCATACATCTACTTTTCCCCTTTCATGTGTATTGGACTAGAAGTATGAAACTCAATTACAAAACAATCTAGGTCAAGGCTAGACTTACTCGGATACTCGAGTTGGCTCGAGCATTTCGAATACGTTAGCTTACGTACCTTTTATACACTCACGGATTTAAGGTGAGTTCATAGCCACGCTTTTTACTTGTTTTTTAACATACTTGGGGTGGGATTACATGCTCTTTTACTTATGGACACAAGTACTTAAAACCTTTACTAGTTGCCTAAGTTACCACTAAGCCAACATAAATTCCCCTATCATGAATCGTTAGTTAAGGACTTAAGCGCGATTGTATTGGATAGATCTATTAGGGTTTGACAACCCTCACCCAACGGTTAGACGATGTAACCCACGTCTACCACAACTAACTCGTGGACTCGAGTAAGTGCGTTACTTATGAAACTATATATATGTTACTGGCTATAACATAGGAATACTTATGGGGTAAGGAACTCTGTTAAGCTTCGATGTCTTGAGGTTAGTGCAACTGTAAGACTTTTACTTAAACGAAAATCTTGTGGTCTACTTCATTACTAAAATAAACCTATGAATTCACCAACTTTATGTTGACTTTAGCATGTATGTCTCAGGTGCTTAGTCGAAAGGGCTTTCGACGGAGGGATTTTGGGATACGAAAAAGTCGCATATTGTAAACTCACGCTTTTGGGAGATTTCCCTTGCATTACTTATTTTCATTTAAGTTATGTAATTGAAATCTTTATTTTGTGAACTCTGGTATCACTTTTCTTATTAATGTAAAACTCTGATTTTCAATACCAATGGATGTATGTTTCTTTTGACTCATATAGAGGTCGTTCGTCTATATATCATTGCTATCTGGGACCCATGAAGTCAACACCTCGAGTCTCGGGAACACGAGACTTGGGGGTGTGACAGCACCTCCCTCCAGCCAATTTCAGATATTTTCAAAATGGCTTTTTGAGTCAAAATCTTGAGATTCCACAACTTTTAGCATGTGATTTCTTCTGCAGTGTTCCCCATTTGGGTATGATAGATCTAATTGTGGATCTCTAAATGTGTTTATACCTTTTCTCTTTCCAAAATCAAAGTTTACACATCAAACACTCTTTCAGTTTTTATCTTCATTTTTCACTTCAAATATTCTCTCCCTTTCTCTCATTATTCCAGAGAAGTTGACAACTCTTTTACCCCCATATTGAAGTGGAAATCCAAGGAAACGAGTGGTGAATATTATCTCCTTCTTTTTCTCCTTTTTCACCTACACTTCCCTCCTATCTTTTCGTTTTCCACCCTTTCACTCTCTCTCTAGAAAACACAACACAAAGCTCCCCCTTCTCTATAAAATATCTCGAGATACAACCGTCGAAAATCATTTCCGAAGCTTGTTTATCGTTCCCCATATTTATCTTCATCATCCCTCCGAATTTCTCTTCGACCGGGTAGGTATTTCTTCGATTTTGTTTGAAACTTTATTTCTAAATCTACTTTCAAAAACGCCACTTTTAACCATAAAACCCGAAATTTATTGAGGGTTTATGTACCTACACATATCCTAAGACCATAGATGCTATAATATACCATTTTAGGCCCAAAAAAATCATCGAAAATGATTCGTTTTGAATTGTTCCGCGACTTAGTGTAACTTTTAGTTACGCAACGTAACTTTTAGTTACGCTAGAGTAACTGTTAGTTACGCTAGCGTAACTGTTAGTTACGTAGCGTAACTGTTCCTAGAGTAACTGTTCCAAGCGTAACTGTTCCTAGAGTAACTTTTCCAAGCGTAACTAATTAGGTTTTGATCAAACCCATTTATAATGACGTTATAACGTACGTAAAGTGTTACACCCTTTCAAATCTTATGTTTTAACCCCAAAACCCATGTCAATCTTAAAATATAAACTATCAACACGGTTTTGGTCGAAAACATGTATTTTGCTAGATAATGCTATATCTTTCCTTTAAACCATCGGGATTATAAACTCTTCATAACTAAAACATATTAACCTTAACCGACAAGGCTAAACCGTACTGGACTTATAGAGATACTTAGACTGTGTTATGTTTGTTTTAGGGCACTTAGGCGGTGGAGTGTTAGGTCCATATTGATTTTACCAGATACTTTGCTGAGCTTTCATTGTGAGTTATTCGTAGCCCTTGTCTTTACTATTTTTGGGCTGAAAAGCGTATTTTAAATTGTCTGCATGTATGCGAGATTGTATTGATTATCTTGTTTACCTATTAGAATAGGTCCGCCTTAGATTAGGTGTCTTATACACTCGTTAAGCTTTATGCCCTCAGTTACATATGTATAGATCTATTGGGTTATGGACCTAACCCTCATTGCTCGGTAGGATGCTCCTATGAGTGGATGTTATGACCGTATTATAAATAAACTGGATCATTGCTCGGTAGGATGCTCCTATGAGTGGATGTTACGACCGTATTATAAATAAAGTGGATCATTGCTCGGTAGGATGCTCCTATGAGTGGATGTTACGACCGTATTATAAATAAACTGCACCATTGCTCGGTAGGACGCTCCTATGAGTTTATGTTACGAATTGCCCGATAGGACGCTCCTATGAGTGGATGTTATGGATTGCTCGGTAGGACGCTCCTATGAGTGGATGTTTTGAATTGCTCGGTAGGACCCTCCTATGAGTGGATGTTATGAATTGCTCGGTAGGACGCTCCTATGAGTGGATGTTATGGATTGCTCGGTAAGACCCTCCTATGAGTGGATGTTATGAATTGCTCGGTAGGACGCTCCTATGAGTGGATGTTATGAATTGCTCGGTAGGACGCTCCTATGAGTGGATGTTATGAATTGTGGTCAGGTTCGGTGTAGGACTAATCTAGGCATGGTATCCTCGCTAGGGTTCTAAAACAAGATATGATATTTGAAATTTTACAATATTTGTTGAAACTTATCGTTGGGTCAATCTTTACTTAAAATTGCGAATAATTCGCCAACATGATGTTGATGTCGTTTTTAACGCTCTTCTGGAGTTTGAGGATTTATGTGATCATGCCATGCTTACTTTAGATCATTTATTTTTTATTTATTTGGGATTCGTTTGTTTTCGATGAATTACCTTTGTGATTCATTTTATGACATTGTTATGTATTTGTACTCAATGTTTCATCGCTTTTGACTTTGTAATATATTTTGTGAACATTTGGCATGATTAATTTATTACGATGCTTTGTTTATTGGTTGTAATGTTATAATCCTTGACTCTTGATATCGTACCTGGAACACCTCGTGTTTCCGCTTTGAGCGGGGTGTGACAATTTTGGAGGATTTACTTACCAAACCCAAAATAAAGGTTCCTTGAGAAAATTAGCCAAATCTTCCAAAGTGAAAGATAAATATGGAACCAAGGAGCTTGCAATACAAGTGAATAAGGTTGGTGTTATAATCTCTACCAAAGTAGAAGAAAAATGGAAAAAAAAAGTGAGGAAATCTTACAAGGAAACTTACCAAATGTTAAGGAAACCACAAAGAAATGATAGGAAATGACTTTTGACTTGAAAACCCTTTTCAATTTTGTGATTATGTCTTCAAATTTTCTGGAAATAAGTTGTTCTTGAGAGAGAAAAGAGAGAAGATTTGCATGGATAATAATGAAATGAAAGGAAAGAGTGTGATAGATAGGAGTGTTGTTGGTGACTACAAATGACCCCAAATTACTCATCTCTTGAGTAAGAAAGTGTCTTACACGTTTGGGACAGGTGTCACCTTCTTATGACATGCAAATGCTAGTCATAAACTAAAACAAAATCTGTCCAAGAGAGGAGGGCGCCGCCCTAGGTCAGAGGGGCTGCGCACCGGCTATTTTCTGGATTTTCCGTTTTTTGTTTTGCGTTATCGTTACGTACATCGTTCGTTTAGAGTTTACGATTGTTATTCAATGAACTTAGGCAAATTCATTATATGTTTTCTTGGTATTAGGATTCATTTAATGATTCGATTCCGATTCCGGTTCCGAGACACGCACGTTTTCGGTAGTAGTATAAACAAGAGCAATAGCACGTTATCTCGAAGATAAAGAATACATTAACGAGGACTTTGGCGTAAACACCCTAACTTAATACCAAGAGAATACTAACTATTCGGAACTTAGGTACACATAAAGCTTACGTATCAAGGGACGAATCAACATAAAACCCGACACATAACAATAAATAATGAGTAAATATAAAGCGACAAACAAGGGTCAAAACAATTTCGAATAAAAGTCAAAATAATACGGTAACATAAGTACCTAAAAATGACGGGTCGTCACACTACTCATGGAGAGTTCAGGTTCAAAGACAACTGAATCTAACAACCTATCACTCTATTTATAAACAAAGTCTTTAATTAAACCTTAAGTTTACATCTTAATTTTAGTTCTGAGGAAGTTCACTTTAATTCGGAGTCAAAGTCTTCGTCCACGAACTAATATCTTCAATGTTGAACAGTGTTGACTTAAGTTATTCTTCAGCTTGAATTCAGTTCGGAGGAACTTCAGACAGTTCGGAGTATCTGAACTAACATGTTCCCTGAACTGAAATCTTCACTTCGGATTATTCATGTTTTCAGTTCGGACCTTACCCGAACTGAAAACATCTTTATTCAATTACCCTTTTAAGACATCATAGCTTCGTCTAATCAATTCAACTCCCAACAATCTCCCCCTTTGATGATGATATGAGTCTTAATTAGGATTAACTTATGCTTCTCCATGTTCGGCTTACTCCAATTCATCTTTAGGTGCTTCACAATCAGATACTCCATGGTAAGCATCTAACCAGCAGCTAAAATCACTTTTCTTCCCATCATACGTCAACCTCAGATTTGTCATTGATCCTTGTTGGCCTTTTCCAGCAAGAAAGTGACTTGCCATTAACTTATTTTCAAACAAGCTTCACTTTGCTTACAGAAATTTCAACCAGATTCATCAAGTCTTCCAACTGATTTGTGCATGTAGATCATCAATATACCTCCGAATCTAGAGCTTAACTACAAGTTAACCCAGTTTTTAAGAAACATGTTATAAAACATTTCGTTCTTAATCACTCTCGGATCTACTTGTAATCTTCGTTCATTCATCATTTGTATATCAGAATGATCATTGACAGTTTCAACTTTTTCTCAAATTGATGACGTGTGTTAGAGCTCCGTTCTACTTCAATCACACCTCTTTCTCAAATTGATTACTCATGTTTTCGCTTCATTCACCAACAGTCTTTGACTTGATATGTGCAACTACATATCCACCAGAAACACTAGAAATCTTCACAGATCTTCAAAAAAGTTCTTCAATTTCACTTCAAACTCCTTCGATTCAAACAATTATTGATAGTTTGACCTAATTTTTTCCGAATCAAGTCAAATCGATGAACCAGACTCAATTGAATTCAATCAATTGATTTGTTTGGCTCTGATACCAATTGACAGGTCCTGAATTTCTCTCTACACTCAGTGAATCGAATTGAAACATGTCATGATGCGGAAATTCATGACCTGAGTTGAATCAAAAAGGAAAACTGAAGCTAAAAACTGAAATTGAAAGAAATGATAGAACAATATGCACAAACTGTTTAGGATTTAATTGATATAGTGAAACTGTTTTAGATCGAACTATTACAACTGACATGATCAAGCTCAACGGTACTTAGTGAGAGTCCAGGTTCAAAGAAAACTGAATCTAACAACCTATCACTCTATTTATAGAGAAAATCTAAACAGACAAATTAAATAAAACATCAATTCTACATCTTAATTTTAGTTATAAGGAAGTTCACTTAAATTCGGAGTCAAAGTCTTTATCCACGAACTAATATCTTCAATGTTGGCCAGGGTTGACTTAATTTATTCTTCAGCTTGAATTCAGGTCGGAGGAACTTCAGTCGGTTCAGAGTATCTGAACTAACATGTTCCCCGAAATGAAATCTTCACTTCAGATTATTCATGTTTTCAGTTCGGACCTTCCCCGAAATGAAAACATATTTACTCAATTACCCTTTTAAGACTTTATAGCTTCATCTAATCAATTCAGCTCCTAACAAGATGTGCAGTCAAAGACTAAGGTAAAGCAAGAAGATGATCCTTTTGCTGAGTATATGGATAAGGAGTCTTGGTTTGCAAAGACTCAACATGAAGATCTACTTCCTACTCAATCTTCTAAATCTACACTGCCAGACGACTATTATGTAGATGATCCTGCTGTCAGAGCTATGATTGAAGAATTGTCCAATTGGATTGATGAGACTGCAGCAGATGGAGGTGATGTAAATCAATATGAGTTTCCCATTGATGCTGGTGATGTTTCAGTTCAAGGAGAGGGTAGTGCTTCAGGATCTAGAATAAAGAAGGTATCCCCAGAGGAATTGAGGGCTGAAAAGAAGAACTGATGAACATGAAGAGAGGTATTCTTCCACCTATATTTGGTTGGAGGTTTGATCATTATCCTGGTGCAATTGTTATTAAGAGAAAATGCAGAACTTGTACAAGGACTCAGTCCTTTGACACAACTGAGAAACTCATGCAACTCTCTGTGGAAGATACCAGAAGACTCTGTTAGTTCAGAATGGTGAACCATGGTCAATATGCACATGGATATGATTATGAGAGGTTTATCCATGAATGTGCTAAGACAGATTTTTCCAACTTTGGAAATAAATTCAGAGAAAAAAGGAAAAGAATGACTATGTTTATTGCTCCCATGAAGAAGGTCAAAGTTGTGCATCAAAGCCCAAGATACTCATATGGTGGGTTGACTATGAGAATGATGAGATTTTACTGAGCAAAGAAGATGGAGAGGATGAGAGGCTCTATGAAAATGTTGATCTAAGAGAGCTCTCTAATCATGATATTCTTACTATTTTCAACCTTCCACTTGATAAACTGCAACCTGGTGATAAAGAAAGAAGGATGGCTCTTGAGGTTGTAGCTTGGGAGGTTGATAAAATCAGAAGTGGTAGAAGAGACAGAAGGTAGACACTAATGGTTATTTAGAAGATGGGAAGTGAGCTTATACTAGCAAGATGAAGATTCTGGAAGCATCATCCAAGGGGGATATTGTTGGAGAATATAGGATTGATGTTGAAGCTTCCAAAGATCTTAATCACATTGTATAGTGTTAGTTATTTAGTTCGGGTGAACATTGTTCATCACCCGAACTAAATCTTAGAGTGTAATATCAGGAAGACTTTAGGTCGGGTGAACTAACTCTTCACTAGAGTTACGTTCAAGTTCACCCGAACTAAAGTTAAATGATATTCTAATTATTAGTTCACCATAAGTGTTTAAAAAAAATATAAGGGTGGTTATAATGTTATAGTTAGTTAGCTTAGCCTAAAAATAGTGGTGAAAGGAGTTCACAAATAATGAGTTGATGAATCATTATCTTTGTAACAAACTTTCCCGCCACTTAAGGCTTTGAAAATAATATCTTCAATCGTTGAATTGCTTGTTCTAATTCAGTTAGTTTAATCAATAGCTTGTTATTCCACAACCTGTTATTGATTCCTTACATTGAGTGTTTTAGCTTTGAGGATTGATCAGACCTGACAGTTCTAGATGATAATTTCTGCAAATTTGATCAAGTTTGAATCACTTCCTGCGTAGTTAGTTTATCCAAGTTATATTATGTTCATCCGAGTAAAAATTCAAATTTCTGCAATAGTAATGGTTGCTCCAATTGTGAATTTAGACAATGAAACGGGGTTCTGGTGGTAGACCTCCAAAATTCCTACCAGGATATGATTTCATGATGTGGAATCTTCACTTCAAGGAATTTGTATACTACAGTGATCAGTAGTTATGGAATTCAATTGTTAATGGTCCTCATCGACTTAGAGTGCATGAGACTAGTAAAACTGGTATGGTAGATGTTGATCCTGAAAGGTATACCGAAGTAGATAATAAGCTAATTGATAGAGATTTTCAATCGCTTGGAGCTGTGATTCTAGCTCTTCCTACTGAAATTTACAATAATTTCAAGGATTGCTCTTCTACTAAAGAACTGATGGACGCCATGGAATTAAGATATGAATGCAAGCTTAAGGAGAGCAAGAGAGACATGTTGAAGAAGCTATATGAAGCATTTGAATATGTGAGGGGTGAGATCTTATCTGATCAAATCAGTAGGTACACATTACTAGTGAGTGATCTAAAGAGTGTTGGTGTTGTATTTAAAGATAATGATGTGTGTAAAAAGCTGTTGGGATCTCTACCTACTAAGTGGTCAGTGAAAGTTATGATCATCAAGAGAACTGCCAATTTAAATGCAATGACATTGGTGGAATTGATTGGGATTCTTCAATCATATGAAGTTGATATGCAAATTGATGAGAAAAAATAGACTGGTAACTCTTATGGATGTGCTTTAAAAGCTCATATCCCTGTGAATTCAACTCACTATCCTAATCAAGCTCAACCTCAACCTCAATCACATGTAAATTGCCATTCTAGAAGCTGCTATTCACCAAATCCATCGTCTGTTGGGTACAATGCAAATGGTTAAGGAGGTTATTCTGGTCAAAGTGGTAAATCAAGTGATTATCAGTCATCTTCTGTGAATTATGGAGTGAATCGAATGAGTTTGAATGGTTTAGGAGACAAGGAGATATTGTAAAGAGATTTTGTTACAAGCTATGAAGCATTTGTGGTTAGAGGTTTGACTCAAGCAAAAATTTCCGGGGAGGATCTTGAACGAAATTCACCAAGATGACCTGGAGGAGATTGACTTGAAATGGAAAATGGCTATGGTTAGTGTAAGGGCTAATAGATTCTTCAAGAAGACAGTAAGGAATAATTTCATGAAGGGAAATGGAGATAGAGTTGGTTTTGAGAAGTCAAAGGTCAAGTTCTTCAACTGTGATGATTATGGTCACTTTGCAAGAGAGTACAGGGCACCTAGAAGGATGCACAAAATCAACTATGAAATGAACAATTACCAAGCAAAGGATGATCAAAAGAAGTTGACAGCTACAGAAGGAAAAAGGTGGAAGTGATAAAGCAAGCACAAGTGGGAAACAAGCTTTGATCACATTTGGAGAATGGGATGAAGTGCAGGAGGAGGATTTTAAGAACAAGAAGGTGTCAGCCCTCATGAGTGAGATGGACAAAGATTCAGCTGATGAGGTACTCTCTTTATCTTATTCTATTGAATGTTTAAATACTCTTAAGTACACTAGGGAACATAATCTTAGTTTGCTTAAAGAAATTGATTTGATTAAATTTCATCAAGGAGAATATTTGAAAACTGAAAAGGTTTATAAAGATAAAATTGATTCTCTTTTTAAGGAGGTGGATGTGTACAAGGGTAACTTGGGAAGATTGGAAACTCAACATGAAAATTTTTATTTGAAAGATTTCAGAAAGTAACACATGAAATTGAAAATGCTAAAATCCAAGTTGATAAATTTAATCTTTCATCTAAGACCTTGAATGGGATTATTGAAAATCAGATTTGTGCATAAAGACAAGGTTGGTATTGGCTTTAATGTTGTAGCACCACCATTCAATGATAACTACTCAATCAAACCTGAATCTACAAATTTTAAGAGTAGTTTATGTGTTGAGAATTCTTTTGATGATGTTTCTCTGTTACAGTCTAATGTTAATTTGAATTTGAAACAGATTGATGAAACTTGCTCTTTCTAGTCCATAATGTGACTAATTTGAATACTACTACTATTTTTAATGAAAATTTTAATGTTGTAGTAGGTCTAAATGTAGAAAAGTCAAGTAATTGTGAAGCATTAATTGAAGAGAAGGATGTTAAGGATGTCAAAGAATTTAAGTCTGAGACAGTTAGAATCTGTAGTTTCAATTCAAATAATGTTCAGTCTTGTAATCAGTTTGACTTGTTAGAGATTGAATAAGAATATGTAGAGTGTGTTCATGATTTCTTGAATGAGAGATGTTGTAATTTCCATAATATGAATGGTTATGTGGTTTCTTGTCATGAATTGATTGTGAATGAAATTGTTGTTAATGAATTTGTGCCTGTTGAAACTAAGAAAGTCAAACTTAAGAAGTCATTAGAAAACCAAAATGCAATATATGCAAAAACAGACACTAGTTAGTAGAATGTTGGTTGAAACTTAAACTTGAATGTGTTTTTGAAAGTGTTAAAATTCCTGTTAAATTGAAATTTGGTAGAATAGATTTTAAGGAATGTATGGTTAACTATGGAAAATCTAAAAATGTGAATGTGATTAGATTTAGTAGAACAAATCCTGTTTTGTTGGTTGGATTACATGTGCCAAAGTTGAAATATTCTATATCTGAGTTAAAAAGCTTGAAAAATGATAGTAAAATGCTTAACTCGAAGGAAATGAAAATTAACTATCCTAAACAAGATTTTAAGTTTAACTCTGGTGAACTAAATTTTAAGTATGATGAACAAATGTTTAAATCGGATGAGATTTTGAGTTCATACTTTAACTCGGATGTAGAAAGTTTTAACTCTGGTGATGAAAGTTTTAATTCGGATTATGAAACTTTTATGCCTGAAAGGAAATTTCGTGATCACTTTAAGTTTAACAAATTTAAAAGGTTTAATTCCAAGTTTGCAAGAACTTGGATACCAATATCTCATTAAGAGATGTATTTGTGCAGGAGGAATCTACTGATCCTGAAGAGAATATATGGGTGGTAGACAGTGGATGCTCTAGGCATATGACAAGAAACTTAATGTTTCTACAAGAATTCATTACTTTCGTTGGAGGTTATGTATCTTTTGGAGGAGATATGGGTGGAACTATCACTGGACAAGGGAAAGTTTCAAATGGAAAGTTGACATTGGAGTAGGTTAACTTTGTGAATGAGTTGAACAATAATTTTCTTTCAGTTTCCCAGGTATGTGACAATGAATACACAACTGCTTTCACATCTGAGCATTTTTATATTTTCAAGCTTGAATTTTTCATACGAAAGGATATGATAGTTTTGCAAACTCTAAAGTATGAAGACATGTAAATTTTGGATATGATTATTCAAACTGTTTCATATCCAAAACTACTGAAAAAGAGTCTGATGTATGGCATAGAAGGCTTTTTCATGTCAATCTTAAAAACGTGAATAAATTGGTCAAAGATAATGTGAAAACCGTCAAAAATTTCAGGTGAAAATCGTGCTCTATATCCTTTAAAGTGTCCGTCTTGCCTTTAACCGTACTTTTACAGAGAACGCGTCCGGGTCGGAATCAAATTCGGAATCAAAATATCTAAGTGCCAACTTTTTAGTATCCTCATAATTATAAGTTAGAAGGTCTATGCCAAATTTGTCGGTTAACGCATTCTATATACGCGAGATATCGAGCTTTTGCTCTTGTGTACTCCTTTACCGAAATCGTGCGAATCTCGGAATCGAAAGTGAAAATATAATATTAAATGAACCTAATATAAAGTAAATCAAAGTCTTAACTTTCCTAAGTTCAACGCAAAAAGAATCGGGAGCTTTCGACGAACGAAACTCCTTCACGGTCGAAAACAAGTCTGCCGAGCCAGCCGACCATCCAGCAGCTGGCAGGGTTTCAGCCGACCATCCAGCAGCTGGATGAGTCTGGACAGGTCTTGGTGACTCATTTTTGCATGAAAATTGATTGGGGACACTTGGCAAAACCCGATTTGACCCCCACATCTCCAGAAATTGCAGTCCCAAGGTTATAATATCATTTCCTTTAACCTTTTCTTTCATTTTGTTAATCACAAAACACATACACATAGTGTTTTCTCTCCATTGTTCTTCATTTCTCTTCAACCTTGCTGTAAATCCCAACCATTATTCACCAAATAAACACCATAAACATCACAATAATCGGTCCTATTCATCAAAGGGAGCAAGAGGTGGTGATTCTTCCGGGTTGTTCTTGAGTTCTTCATCATTTTCGGGTTTATTCTCCAACAAAATCTCCATCAAGATCAAGCTAGATCATCACATCTATTCTTTCGGTATAATAACTTTTACCCACTGTTTTTATTTTCATTTCATCATTTTTATACATGCATGTATCATCTAACATCAAATAAAGGTTTTTATAAAAGTTTCTATGGTGATTATCTAAAAACATAAGTTTTATAAACTTTTACATTAGATCTTGATATGAAAAGAGGTTATTTGAAGGAATAAATGGATATTATTAAAGGTTTTTAAGTTTCATGTTGAAATCTACCGAAAATACTCTTGAAAACGCTTAAAAACGCAAAATTTACGAAAATCCGGATCTGACTAAGGAGCTCCAGCCGACGGCTGGATCATCCCAGTCGGCGGCTGGATATGTCTGATGTCACAAAAATCGTCGTTTTGAGAACCTTAAACGTAAAAATAAGTCCAAATAACTTTATTACAGATTGTGTAACTTTGAAAACTTACTGTTTTTAATAAAGAAATTTTTAGATTGAGTTTGAGGATTTGAAACTATTATATTATCGTTTACATTGGTTGAAAATGATTGTTCAAAGCGGGAAAGTGTTTGAAATATGGATTCAATTTTTATAGCGCGGAAGCGCTGCCCAAATTTCACCGTAAACTTATACCAAATCTCAGTAACTTAACATTTTGTAACATATACAAATCAACCTTGGACATTGACCTATTTTTGGACATAATCGGACTTATCGGACCTTAAAACGTACACGAACACGCATTATCATATAACTTTTCCGTACTAAAGTTTTGGGACAGAATCTAAAGTATAAAGATTTAAGGTTTAAAATGTCGAAATGGAACTTTAACATAACTCAAATCATACCAATATATACTTACACAACATTTCGGTGCTTTAGGCCATCTTTGATTCCCGACGCGTTCCGCTCTATCCGTGCTTATTCGTATCTTTCTCCGCAACCCGTGAGTTACAACCCCACTTTGTTTTACTTTTGTGCTTTTAAACATTATATGGGGGAAACATAAGATTATATGCTTTGTAACTTTCGAAACTATTTGCGAATTGTTGAAACATTTGGAAACTTGGTATCTTTGAAACTTTATTGAAACTTTCGAAACTTGAAACATTTTAAAACTTATGAAACTCGTAAACTTTGGAAACTTATACGAAACTTGAAACTCTTTGGGAACTTTGAAACTTTGGGAAACTTGGAAACTTGTGAAACTAATATGCGTATATGTATTGTTACTCCTTAATTGGTTAACTAAATTAGGATACTTGTTAGAGCAACCAATCCTTGGTGAGAATATAAACCCGTAAGTGCCTACAATTTTAGAAACAGAACTCAGTTGCCCCGTTTTGGACTCGGAAACTTTACACACTATTAGCAATAGCCGTTAGTATTATGAGTATCGATACTTAGGAGAGGTCACTCCTTACCCAGGGTTAGCGACCCAAGTACATATTACTAAGATTCAGGTGGAAACTCAATTAAACATTTTGGGGCTAGATCGTGACCAGAAAATCGGTTTTGTGTAAACTTACAACCTATATTATACCAAGTGATTGATACGAGTTACTATTTAGTTAAGCACATATTACCTACGCATATACCTTTTTAGCGCCTGGATTCCGCTTCAACTTTATTTATACGATTTTTATTTGTTTTACTTGCGTGTGTACAAAACCTTTTACTATTTACATATATATGTTCTAATGTCGCTCCGTCCCTTTTACTTATGAAGTCATTATATATATATTTCTATTTTTGGAAACTTTTATCGAAACTCAAAACTGTAACTCACTCACTACTTTATGTAGTTGACACTTTATCTTATGTTTCAGGAAACCAAATGTAAGGATACTAAGTGCATACCATGGATGGGTCAGGCATGTCACGTGAACTCAAGAGTTGGGAAAAAACCTATTTTATTATTTTGGAAATTTTGTTAAACAAATTAATCATGTATTTTGTTATGTGATACGATAAATGCTTGGTTATTTCAAACTTGTAAACTCATATTTTCCATCGAAATGACTTGAAACCGTGTGTTCTATTTATAACTCGTGTAATGATATCGTTGCTCTTCACATCTCGTGTTTCCGCTTTAGTGGGGTGTGACATACTTGGTATCAGAGCACAGGTTATAGTGAAAAACGGTTTTTAAAATTTTTCAAAATTTTTGAAACCAAACTATAACTAAGGCTTTTTCGAAAAATCATTTCACGAGCGTAACTTGATCAACTATGCCTAGTTCAAAATAAATTATGCGAGAACGGAAAGTAATTGCTATTGTTAAACGGTTTTCGAGTCGAAAAATTCTCGGTCTTATCCATTCCCGATTCTCACGTGACTGACCCACACATGCACTGTCGTTTACATTTTCCTTATTCCCCCCCCCCCCTGTACTCACGTAACTCATTATTCTTTGATCCAACATGTCTCAATCGTCGCACTCCCGATCTCAGTCTCACTCCCGGTCATAGTCGCACTCACACACGCAAGCCGTCTACACGCCAGGAGTCTCGGAAGCCTTCTCCGCACCAGAGGCTCAGCACCACGAGACCACTGACCCGACCGAGGAGAACTCAATGGCTTTCTCGATCAGCCACGGTACCTCCAGCCTAAGGACCGTGCTACCAGCTGCTCCTCCGGTGCCAGTTTCCGCACCACCCCAGTAGCGTGGACCCCGTGTCCGGATGACTGCGCGTAAGCAGGTCGTCCTTCCTGGTCGTCTGCGTGATAAGATGATGGGACAGACTCCCGACTCATCCAGAACCGCTCCTCCCGCAATGTCGTTCGTAGACCTGTACGCTGGAACTTCGCGTGCGCCAACGATGGATCGATACCATGGGGAGCGTCAGTTTCAGGAGCAGCAGACGCAGCACCCCGACAGCGCCGTACCATATAGGCCGATGATGTCGTCTTCACTACCGTCGTCCCGACCGGCAGCGTTCCTTCAACTTCATCGAGAACTTCGGGGAATCGCCGAAGAGGCCCAATGGCAGGGTGTTGTTCTGTGTGAAGTCTCTGATGCTGCACACCGACTGTCTGAACAGTCGATCCGAGTCGTCACGTCGGCTCAAGCCACGTCGAGGACGGTGCAGTGTCTCGTCAGCGCTTGCTTGATTATAGGGACGCTAATTGCGGTCATATTAGCGAAGATGTTCCTTGATAGACGTCATTAGGCTCTTTCATTTTAGGTACTGTATCGCAAGCTTAAGTTGTAGTTTTCCATATGTTGACGACTTGGAACTAATCCGTATTTCACTTTATGTTGTATTGCACTAGTATTTGAACCTTTCACATTATGAACGTTGTAACAGACTACTCTTATCATGGGATGGAAATTCTACCTTCATAATTCTTACTTGTTTATTATGCTTGAGTCCTTTTCTCATTCCTTAATCGCTTATCGTGCGTGCGCTATCTATCTTTCCGATATACATTATTGTTCTATGTCCTTATTTCATATCCTTATTCGTGCGTTCTAAACTACTTTCCTTCTTTCCATTGTAGAATCATGCCTCCTAAGAGAAGCCGCGCCGACCTATTAGCCGAACAAATTACCGTGCAGCTCAAAGCAGCACTCCCAAACATGGTCGCCCAGATCATTGCTGGGGTCAACAACGAAATTTTCTGGGATGATAACCCCAACAGCAGCCACCTGGAGAACAACGGTCACAATAACCTTCACCTCTTCCCAGCTATTATCAAACAAGAGGAAGGTGAAAACCTCGGAAGCATTAAACCCCTTCTCCCTCATGTATCACTCAAACAGGAAGAGGACGATAACTTTGGAACCAAAAACCTCCCTTTCCCTCCAGCCCGCGTCCAGCGAAAGGAGAGTAAGAAAAGGAAGGCTCATCGTCAACCAACAAGGAAACTTGGTACCTTTGAAACTATTTGCGAATTGTTGAAACATTTGGAAACTTGGTACCTTTGAAACTTTATTGAAACTTTGGAAACTTTTAACATTTTAAAACTTATGAAACTCATAAACTTTGGAAACTTGTACGAAACTTGAAACTCTTTGGGAACTTTGAAACTTTGGGAAACTTGTGAAACTAATATGCGTATATGTGTTGTTACTCCTTAATTGGTTAACTAAATTAGGATACTTGTTAGAGCAACCAATCCTTGGTGAGAATATAAACCCGTAAGTGCCTACAATTTTAGAAACAGAACTCAGTTGCCCCGTTTTGGACTCGGAAACTTTACACACTATTAGCAATAGTAGTTAGTATTATGAGTATCGATACTTAGGAGAGGTCACTCCTTACTCAGGGTTAGCGACCCAAGTACATATTACTAAGATTCAGGTGGAAACTCAATTAAACATTTTGGGGCTAGATCGTGACCAGAAAATCGGTTTAGTGTAAACTTACAACCTATATTATACCAAGTGATTGATACGAGTTACTATTTAGTTAAGCACATATTACCTACGCATATACCTTTTTAGCGCCTAGATTCCGCTTCAACTTTATTTATACGAGTTTTATTTGTTTTACTTGCGTGTGTACAAAACCTTTTACTATTTACATATATATGTTCTAATGTCGCTCCGTCCCTTTTACTTATGACGTCATGATATATATATTTCTATTTTTGGAAACTTTTAACGAAACTCAAAACTGTAACTCACTCACTACTTTATGTAGTTGACACTTTATCTTATGTTTCAGGAAACCAAATGTAAGGATACTAAGTGCATACCATGGATGGGTCAGGCATGTCACGTGAACTCAAGAGTTGGGAAAAGACCTATTTTATTATTTTGGAAATTTTGTTAAACAAATTAATCATGTATTTTGTTATGTGATACGATAAATGCTTGGTTATTTCAAACTTGTAAACTCATATTTTCCATCGAAATGACTTGAAACCGTGTGTTCTATTTATAACTCGTGTAATGATATCGTTGCTCTTCACATCTCGTGTTTCCGCTTTAGCGGGGTGTGACAGACTTGGTATCAGAGCACAGGTTATAGTGAAAAACGATTTTAAGAATTTTTCAAAATTTTTGAAACCAAACTATAACCAAGGCTTTTTCGGAAAAATCATTTCACGAGCTTTCGAACTTTAGTGGATTAATTCCGCAATTGCATGAATTGCTTTTAACTAGGCGTAACTTGATCAACTATGCCTAGTTCAAAATAAATTATGCGAGAACGGAAAGTAATTGCTATTGTTAAACGGTTTTCGAGTCGAAAAATTCCCGGTCTTATCCATTCCCGATTCTCACGTGACTGACCCACACATGCACTGTCGTTTACATTTTCCTTATTTCCCTCCCCCCCTGTACTCACGTAACTCATTATTCTTAGATCCGACATGTCTCAATCGTCGCACTCCCGATCTCAGTCTCACTCCCGGTCACAGTCGCACTCACATACGCAAGCCGTCTACACGCCAGGAGTCTCGGAAGATTTCTCCGCACCAGAGGCTCAGCACCACGAGACCACTGACCCGACCGAGGAGAACTCAATGGCTTTCTCGAGCAGCCACGGTACCTCTAGCCTAAGGACCATGCTACCAGCTGCTCCTCCGGTACCAGTTTCCGCACCACCCCAGCAGCGTGGACCCCGTGTCCGGATGACTGCGCGTAAGCAGGTCGTCCTTCATGGTCGTCTGCCTGATAAGATGAGGGGACAGACTCCCGACTCATCCAGAACAGCTCCTCCCGCAATGCCGTTCGTAGACCCGTACGTTGGAACTTCGCGTGCGCCAACGATGGATCGATACCATGGGGAGCGTCAGTTTCAGGAGCAGCAGACGCAACACCCCGACAACGCCGTACCATCTAGGCCGATGATGCCGTCTTCACTACCGTCGTCCCCACCGGCAGCGTTCCTTCAACTTCATCGAGAACTTCGGGGAATCGCCGAAGAGGCCCAATGGCAGGGTGTTGTTCTGTGTGAAGTCTCTGATGCTGCACACCGACTGTCTGAACAGTTGATCCGAGTCGTCACGTCGGCTTAAGCCACGTCGAGGACGGTGCAGTGTCTCGTCAGCGCTTGCTTGATTATAGGGACCCTAATTGCGGTCATATTAGCGAAGATGTTCCTTGAGAGACGTCTTTAGGCCCTTTCATTTTAGGTACTGTATCGCAAGCTTAAGTTGTAGTTTTCCATATGTAGACGACTTGGAACTAATCCGTATTTCACTTTATGTTGTATTGCACTAGTATTTGAACCTTTCACATTATGAACGTTGTAACAGACTACTCTTATCATGGGATGGAAATTCTACCATCATAATTCTTACTTGTTTATTATGCTTGAGTCCTTTTCTCATTCCTTAATCGCTTATCGTGCGTGCGCTATCTATCTTTCCGATATACATTATTGTTCTATGTCCTTATTTCATATCCTTATTCGTGCGTTCTAAACTAGTTTCCTTCTTTCCATTGTAGAATCATGCCTCCTAAGAGAAGCCGCGCCGACCTATTAGCCGAGCAAATTACCGTGCAGCTCAAAGCAGCACTCCCAAACATGATCGCCCAGATCATCACTGGGGTCAACAACGAAATTTTATGGGATGATAACCCCAACATCAGCCACCTGGAGAACAACGGTGACAATAACCTTCACCTCTTCCCAGCTACTATCAAACAAGAGGAAGGTGAAAACCTCGGAAGCATTAAACCCCTTCTCCCTCATGTATCAATCAAACAGGAAGAGGACGAGAACTTTGGAACCAACAGCCTCCCTTTCCCTCCAGCCCGCGTCCAGCGAAAGGAGAGTAAGAAAAGGAAGGCTCATCGTCAACCAACAAGGAGCAACATCAACAAGAAACCCACACCAGGAACCCGAACATACACCGGGTCTCTCCCTAAGTGTCCCAACTGAACCCTCCACCATGTTTGAAACTGCCCGGTGTGCCACAAGTGCCAGAAGGTGGGGCACTTCATCAAATACTGCTCGGATAGAACGAACAACCAAGGCACGAAGCCGGTGTGCTTCGAATGCGGAAGCGACAAACACCGCCATAATACTTGCCCCATATTGCAGACAACAAGAACTTTTAGGACTCTCACAATCACTGCCAAAGAGGCAAGGCAGCATCCCAATGCCGGAACAGGAACATTTCCGGAGAATAACCATTTTACATCTATATTATTCAGTTAAGGTGCAATGGAAGCTTGGTATCCTTAGGTCCTAGAACCCTTATTAATCTAGGCTTTAAAATCCTGAAGGATAGCTTCACTAAAGAATACGCTACTGGTTGAGAAATCGAAACTGAGGACGTAATTCTAGATTGTTCAGCGTACCTATTCAATGAGCCCTTCCCCATCGATCTCATCCCTTTAGGACTGAAAGGTCTCGACATCAGCATCAGAATGG
Source organism: Senecio squalidus (assembly GCA_910822075.1). NCBI lineage: Eukaryota > Viridiplantae > Streptophyta > Magnoliopsida > Asterales > Asteraceae > Senecio > Senecio squalidus. The sequence continues at coordinate 38,673,617 of CAJVGC010000001.1, read as the reverse complement.
GCTGGTTAGCCCGATCCGGAGTTGAAATTGTTTGTTTCGACAAATTCGTTCTAGTACATCATCCGGGGAAGAAAGACGCATCTCTCGCGATGTGCATCAATTCGAGTGAACTCAATAAACTGACCGTCAAGAACCGATACCCTCTCCCTCGAATTGGCGACCTATCCGATCAGTTGCAGGGTGCAACTTACTTCTCAAGGATCGATCTCCGCCCAAGGTATCATTAGGTTCGAGTCAATGAAACCGATACTTTTGAAACCTCCTTCCGAACTTGCTACGGGCATTTCAAATATCTCGTTATGCCATGCGGTCTAACCAACGCACCGTCAGTGTTCATGGACTAGATGAACCGGGTGTGCACACCATATCTGGGAAAATTCGTAATCACATTCGCAAACGACATCTTCATCTATTCACGGGATAATAAAGACCACGTGAAACACTTGGAACTCATACTAGAACTCTTTAGGGATCAGAAGTGGTACGTGAAACTCTTAAGATGTAAATTCTGACTCCGGGAAGTACACTCCCTTAGTCTAGCGATCAATTAGGAGGGAATTCGCGTAGACCCAGCCAAAATCAAAGCGATTGAGAAATAAAAAGCTCCAACGTCCCCTAAGGAAATCCAACAACTCCTAGGATGGGCGGGCTACTAACGGAGGTTCATTTACAATTTCTCAAGGATCGCTAAGCCATTGACCGAAGTCACTTCAAAATATGCAGTTCCCTTTGGGGCAAAGAACAGAAGGAACCATTTCAGAAGCTCAAAAATTGGAATCGCTAGAGCTCAGAGCGAAGCATTGAAACCCGAGAACCTTAAGGAAGAGACACTACAGAACACCGTGAGGAAATTCGAGCTTAATCCGGACGGAATCCACTACTTCGAGAACCGAGCGTAGGTTTCGAGATCCGAAAACCTTCGAAAACTTTTACTAGTCAAGGGACACCGTCCCAGACATTCCATCCACCCAGAATCCGACAATTGTACAAAGACCCCCCGAGAATATTATTGGTGGCCAGACAGGAAGAAGGATATCGCCTTGTACGCGACTAAGTGCTTAACTGGCCCTGAGGTCAAGGCATCAGGCCTACCGCAACCGCCAGAGATCCCCTGTGGAAGTGGGAACAAATCTCCATTGACTACATCACCAAACTGCCCCGTACGGCAAGAGGTAACGACATGATTTGGATAATCGAGGATCGAATGACGAAGTCTGCACACTTTCTACCGGTACGTGAAAACCACCCGATGGAGCAGTTCGCTCAGATCTACATCAACGAAATCGTCTCTCGTCACGGAACACCTCTCACCATTATCTCCGACAGGGATAGTTGGTTCACGTCCCGCTTTTTGAATGCCCTTCAGAAACCGCTCGGGACGCAACTAGACCTCAGTACCGCTTACCATCCCCAGACCGATGGTCAGGGTGACGGAAGATCCAAACACTTGAGGATATGCTAAGAGCGTGCGTAGTTGACTTCGGAGGAAGTTGGGACGCTCACCTCCTTTCGGTCGAGTTGTCCTATATCAGCAGCTACCACGTTAGCATCAAGTGTGCACCATTCGAGGCCTTACACAAGTGTCAGCCACCGCTTTGTTGGTTAGAAGCTGGCGATCGACAACTCACAAGGCTTGATATCATCCAGGAAACCATGGACAAGAGTGCTACCAATCGGAAGGACCGAAGACATCTCGTACCCGACAGAAGAGCTACGCCGACAACCGGAGGAAACCCTTGAGTTCCAAGTTGGCAATAGAGTGCTTCTCAAAATATAGCCATGGGAGGGGGTAATTCGCTTCGGGAAGTGCGGCAAGCTAAGCCCGAGGTACACCGATCCATTTGAGGTAATAGAACGAATCGACCCGGTTGCGTATTGACTCCAACCTCCGCAGATTCTCTCCAACGTTCACAACGTATTCTAGGTCTCGCACTTGAAAACGTGTTTATCTGGTGAGACCATCGTCATTCCACTCGACGAGGTCCAGATCGACAACAAGCTCAACGTTACCGAAGAACCGCTTGAGGTTGTAGACGAGAGGTCAGACAACTCAGGAAAAAATCGTGTTCCTATTGTCAAGTGGAATTCCCGACGTGGTCATGAATTCACGTGGAAATGTGAGGACCAAATCCGTCAGAAGAATCCACATCTATTCAGGAACACTTCTCCATGAAGGGACGAACTAAATTTCGGGACGAAATTTCTTTCAACCCGGGGAGAATGTGACAACCGTTAAAAATTTCAGGTGAAAAGCGTGCTCTATATCCTTTAAAGTGTCCGTCTTGCCTTTAACCATACTTTTACCGAGAACGCGTCCGTGTCGGAATCAAATTCGGAATCAAAATATCTAAGTGCCAACTTTTTAGTATCCTCATAATTATAAGTTAGAAGGTCTATGCCAAATTTGTCGGTTAACGCATTCTTTATACACGAGATATCGTGCTTTTGCTCTTGTGTACTCCTTTACCGAAATCGTGCGAATCTCGAATCGAAAGTGAAAATATAATATTAAATAAACCTAATATAAATTAAATCAAAGTATTAACTTTCCTAAGTTCAACGCAAAAAGAATCGTGAGCCGAAACTCCTTAACGGTCGAAAACAAGTCTGCCGAACCAGCAGACCAGCCAGCAGCTTGCAGGGCTTCGAGCCGGCGGCTGAGCCCCTCCAGCCGACGGCTGGAAGTGTCTGGTCAGGCTTTGGTGACTCATTCTTGCATGAAAAATCGATTGGGACAAGTGGTCTAAACTCGATGGACTCCCCCTTTATGCCAGAAATCTCTGCCCAATGCTCTTTTATATCATTTTCTTCTTTTCTTTTCACTTTCTTTCATTTCTATCATTTTGGTTTATAACCAAAACACACACACACTTCCTTTCTTCTCGTCATTTTATCTCAACCTCCACAATCAAAACAGGTTTTAACCATCAAAAACAGCAACTAAAATCACAAAAAATCACCATCCAAACTCACACAAATCGTCCATAAAGTAAGGGGTCACAAAGGAAGCTTTAAATCAGGGAGTTTTTGGAAGAGTTCCTTTATCTTTTGAAGCTATCTTCATCCAAACCGTTCAACATCGGTAAAAAATCTTTAAACTCACTGTTATTGTATAAATCTTAACTTGCAATGGATGATCTAAGGTTGGAGACAAATGGTTTTTAAAAATCTAAAACGTTTTCTTATTTAAAAACAAGTTTTCTCATAGATTTACAAGTTCTGATGATAAATCTAAAGGAAACTGTGACTTTTGCTTAAAAATGTATATATTGAGTTATACAGTTTGCATGTTCGAATCTAACACTAAAACGGGGCTCAAAATCGAAAAAATAACGAAAACTAGAAACTGGCCGAAGCCTCTGGCCGCGGCTGGAGACACTCAGCCGGCGGCTTTCACACCACCGCTATAGCGGAACACGGAATGTGAGAGCTGGAATATCATTACACGGTCATAAGCAAATTTAAACGATTCAGTCATGTTTCATTTAAAATAAAATAGTTTCAAGTTTCAACAACCAAGCAGTTCACAAATTTAACTTAAGTACAAATACAAAGTTTCCAAAACAAATTCCCAAAAATAAGGTCTTTCCCAAGTGCGCCTCACGTAACCATAGTGACCCTTCCTTTCCAAGCATTCCAACACTTACACTAATTTCCTGAAACATAAGATAAAGTGTCAACTACATAAAGTAGTGAGTGAGTTACAGTTTAGAGTTTCGATAAAGTTTCCAAAAAATAGAAAGTACATGAAAATAGTGACGTCATAAGAAAAAGGAACGGAGCGACGTTAGAACATATGTAAATAGTAAAAGGTTTGTACACACGCAAGTAAAATAAATAAAACTCGTATAAATAAAGTTGTAGCGGAATCCAGGCGCTAAAAAGGTATATGCGTAGGGAGTATGTGCTTAACTAAATAGTAACTCGTATCAATCACTTGGCATAATATAAATAGTAAGTATACACTAAACCGATTGTGTGGTCCTGATCTAGCCCAAAAATGTTTCAATAAGTTTCCAACTGAATCTTAGTAATATGTACTTGGGTCGCTAACCCTGAGTAAGGAGTGACCGCTCCTAATAAGTATCGATACCCATAATAACTAACGGCTATTGCTAATAGTGTATAAAGTTCCTGAACCAAAAACGGGGCAAATGAACAAAGTTTCCAAAAGTAGCAGTAAGTCACTTACGGGTTTATATATTCATCAAGGATTGGTCGCTAACAAGTATCCTAAATTTAGTTAACCGGCTAAGGCATCAACACATATACGCATAATAGTTTCACAAGTTTCCAAGTTTCCCAAGTTTCAAAGTTTCCAAAGAGTTTCAATAAGGTTTCGTACAAGTTTCCAAAGTTTACGAGTTTCATAAGTTTAAAATGTTTCAAGTTTCTAAAGTTTCACACAAGTTTCCAAAAGTTTCAATAAGGTTTCAAAAGTACCAAGTTTCCAATTGTTTCAATAATTCGCAAATAGTTTCAAATGTTACAAAGCATATAATCTTATGTTTCCCCCAAATAATGTTTAAAAGAACAAAGTAAAACAAAGTGGGGTTGTAACTCACGGTTTGCGAAGATAATAGCACGAAAGAAGCGGAACGCGTCGGGAATCACAGATGACCTAAAACACCGGAATGTTGTACAAGTTTTATTAGTAATAAATTGAGTTATGTTAAGTTCCAATTTAACATTTTTAAATCCCATTTTCTTATACTTAGATTCTGTCCCAAAAAGATTATCACGGAAAAGTTTATAAGATTCATGTGTTCGTGTACGTTTTATAGTCCGATAAGTCCAATTATGTCCAAAAGTGTCCAAGTTCAAAGTTAACGTGAATAAGTTATAGAACCCTTAATTACTGAAGTTGGTGTATATTTTATGGTGAAATTTGGGCAGCGCTTCCGCGCTATAAAAAATTATGTCCATTTTCAAATCACTTTCCCGCTTTAAAATACACAATAGTAACCAATAGAACGAATAATACACATGTCTCAATCCAAAAGCTTTTCCAACCAATTTATTTACCAAAAACAGTAAGCTTTCCCTAACATATATTCTGTGACAATTTAGTTTAGCTTATTTTTACGTTTAGAGCTTTTAAAACGACAGAAATGAAGAACAACAGTATTCAGGCGGCGGCTGGAGACACTCAGCCGCCGGCTCGACTTTAGCCGTCGGCTGAGAACCTTCAGCCGCCGGCTAAAAGCCTTCGGCCAGTTTCAATATTACGTTATTTTTTTTTTTTTTAGCTTGTTTAACGGTTAGATTCGACATGTTAAAAGTGTAGATCTATTATAAAAACTCGTTTTTAAGCAAGAAAACGTTTTAGATCCTTATAAAAACATATTTTCAGGTTATAAATTTTACATGCAAGTGATTATTTAAGCAAAAAGAGTAAAATAAAGGAGTTTTACCGAAGGAAAATGCTTTGGATCGGTTGGATGAGATTTGGCTTCAAAAACTTCTTCAAAAACCCGATTTAAACCTTTCCTTTTGATACCCTTTTCTTCTAGGACGATTTGTGTATGCTTGATGGTTGATTTTTGATGTTTATGGACTGTTTTAATGGTGAAATGTTTCTGGATTGTTGTTTTTCTTGAGAGGAAATTAGAGAGAATATGAGAGAGTGTGTGTGTGTAATTCAAAATGGAAGTGAAAAGTGATTAGGGGTGTGTGGGGAAGGCCAAGACTGGTCTTGGGGGTCTCAAATGACAGTAATTACTGTCCAATCCCGAGTTAGGGGTGTTGGTCCAATGAGTTTACATGCAAAAATGAGTCATCGTCCAGCTGGACAGCGGGATTCAGCCGCCGGCTGACTAAATCCAGCCGCCGGCTGGATGGGAATTCCAGCTTTGTGACGTTTTAAGTTTTCCGTTATAATTAGTTAAGGACTAGAATCTTTTGGTTTCCGTTATGAACTTAGTCAAGTTCTTGTATTGTTTATTTGGTGTTAGGATTTATAAATTGATTCCGACTTTTGGTTCCGACAATAAAAGACCAAAAATTTGAACTCGACAATATGAACACGATAAAGAGTAACTAGAGAATCGAACCGATTAAGTAACTGAGAAATCACCTGAAATTTAGCGGTTGTCACATCATCCCCGGGTTGAAAAGAATTTCGTCCCGAAATTTGACTCGTCCAATCAGGTAGAAGTATCTTTGAACAAATGCGGATACTTTTGACGTATTTGGTCTTCACGTTCCCATGTGAATTCGTGACCACGTCGGGAGTTCCAACGAACCTTGACAATAGGAACTCGGCTTTGTCTGAGTTGCTTGACCTCTCGATCTACAACTTCAAGCGGTTCCTCGATGAAATTGAGCTTGTTGTCGATCTTGACCTCGTCGAGCGGGATGACGATGGTCTCATCAGATAGGCACTTTTTCAAGTGCGAGACATGGAACACGTTATGAACATTGGAAAGAACTGGCGGGAGTTGGAGTCGATACGCTACTGGACCAATACGCTCGATAACTTCAAACGGTCCGGTGTACCTTGGGCTTAGCTTGCCGCGTTTCCCGAAGCGAACTACCCCTTTCCATGGCGATACTTTAAGAAGTACCCGATCGCCAACCTGGAACTCAAGGGGTTTTCGTCGGTTATCGGCGTAGCTCTTCTGCCGAGTACGGGACGTCTTCAGTCGTTCTCTGATGGTGGTGATCTTGTCGATGGTTTCTTGAACAATGTCGAGCCTTGTGAGCTGTCGATCACCGGCTTCTAGCCAACAAAGCGGCGACCGGCACTTACGTCCATATAAGGCCTCGAACGGAGCACACTTAATGCTAGCGTGGTAGCTGTTGTTGTATGAAAACTCGACCAATGGAAGATGAGTATCCCAACTTCCTCCAAAGTCAACTACGCATGCTCTAAGCATATCCTCAAGCGTTTGGATCGTCCTCTCGCTTTGACCGTCGGTCTGAGGGTGGTAAGCTGTGCTAAGATCTAGTCGCGTCCCGAGAGATTTTTGAAGCGCGTTCCAAAAGCGGGACGTGAACCGACTATCCCTGTCAGATATGATGGAGAGAGGTGTCCCGTGGCGAGAGATGATCTCGTTGATGTAGATTTGCGCGAATTTCTCCATCGAGTGAGTTTCTCGTACCGGCAAGAAATGAGCAGACTTTGTCAAACGGTCCACAATTACCCATATTGTGTCGTTACCCTTTGCCGTCCGGGGTAACTTGGTAATGAAATCCATGGAGATTTGTTCCCACTTCCACATAGGAATCTCCGGTTGCTGCAGTAGTCCTGAGGGTTTCTGATATTCCGCCTTGACCTTGGAGCAAGTAAGGACCTTGGCCACGTACAAGGCGATATCCTTCTTCATGCCCGGCCACCAATAATACTCCCTAAGGTCCTTGTACAATTTGTCGGATCCTGGGTGAATGGAGTATCGGGAACGGTGGCCCTCATCCAAGATTAGCTTTCGAAGATCCTCGGACTTCGGAATCCATGCTCGGCCCTTGAAGTAGTGAATTCCGTCGGACTTGCGTTCGAACTCCTTCTCATGATTGTGCAAAGTTTCTCCCTTTAGGTTTTCGGGCTTCAACGCTTCTCGCTGAACCTTGGCGATTTGCGTTTGAAGGTTTGTCTGAATCTGGATACCTAACGCTCTAACCCGAGATGGCTTCACCCTTTCCTTCCGACTCAGGGCGTCTGCTACTACGTTTGCTTTACCCGGGTGGTACTTGATCTCGCAATCGTAGTCGCTCAGCAGTTCAATCCATCTCCTCTGCCTCATGTTGAGCATCTTCTGGTCTAGAATGTGTTGAAGACTCTTATGATCCGTGAAAACCGTGCACTTAGTCCCATACAAGTAGTGTCTCCAGATCTTTAGTGCAAACACGACTGCTCCCAGCTCGAGGTCGTGAGTAGTGTAGTTCTGTTCGTGAACCTTGAGTTGTCTTGAAGCGTAAGCGATGACTTTGTCTTTCTGCATAAGGACACACCCAAGTCCTTGATGGGATGCATCGCAGAATACTACGAAGTTATCCGTACCCTCTGGTAGAGACAAGATCGGTGCGTGGCAAAGCTGGTGCTTGAGTTTCTGGAAGGATTCCTCCTGCTTCGTACCCCAAACAAAATCCTTATCCTTCTGAGTGAGCTCGGTGAGTGGCTTAGCGATCTTCGAGAAATTCTCGATGAACCTTCGATAATAGCCGGCCAACCCTAGGAATTGACGAATTTCCGTAGGAGTCGTCGGGGCTTGCCATTTCTCGATCGCTTCTATCTTAGCCGGGTCTACATGGATCCCTTCTTGGTTGACCACATGACCAAGGAAATGTACTTCCCGGAGCCAGAATTCACACTTTGAGAATTTGGCGTACAGTTTCTGTTCTCGGAGGAGTTCTAAGATGAGTTTCAAGTGTTTCGCGTGGTCCTCCTTGTTCCTCGAGTAGATAAGAATGTCATCAATGAACACGATCACGAATTTGTCCAAATAAGGTCTACACACCCTGTTCATCAAGTCCATGAACACCGCTGGTGCGTTGGTTAGACCGAATGGCATGACAAGGAATTCGTAATGACCGTAACGGGTACGAAAAGCGGTTTTTGGAATGTCGGTCTCGCTGACACGAACCTGATGATAACCCGAACGGAGGTCGATTTTCGAGAAATAAGTTGCACCCTGCAACTGGTCGAAAAGGTCATCGATCCTCGGGAGTGGGTATCGGTTCTTGACGGTCAGCTTGTTCAGTTCGCGGTAGTCGATGCACATACGAAAGGATCCGTCTTTCTTTTTAACGAAGAGTATGGGGGCTCCCCAGGGGGACGAGCTAGGACGAATAAGACCATGATCCAAAAGTTCCTGAAGCTGTTTGGACAGCTCTTGCATCTCCGGTGGGGCTAGACGGTACGGTGTCCTAGCGACCGGTGCTGCACCAGGAACGAGGTCTATCCGGAATTCCACTTGTCGATGCGGAGGTAGCCCGGGCAAATCTTCGGGAAAGACTTCAGGGTGATCCTTGACTACTGGAATATCTTGAATACGGATCTCCTTGGGTTTACGTTCGACAACGTGAGCAAGGAACGCGTCACAGTCCTTCTCGAGGTACTTACGCATTTTTATGGACGACACGAGACGGAGTGATCGTCCGGGTTTGTCTCCTTGAACAACTAAAGTTTCAGTGTCGGAAAGAGGGATGCGGATGAGTTTGTCAAAACAGACAATTTCGGCTCGGAAACGAGAGAGCCAGTCCATTCCGACGATAACATCGAAGCTTTTCAGCTCGATTGGAATTAAATCAATAGGGAAAGTTTTATCGGACAGGCATATGGAACATCCTACGATTATATCCTTAGCTTCGAACTCCTGACCGTTAGCGTACTCTATGGTGAAGCTATCCTTAAGAACCTTAGATCCTAAGTTAATGAGGGGTCTAAATTCTAAGGACACAAAGCTTCTTTCGGCACCAGAATCGAACAAAACGGATGCATAATGGTTATTAACAGGAAACGTACCGTTCACCGCATTCGGGTCCTGCCGAGCCTCTTCAGCTGTGAGTGCGAATGCACGTCCTCGACCTCGCCCGCCTTGGTTAGGTTGGGCGTTTCGGAGTCTTGGGCAAACATTCCGGAGGTGCTGGTCACTTCCGCACTCGAAGCACACCGGCTTCTGACCTGGAGCTGCCAACTTGTCCGGGCAATACTTAGCAAAGTGCCCTTCCTTCTGGCACCTCAAACACACGGGACAGTTACCGTGGTGGTGGAAATTGCACTTGTTGCACTTGGGGTTCGTCCCCGTGTATCGATTTCCAGCTGGTGGAGGTGGCGGTGGCGGTGCTACTGCTGCTATGGCAAGATTGCGGGTGGTCTTCTTCTTCTTGTTCCTATCACTCCGCCTTGGGGTCTGGTCAGACTTTCTTTTCTCACCCGACTCCTTCTTGGATGAGGTAGGAGCGGTGAGTAGGTTGCTTGTGAGGCGGTGAGCTAGGATGATGGCACTCTGGAGGGTCTGGGGTTCCTTGGTGAGAACCATTCCCCTGATTTCAGGAACAAGACCGGAGACGTACAGGTCAATCTTGCTCTCTTCGGGAGTTACTAGCCTTGGGACCAGTCGGGCCAACTCATGGAATCGGGTAGTGTACCCTTCGATGTCGTTTCCGACCATCTCGTGATTCCAGAGCTCGGCTTCGAGCTTTTTGATTTCCCCTTTGGGGCAGTACTCCTCAATCAGGAGGTTCTTGAATTGCTCCCAGGTGAGAGCATAGGCGGTCTCGCGTCCTCTGTTGCGGACCACACTGTTCCACCAAGTCAGCGCTTTTCCGTGCAACACGCAGGAGGTGTATTGCACTTTCATAGCTTCGGCACATCCACTGATGTGCAGCACCGACTCGATGCTCTCAAACCATGATACCAGGCCTACGGCACCAGTTGTGCCATGGAATTCCTTGGGCTTGCAGGCCATGAAACTTTTGTAGGTGCAAGCTGGTGGGTTTGGGGGTTGCTGTTGATTCTGGTGGTTATTCTGTTGTTGCTGCTGCTGCTGTTGCTGCTGTTGCTGTTGCTGATGGTGGTTGTTGACGTTAGCATTGATCCCTGCAGTGATCTGGGCGATCATGTTGGGCATCGCTGCGTTCAACTGCTCAGCGACCTGCTCAGCGATGATACTGGCATTGGTACGGGGTGCCATGATTCTACAACAGACAACAGATTCAGTTTAGAACGCACGATTAGAATATGATAAGAATTTAATTCAATGAACAAGTTAACAATCACGCAAGAGTAAGGTAATAGAACAGATAGTACACGCACGACAAGGTTTCAAGAGATTCACACGATACGGATTCATACGTAAGAAAATGATTCAACACAGTACAAGATTCACAAGACAAGGTAATAATTGATAATAATAAATGGAACTTCATTCATTAAGATAACAATAAGTTGAGTACAAGGTTCAAAATAGAAGAAGTACAGTACAATACAGTATGGAAATGATGAAAATGGCTCGAAGCTGTGTACATTTGAAAATTACAACTCGGCCTACAGTACTAAAAATAGAAGGAGAAGGCTAGTGGCGTTTCTCTAGGAGCATCTTGGCCATCATGACCACGATCAAGGTTCCCATTACCAGACACGCCCCTACGAGATGTTGCACAGTTCGTGCCGTGGCTCGTGTCGATGCGATAACTCGCAGTGCCTGCTCGGACAAATGGTGTGCCGCGTCGGTGACTTCGCTGATGAGGAGTCCCTGTTGTTGGTTCTCCTCTGCGAGAGCCCTAACCTCGCGGTGCAGGAGCAGGAATGCGGCTGGTGGGGGTGACTGGAGAGTGGGTGGCATCATAGGTAGGGAGGTTCCGGCCTCCTGAGCATGTCGCCGCTCCTCAAGGAACTGACGTTCCCACGCATAGCGTTCCATTACTGGAGTGCGTAGGGCGGGGTCGTAAGGTTCCACAAAGGACTGAGGAGGTGCGGGTCGGAACGGACCCGGCTGCTGGCGCGCGGTCAACCTAGCGCGGAGCCCTTGGGGCTGCGGTGGTACAGTGACAGGCGCTGGAGGAGGGGGTGGAAGCACAGATCTCGGGCTGGATCCGTGACTGCTACTGATCGTCATCGATGTGTCCTCTGTTGGGTCATGTCACACCCCGCTAAAGCGGAAACACGGAAGTGTGAAGAGCTGGAAAATCATGTCACAGGTCATACAAACATAACGGTAAAAGAGTCATTCATTCAAAATAAAAAGTAAATGTTTAAAACAATTTGAACAACCGAAAGATAAATTGTTTAACACAACGACACATGGTTAAAAGTGTTCATAAAATAATTCCCAAAACAACTGGCCAAGGTCTTTCCCAACAACGTCCTCACGCGACCGCTTTGACCCATCCACGCCATGCATCATGAGCTTACACTAAATTTCCTGAAACATAAGATAAAGTGTCAACTACGAAAACGCAGTGAGTGAGTTACAGTTTAAATAGTGGCATAAAAAGTATGAGTAAAGTATATAACGTAAGGGTTTCCCAACGGGAAGATTAGCGGAGAAAGTCGCTTAAAAAGTTTATATACTTGTAAAGTTTAAGTATCGGGCGAATTGTGCCCTAACTTGTAAAGACTAAATAGATTCACATTTAGTCAAATAGTAACAGCGGATAATCATCGCTAAAAGTTTATAAGTTTATGCGTAAATAACTAAATAGATTTCTTGTATCAATCCCTTGGCATCTATAACTAAGTGTTCACACTAATCCGATTATCAACCGAGAGGCCCCAACTTCCCGCCTCTCAAACGGAAAGTTAAAAGAGAGAAATTCAGTAATATGTACTTAGACTGCCATCTAAGCAAGGAACGGTTATTTCCTAAGTATCGATACCCATAATTACTATACGGCTTAAGTAGTTAATAGTGTGTAAGAGAGAAACTAAAACATGGGTGGGCACTGGGAAAGCTTATCATTTTAAAAAGAGAGAGTATCACGTCACTTAGAAACATGTTATAGTTCCATCAAGGGTCGGTTACGCATACAAGTATCAATAAGTAGTTGAGATAAAGAGATACATAACAATTATAAGTAGAGAAAGAGATGTTTTACGCATATGAGATTAAGTAGACGTTTCAGTGTCATAGTTTGATAAATCAAGTTTAGGTTTAATAAATCAAAGTTTGATAAATCAAGGTTTCAGTATTGCAAGTTGTTTTGTAAAGTATAACATGCAAATAATCTTATGTTTCCCCCAAAATGTAAAACATATAAATAAGGGGTTGTAACTCACGGATTGCGAAGAGATCGGAAACTTGGAATGCGTCGAAAAGTATAAGCCGGGAATCACGGATTGCCTATTAATACCAAGGTAGTTTAATGAGTGTTATATTATTAAGTTCTTA
>CAJVGC010000001.1:38615943-38660686 GCA_910822075.1 Senecio squalidus | reverse complement strand
AAACCACCCGATGGAGCAGTTCGCTCAGATCTACATCAACGAAATCGTCTCTCGTCACGGAACACTCTCACCATTATCTCCGACAGGGATAGTTGGTTCACGTCCCCGCTTTTTGAATGCCCTTCAGAACACCGCTCGGGACGCAACTAGACCTCAGTACCTACCATCCCCAGACCGATGGTCAGGGTGACGGAAGATCCAAACACTTGAGGATATGCTAAGAGCGTGCGTAGTTGACTTCGGAGGAAGTTGGGACGCTCACCTCCTTTCGGTCGAGTTGTCCTATATCAGCAGCTACCACGTTAGCATCAAGTGTGCACCATTCGAGGCCTTACACGGACGTAAGTGTCAGCCACCGCTTTGTTGGTTAGAAGCTGGCGATCGACAACTCACAAGGCTTGATATCATCCAGGAAACCATGGACAAGAGTGCTACCAATCGGAAGGACCGAAGACATCTCGTACCCGACAGAAGAGCTACGCCGACAACCGGAGGAAACCCTTGAGTTCCAAGTTGGCAATAGAGTGCTTCTCAAAATATAGCCATGGGAGGGGGGTAATTCGCTTCGGGAAGTGCGGCAAGCTAAGCCCGAGGTACACCGATCCATTTGAGGTAATAGAACGAATCGACCCGGTTGCGTATTGACTCCAACCTCCGCAGATTCTCTCCAACGTTCACAACGTATTCTAGGTCTCGCACTTGAAAACGTGTTTATCTGGTGAGACCATCGTCATTCCACTCGACGAGGTCCAGATCGACAACAAGCTCAACGTTACCGAAGAACCGCTTGAGGTTGTAGACCGAGAGGTCAGACAACTCAGGAAAAAATCGTGTTCCTATTGTCAAAGTTCAGTGGAATTCCCGACGTGGTCATGAATTCACGTGGAAATGTGAGGACCAAATCCGTCAGAAGAATCCACATCTATTCAGGAACACTTCTCCATGAAGGGACGAACTAAATTTCGGGACGAAATTTCTTTCAACCCGGGGAGAATGTGACAACCGTTAAAAATTTCAGGTGAAAAGCGTGCTCTATATCCTTTAAAGTGTCCGTCTTGCCTTTAACCATACTTTTACCGAGAACGCGTCCGTGTCGGAATCAAATTCGGAATCAAAATATCTAAGTGCCAACTTTTTAGTATCCTCATAATTATAAGTTAGAAGGTCTATGCCAAATTTGTCGGTTAACGCATTCTTTATACACGAGATATCGTGCTTTTGCTCTTGTGTACTCCTTTACCGAAATCGTGCGAATCTCGGAATCGAAAGTGAAAATATAATATTAAATAAACCTAATATAAATTAAATCAAAGTATTAACTTTCCTAAGTTCAACGCAAAAAGAATCGTGAGCTTTCGACGAACGAAACTCCTTCACGGCTGAGCCTCTCCAGCCGGCGGCTGGATGAGTCTGGATAGGTCTTGGTGACTCATTTTTGCATGAAAATTGATTGGGGACACTTGGCAAAACCCGATTTGACCCCCACATCTCCAGAAATTGTAGTCCCGAGGTGATAATATCATTTCCTTTAACCTTTTCTTTCATTTTGTTAATCACAAAACACACACACACATAGTGTTTTCTCTCCATTGTTATTCATTTCTCTTCAACCTTGCTGTAAATCCCAGCCATTATTCACCAAACAAACACCATAAACATTACAATAGTCGGTCCTATTCATCAAAGGGAGCAAGAGGTGGTGATTCTTCCGGGTTGTTCTTGGTTTCTTCATCATTTTTGGGTTTATTCTCCATCAAAATCTCCATCAAGATCAAGCTAGATCATCACACACTCTATTCTTTCGGTATAATAACTTTTACCCACTGTTTTTATTTTCATTTCATCATTTTTATACATGCATGTATCATCTAACATCAAATAAAGGTTTTTATAAAAGTTTCTATGGTGATTATCTAAAAACATAATTTTTATAAACTTTTACATTAGATCTTGATATGAAAAGAGGTTATTTGAAGGAATAAATGGATGTTATTAAAGGTTTTTAAGTTGCATGTTGAAATCTACCGAAAATACTCTTGAAAACGCTTAAAAACGCAAAATTTACGAAAATCCGGATCTGACTGAGGAGCTCCAGCCGACGGCTGGATCATCCCAGCCGGCGGCTGGATATGTGTGATGTCACAAAAATCGTCGTTTTGAGAACCTTAAACGTAAAAATAAGTCCAAATAACTTCATTACAGATTATGTAACTTTGAAAACTTGCTGTTTTTAATAAAGAAATTGTTTGATTGAGTTTGAGGATTTGAAACTATTATATTATCGTTTACATTGGTTGAAAATGATTGTTCAAAGCCGGAAAGTGTTTGAAAAATGGATTCAATTTTTATAGCGCGGAAGCGCTGCCCAAATTTCACCGTAAACTTATACCAAATCTCAGTAACTTAACATTTTGTAACATATACAAATCAACCTTGGACATTGACCCATTTTTGGACATAATCGGACTTATCGGACCTTAAAACGTACACGAACACGCATTATCATATAACTTTTCCGTAATAAACTTTTGGGACAAAATCTAAAGTATAAAGATTTAAGGTTTAAAATGTCGAAATGGAACTTTAACATAACTCAAATAATACCAATATATACTTACACAACATTTCGGTGCTTTAGGCCATCTTTGATTCCCGACGCGTTCCGCTCCATCCGTGCTTATTCGTATCTTTCTCCGCAACCCGTGAGTTACAACCCCACTTTCTTTTACTTTTGTGCTTTTAAACATTATTTGGGGGAAACATAAGATTATATGCTTTGTAACTTTCGAAACTATTTGCGAATTGTTGAAACATTTGGAAACTTGGTACCTTTGAAACTTTATTGAAACTTTGGAAACTTGAAACATTTTAAAACTTATGAAACTCGTAAACTTTGGAAACTTGTACGAAACTTGAAACTCTTAGGGAACTTTGAAACTTTGGGAAACTTGGAAACTTGTGAAACTAATATGCGTATATGTGTTGTTACTCCTTAATTGGTTAACTAAATTAGGATACTTGTTAGAGCAACCAATCCTTGATGAGAATATAAACCTGTAAGTGCCTATTATTTTAGAAACGGAACTCAGTTGCCCCGTTTTGGACTCGGAAACTTTACACACTATTAGCAATAGCCCTTAGTATTATGAGTATCGATACTTAGGAGAGGTCACTCCTTACTCAGGGTTAGCGACCCAAGTACATACTACTAAGATTCAGGTGGAAACTCAATTAAACATTTTGGGGCTAGATCCTGACCAGGCAATCGGTTTAGTGTAAACTTACAACCTATATTATACCAAGTGATTGATACGAGTTACTATTTAGTTAAGCACATATTACCTACGCATATACCTTTTTAGCGCCTGGATTCCGCTTCAACTTTATTTATACGAGTTTTATTTATTTTACTTGCGTGTGTAGAAAACCTTTTACTATTTACATATATATGTTCTAATGTCGCTCCGTCCCTTTTACTTATGACGTCATTATATATATATTTCTATTTGTGGAAACTTTTATCGAAACTCAAAACTGTAACTCACTCACTACTTTATGTAGTTGACACTTTATCTTATGTTTCAGGAAACCAAATGTAAGGATACTAAGTGCATACCATGGATGGGTCAGGCATGTCACGTGAACTCAAGAGTTGGGAAAAGACCTATTTTATTATTTTGGAAATTTGTTAAACAAATTAATCATGGTGATACGATAAATGCTTGGTTATTTCAAACTTGTAAACTCATATTTTCCATCGAAATGACTTGAAACCGTGTGTTCTATTTATAACTCGTGTAATGATATCGTTGCTCTTCACATCTCGTGTTTCCGCTTTAGCGGGGTGTGACAGATAATCTAGTTAATGGATTACCTAAAATGCATTATCGATTACTTGACCATTGTATTTTTTGTTTAAATGCTAAACAACATAAATCAAGTTTCAAACTTAAGACTCAAAATTCAGTAGAGACTGTTCTTCATCTTTTACACATTGATCTTTTTGGTCCAGTTAGTGTAAAAAGTCTTGGCATGAAATCTTATTGTTTAGTCATCACTGATGATTATTCAAGATTCTCATAGGTCTTTTTCTTTGCTCATAAACATGAGACAAATGAGATTATAAAAGACTTTGTTGTGAAAATTGAAAATCTTTGTGGTAAAAAGGTGAAAATCATTAGGTGTGATAATGGTATAGAGTTTAAGAATGCAACTTTGAATGAATTTTGTGCTCATAATGGAATTACTAGACAATATAGCTCTCCAAGAACACCTTAACAAAATGGCGTAGCTGAAAGGAAAAATAGGACATTAATTGAGGGAGCTTGAGCAATGTAAAGTGCATCATCTTTACTTGTTACTTTTTGGGCAGAGGCAGTGAACACTATGTGTTATGTCAATAACAAAACTCGTGGTGTTAAGAGCCTAGGAAAGACTTCATATGAACTATTCGCAGGGAGAAAATCATTTATAGGATTTTTCAAAGCTTTTGGATGTCCATGCTCAAATTTGAATACCAAAGATTTCAGATGAATTCCGTATTCCATATCTCCGAGATAACTTGTTATTGCTCTTAATTGTATTTACTGTAAACGTTTCTATGTTGGAATCGAAATCGGAATCAATAAATGTATCCTAATACCAATAAATACATAATGAACTTGCCTAAGTTCATTACATAATAATCATAAACTATCAACGAACGCAAATGTTTAACGATAACGAAAACTGGAAAAAAAAAACTAAAAATCCCGGAAAACTGCCTGGTGCGCCGCACCAAGGGCTGGGTGCGACGCACTGGTGCCCAGGACAACTTTTTTTTTTATTTTAGTTTCATGAGTCATTTGTGTATATAATACAAAAGCCACACCTGTCCAAGCACGAGAGGACCTCCCAAAGTTAGGGATTAAGTCTTTTAACCCATTTTCCTTCTCTTTTCTCTCATTTCTAACATCACAAACACACACACTTCATCCATTCTCTCCCTAGAGCTCCATTATTTCTAGTCACTTTGGTAGCAAAATCACACTAAAAATACCTACAAAAATCGTCTTAATAATCAAGGAAAGCAAGAAGGTGGTCAATCCTTGGGTGCATAAACGTTTTTCTTCATTTTGAAGCTTAAATCTCCAACAAATCACCATCAAAGCATTTCTCTCTGGTAAAAACTCTTCTATTTATTATTATTACTCATATAACTCATTGCATGTAAGATCAAGCACCTAAAAACATGTTTTTATCAAGTTTCATAACGATTTATATACAAAAACGGTTTTTTATAAACTATTACATAAACCTTTGTATTTGTGGTTGAAAATCCAAGATAAACTGTTATTATAAAGGGTTTTACTGTTTTTATCCATTGCATGTCGAAATCGACCATCAAGATAACAAACTTCACCACACAAAACGATTTTTGTAAAAGTCCAGGCACTGAGTGCCCCACACCCATGACCATTTTGCCGCACTCAGTGGTCAGATTGTTAAAAATCCGTCGTTTCCGTCACGATTTGTAACCTTGAGCTTATTTAATTAGAATCTGAATATATGAAACTGTAATGAACAATTTTTTGTGTTTATGGTGATTAATTAGTCTTATAAACATTATTTGATTCCGACGCGTTCCGAGTTCACTTCCGTACACGTTCTACCCTTCGCAATCCCTGAGTTACATCCCCTTTACTTCTATTATTTTCATACTTTCTGGGGGAAACATGAGAAATTAAATGCTTTTCATAGTTTATGTGCATATGTTTTTAATTATCATTACTGTGATTTCAAATGATTGATTGTTGTCTTAAATGCCACGGGTTGGAATCTCCGTAAACTCGTGATAGGAATATAACGAGACTTAAGTGCCTACTATCAGTTTTCAAAATAAGTGCCCGGTTTCATTTACACACGATTAGCTTGCTTAGCCGTATAACATTATGAGTATCGATACTTAGGAAATGACCGTTCCTTTCTTAGGTGGAAATCTAAGTACATATGCTAGTCATTCCGCTGCGTAAGATAGTGCGAAAGTAAGGGGCATTTCACGGTCGGGTTTTATTTGGTTTGGTGTGAACACTTATAGTCATATTATATCAAGAGGACCGGATACTTTATACAATCAGTATTTTCTTATACGCATTTTCTATACCCGTATATATATGGAGATATACGGTGCCGTAAACTTTTCTTTTAAGTATTTCTATACTTGTCGAAACCATTTTTAGTCAAGGATTAGAAAGCTTTAACTCAGTCACTACTTGTTGTAGTTGACAATTTTCTCATGTTTCGGGAGACGCAGTGTAAGGATCGAAGTGCATAGATTTTGGACGGGTCAGGAAAGTCACGTGATTCATGACTCGGGAGAAGACCTTATTGTCTATTTTGGGAATGTTATTTGATATATTTGCTTATGTATTGTCTGTAATGAAACGTTAAATACTTGGTTACCTTGAATTTGTAAACCTTTTATTTCTAATCTTAATGACTTGAAACCGTCAAATTTACTATGTCTCGTGTTATGATATCGACGCTCTTCACATCCTGTGTTTCCGCTTTAACGGGGTGTGACAGACTTGGTATCAGAGCACAAGGTTATAGTGAATACGGGTTTTCAAATTTTTCAAAACAAAACCAAACTATAACCAAGGCTTTTTCAAAAATCATTTCACGGGTTGAAACTTTAGTGGATTAATTCCGCAATTGCATGATTCGTTTCCAACTACGTGTAATTTGATCAACTACGCCTAGTTCGAAATAAATTATGCGAGAACGGAACGTAATCGCTATTGTTAACGGTTTTCGAGTCAAAAGTTCCCGGTCCCACTGATTCCAAATTGTCACATGACTAACCCGTACATGCATTTCATTTTTACATTTTTCCTTTTTCCCCCATACTCACGTGTACCGTTTATTCGCAGTTACGACATTTCTCGCTCATCTCACTCTCGTTCGGAGTCGCACTCCCACTCCCGAGTGGAGTTCTCCAACGAAGTCTCGGACGACTTCACAACTTCGGAGACTCAGCACCACAACACGACGGACCCATCTGAGAAGAGTTCGATGGTGTTCACCAGTAGCCATGGCACGTCCAGTCCAAGGACTGTGCTACCCGCCGCACCACCGGTGCCCGTTGCAGCGCCGCAGCAGTGACTGACCGCTCGCAAGCAGGTCGTCCTTCATGGTTGCTTACCGGATCATATGGTCGGACAGACGACTCCCGACCCAGCCAGAGCCACGCCTCCTCAGATGTCACTGCACCCCAAGGACCCATACGCGGCTTCGCGTACGTCGACCATGGACCGCTACCGATGGGAGCACCTCCACGGTTACTCGATGCAGTGTCCCGACGGCGCAGAACCGTATCGACCGCCAATGATGCCGCCTAGTCAGAGTTTCTCCCCTGCCGAGTATCACGCACTCCGTCGAGACCTCCAGGGACTCATTAAGGAGTCTGAGCAGCAAGCTCACCTCCTGTTCGAGGTCTCTGACGCAGCTCACCGCTTGTTTGAGCTGTCCATCCGAGTCATCTCCTCGACTCAATCTACTTCGAGGACTGTTCATCGCCTCGTGAGCGCATTCATGGTGATGGGGACTCTGATCGTTGTCATCTTGTTGAAGATGTTCCTGGACAGGCGCCGTTAGATTATTTACTTTTATTTCGTATTGTATTCGCACTTGTATTTGTATTTCATATTATCTTTATTATTATGAACCTTGTAACCAACTATGATTGTTGTTGAATGATTTTCTATATTTATTTTCCGTACTTTTCTATTATGCTTGAATTGTATTATTACTCCTTGATCGTTTATCGTGCGTGCACTATTTATCTTTCCGTAATTCTTCTTACGTTATAATTGTCGTTATTCATTATTTAAATTTCTATCGCTTATTCTAAACTGGTTTCCCTTTTCTGTTGTAGAATCATGCCTCCCAAGAGAAGCAATGCTAGTCTGATAGCTGAGCAGGTGGCTACACAACTTAACGCTGCCATTCCCGACATGATCGCTCAGATCACTGCTGGGATAAACCAGAGAAACCAGTAACAAAAGAACAACAACAACAACGACCAACACCAGAACGAAAACCAAAACCAAAACCAAAATCAACACCAAAACCCTAACCCGAACCAGCAAGGAAACTGCCCTAGTTGCACTTACAAGGGATTTATGGCTTGTAAGCCAAAAGAGTTTCACGGCACCACTGGTGTTGTAGGGCTACTCTCGTGGATCGAGAGTATCGAATAAGTCCTACACATCAGCCGTTGTGCTGAAACTGAGAAAGTGGAGTATGCCTCTTGTGTACTCCACGGACGAGCCCTATCGTAGTAGAACATCGTGGTCCAAACCCGAGGACGGGCCGCCGCCTATGCCCTTACTTGGGAAGATTTAAAGAAGCTCCTCATGGAGGAATACGGCTCCAAGGGCGAGGTACAGAAGCTCGAGACAGAGCTTTGGAACCACAAGATTGTCGGCAACGTCATCGACGGATACACTGCCCACTTCTATGGGCTGGCTAGGCTGGTTCCACAGATGGTAACCCCGGAGGAGAACCGGATCGACCGTTACATCTCCGGTCTCTCTTCTGAAATTAGAGGAATGTTCATCTCCTCGGAACCACTAACAATTCAAAGCGCGTTTGTCCTCGCGCACCGCCTGACAAACAACCTCCTCTCCTCACCAGCACCCGTCAAGAAAGAGGAAGGTGACAAAAGGAAGGATGATCACTAGGCGAGAAGGAGTGACCGAAACAAGACATCCAGAACCACCCGCAACTTCACGGTAACTGCTGCACCCTCACCCGGACCCCGAGCATACAATGGGCCGCACCCCAAGTGTAGCAAATGCAACTTCCATCATGCCGGGAACTGTCTGGTGTGCAACAAATGTAATAAGGTGGGACACTTTAGCAACTATTGCCGAGAAGGAACCAGTAATCAGGACAAGAAGCCGGTTTGCTTTGAGTGCGGAAGTGACAAACATTTCCGAAAGTCTTTCCCTAAGCTTCAAAACACTCAACAAAACCAGGTCGGGCAAGGCCGAGGACGTACGTTTGTAATCACCTCCGAGGAAGCCAAACATGACCCGAATGCAGTAACGGGTACGTTTACAGTGAACAACCATTATGCCTCAATATTATTCGATTTAGGAGCCGAGAAAAGCTTCGTGTCCTTCGAATTTAGACCCCTTATCAACTTAGGATCTAAAGTTCTTCAGGATAGCTTCACCATAGACTATGCTAATGTTCAAGAGTTTGAAGCTAAGGATGTAATCTTAGGATGTTCAATGTGTTTAGCCGATAACATTTTCCCCATCGACCTGATTCCCATTGAGCTGAAAAGTTTCGACGTCATCGTCGGAATGGACTGGTTGTCTTGTTTCCGAATACCCCTCTCAGACGGCGAAACCCTTGTTGTACAGGGAGACAAACCTGCACAACAACTCCTGATATCGCATATTTATATAGATATTTATATGCGATATTTGGTCATTTTCGTATTTAATTATGATGGATAGAATAGGATTTTTACATTTAATTGTGTGAAAAGTATTTTATTCAAGTGACAGGTTGAATATGATCGGAAAGTGGACATTTGGACGAAGAAATGCAAGTAAATGAAAGATATGGAATTAATATTGAGACATGCACGTGGGTTTGGAAAACAAATATTTATTTGTTTGGTAACTTTGGTTCACGGGTGGAAGAAAAAGAAGAAAAAGGGGAATATGCTACTACTCTCTATTTCACTAAGGATAAGGATAAGGATAAGAACAACATTCTATTTTAATAGATTTGTAATCCGACTCAAACACGAATTCTATCTAGTTTTTGCCTATAAATACAACCCCAAAACATCTAGAAAAATAATTCAGTCAATTATCATTCTTAAGTTCTGGAGCTGGTGAACACGTTTAGAAGCAAGGATTAAAGCTAGGAAGATCTCTTTTCGGCTAACGGTGATTACGACACGTTCGGCGATTTATTCGTTTGTTCTTTTCTCTTTTAGACTATTTTTCAGTATGATTTTTATAACTTTATTTGCTGTTTCAGACTTGAACATGAGTAGCTAAATTTCCGTTATGCTTGTTTGAACCATGGATCCTATTTGAAGTTTGTTTATCGTTATCGATTGTTTATGTTTTTGTGTTTAATCGTTGATCCTTAATTGCTTAAATTTTAGTATATTATCAGAGTTGTTTATATATAATTAGTTTAATTAACATTCTAGGTATTCGGGAGGAATCTAGATAGATTAAATAGGTTGTATGAAATAATCAGTCGGTCTATAATCGGTTTAAAATTACTAGGATTCGGGAGGACTTAGTAATCACATCTTAGGTAATTAAATTTAAGTGAGTAAGTCTATTTGTTAAGATTCGGAAGGACTTGATAATTAAAGGAGTTATTCGGGAGGAAACTCTATAAGATTAAATCACTAAAAACGGACTTGTTGCTTATTGTTTGGTTATTAATAGTTATTACTGTATTCGGGAGGAACGGGGTAATTAAAGATAATTAAAGTTAGTGAAAGATTCGGGAGGACTTTTATTATATCTTAGAAGTTTAGAAAACAATCGATTTCGTAAATTTAAACGGAAAATAGGTGAAGTGTCAAACAAGTATATTTTCTCATTATTTGATTACATCAATTACTCTTTCGATAGATTTTAATTAATCACTTTTTTTCTTAATTATTTGCAATCTTTTGTTACGATAAAAATCCCCACAAATACTCAGTATTATTAATTCGAAAACTTAAAACAAATTAGTCCCTGCGAACGAACCTTACTTGCTTTAAACTATATTATATACGGATAGGTCCACTGCCTATAAGTGTGTAATTACGTGAAATAGTAGGTTTAAATTAAGACTAGATTTTACACATCAAATTTTTGGCGCCGCTGCCGGGGACTGATTTTTAGTTTTGTTTCGAATTTGTGATACGATTCTTTTAAGTATTAATTTACTTGGAAGTTACTTTTAATTGTTATTACACCGGTGCGTTTTACGTTTTTCTTGTTTCTGTCTTTGTAGGTATTCAGGTAGTGGATGAACACGAGGGCTTCGGGATTACCACTCGCGTGTCTAAAATCCAATCCAGGAGTATCAAAGAAGCGAGGCAAGAAGAAAGGAAACATATTGATTCAGACACCACCAGGTTTTGGACCGTTCTCACCAGTGAAGTTTGAAGATATCACATCTTCAGAAGGAGGAGGAAGCGCTACAAAATCCGAAGTCGAAGAGTTAGTTTGTGAAAACAAAGCGGAACCACAACCGGCTATGGATCCATTGGACATGCCGATGCACCGACGGGCTGCAGCCGTTGCAGTACCAGCTACTAGAGGTTCAACTATTACCACCCCAGACTTGGGTGACGATTTCGTTGTCAAGGGTCATCATCTCAAGATGATCCAAGACAACACTTTCGATGGGAGATACAATTCAGATCCGCCTAAACACATAGCCAAATTCAACGAGCTATGTGAGATGTTCAAATATGGAGCAGGAAAGAGCGAAAGTGTCAAGCTGAGGTTGTTCCCTTCGTCTCTCACCAGAGATGCGAAGGTTTGGTTTGAAGAACTCGAAGAAAACACAATCACAACATGGACACAAATGCGCGAAACCTTCATCAAAATATTTTTCCCACCTGCCTTGGGTAGGAAATTACTACGAGATATTAGGGGATTTCGACAGGAAGATGAAGAGACGTCTACTAAGGCGTGGGCTAGATTGAAAGAAATGCTGAGGAATTGTTATGGTCATGGTCCGGGCAAGGATAACATCATAGAGATTTTCTTCTACGGGTTAACCAAGGAGTCACAAAATGAGTTGGATCTAGCCGGCGGGGGAGACTTTATGTACAAAACCACTAATGAAGCATACAATTTGATGGAAGATAAGCTAGTCATAAGCTTATCAAGGGAGTATCGAGACGATGGTAGAGGTCGACGTACAAGAGGACAGGTAGCTCAAGTAGAAGGAAGCAGTGATGCATGTAATATTCTGAAAGAGATCAAGACTATAGCAGACAAGCTTGACAGGAGAATGACTTACTTAGAGAAAGAGGTACATGTGATCAAGCATGGGTGCGAAAATTGTGGGGGACCGCATTATGCAAGTGATTTTCACGTGGAGGAAGCCCATTATGAAAATTATGGCTACCCTAATCGGGGAGCAAATTGGCCACACTACGGAGGTAACTACAACCGGGGTGAGAATCGAGACAATGGATGGCAAAGAAATAACACACACTCCCCACCACGACAAAGATACGATCCACCGAAGAACGAAGACGAAGATCCAAGCCTTAAAGATCTTTTGAAATCGTTCATCAACACCCA
The DNA here is from genome assembly GCA_910822075.1 of Senecio squalidus. NCBI lineage: Eukaryota > Viridiplantae > Streptophyta > Magnoliopsida > Asterales > Asteraceae > Senecio > Senecio squalidus. Next base: position 38,648,351 of record CAJVGC010000001.1, on the reverse strand, counting down.
AAAATCAACCAATGACGATGTCCGTAAACAATTTAAAGTTTTAAATGATCAAATCAAACAAGGACAAAGAAATCAGCAGGCAGCACATCAAGACTTAGAGAGACGGTTCGATAGGATGAACGAGCGGAACTCAAATCGGCAACCGGGCCAAATACCGAGCAACACTCAACCAAATCCACGACCACAAAATCAAGGAAATACTTCCAACAATCAGGGACCGAAATATCAACCTCCTAACATGAGAGAAGAGCATGTAAATGCAATCACTACACGCTCGGGACACGCTTATGGAGGAGATCAAGACGAAAATGGAGGAAAACAGTCAGGTGGTGCGCAGCACCAACCTACCAGTGCGCAGCACCGACCAGAAAAGATGCCCGGTGCGCAGCACCAAGGCACTGGTGCGCATCACCCAGCCTCTGACCAAAGTGGTGCGCAACACCTAGGTACTGGTGCGCAACACCGATCTGCTGAACCGATTATTGACGATTTCGAGATCGAGGACGATGAGGACGAGGCACCACAAGTTCAACCCAAGGCCAAAACACCTGAACCAGTGGAGGAATTTCCAATCAAAGCTTATAAGCCACATGTTCCATATCCTCAACGATTACGAAAAGCGAGAATGCGGGAGCAGTACGGTGTATTCTGTGACATGATTAAATCTGTTAATACTAACGTTCCTCTTGTTGATTTGATTGCAGGGATGCCAAACTACGCTAAATTCATCAAGGAGTTGGTCACAAACAAGGGAAAGTCATCGGAGGAGCAAGCCGCTTTCTTAAACGCAGAATGTTCGGCTTTGGTGAAAAATTCGATACCACCAAAGTTGGATGATCGAGGGAGTTTTCTTATCGAGTGTAATTTCAGTAACACTTATAGTTGTAGTGCATTGGCCGACTTAGGAGCTAGCATAAATTTGATGCCACAGTCATTATATGCTAAACTTGCTTCGGGAGATTTAAAACCTACCAAAATGAGTATCCGATTGGCCGACCGATCAATTCAATATCAGTTAGGAATTGCTGAGAACATGATAGTAAAAGTAGGAAAATTCACTTTCCCTGTTGACTTTGTGATTCTAGAAATGGATGAAGATGTCACTGTGCCACTTATTTTAGGTCGACCATTTTTAAACACTGCGGACGCAATTATTCGTGTAAAAGACAGGGAAATTTCACTAGGGATTGGGGACGAACGAATTTCATTTTCTGTTAATAAAGCCCCAAAACACTCATACTCCACTGATGAAACCTGTTTTCGTATTGACGTTTTTGATGAAATGTTTGATTTAGATGTGCAGGAAATGCTTGGAGGACAAGTTGCAGTTGACGATGAGGGAGATGAAGAGCTCGAGGACTTTGATCCAATCTTGAAAATGGAGTTGGAGGCATTTGAGAAGAATTCTACAAGCATGACATTTGAAAAATCCGACCCGGATTTAGACTTATTAGAGATAGAATTTTTAATAAATAATCCGGGTGCAACATTTTCGGTTGGAAGAAGTTCATTAGAGGAAAAGCTCGAAGACTCTGACTCGATGTCGAAAAAGGAGCTCGCGGAATTGGATAAATCGAACCCACACATGAAGCGTACAATATCCGATTCAAGTTTGGGGGAAAACGGTCACGGTATCTCTCATGACCCTTTTGATTTATTTTCTTTAACTTGTCGAGAAAAGGAAAATATTTTGCAGGAATTTGAGGATATCGAAGATGACACCGAATGGGAGGAATTTAAGAAGACAACATTCAATGGAAGCAAATATGACGATGTTTGAGAAATTGAAGACGTTTTATTACTGATTACTAAGGCTCGAGAGTGGCATGACGCTTAGGTGAAGCGAACCAAGATGTTCGATGTCACGGAGGAAGCGTTGACTTTTGGCGACCATGACGGATATGAGTCGAGTGAGCAATTCGTGGATGATGGAAAGCACGTGGGAAAGAAAGACGAGAGAAATCTCGACCTTTACATGAAGGCATAAGTCGAGGCATATCGAGTCAAGCTAAGGACTCGTTCGAAAAATTAGCGCTTCTCGGGAGGCAACCCGGGTTTGTTTTTCTTTTCTTTCGTAGTTAATCTTTCAAAGATCGCTAAGCCTCTAACCGAACTCACTCAGAAAGATAAGGATTTTCTTTGGGGCAAAGATCAAGAGGAATCGTTTCAAAAGCTTAAACACAAACTATGTCGCGCACCTATTTCGTCCCTACCATAGGGTACAGAAAACTTCGTAGTGTATTCCGATGCATCTCATCAAGGTCTTGGTTGCGTTCTTATGCAAAATGAAAAGGTCATCGAATACGCTTGGAGGCAACTGAAGGTACGCGAGCAGAATTATACAACACACGACTTAGAGCTGGGAGCAGTCGTGTTTGCTTCAAAAATTTGGAGGCAATATTTATACGGCACTAAGTGCACAGTTTTCACGGACCACAAAAGCCTCCAACACATCCTAGATCATAAAATGCTCAACATGAGGCAGTGGAGATGGGTGGAACTACTAGGCGACTACGATTGCAAGATCAAATACCACCCCGGTAAAGCAAACGTAGTAGCAGATGACCTGAGTCGGAAGGAAAGGGTAAAGACATCACGGTTTAGAGCATTGGGGATACAAGTTCAGACAAGCCTGCAAACACAAATCGCTAGAGCTCAGCGAGAAGCATTGAAAACCGAGAACCTTAAGGACGGAACCCTGCATAATCACGAGAAGGATTTCGAGGTCAAACCGGACGGAATCCACTACTTCAAGACCCGAGCTTGGATTCCGAGATCCGAAAGCCTTCGGAAACTCATACTGGATGAGGGCCACCGTTACCGATACTCTATTCACCCGGGATCCGACAAGTTGTACAAGGATCTTTGGGAATATTATTGGTGGTCGAGCATGAAGAAGGAAATCGCCTTGTAAGTAGCTAAGTGTCTGACGTGCTCGAAGGTGAAGTCGGAATACCAGAAACCCTCAGGCCTATTTCAACAGCCGGAGATCCCCTTGTTGAAGTGGGAACAGATATCCATGGATTTTATCACCAAATTACCCCGTACGGCAAGGGGGAATGACACGATTTGGGTCATCGTGGACCGGTTGACGAAATCCGCACATTTTCTACGTGTCCGAGAGAACTACTCGATGGAAAATTTCGCTCAGGTATACATCAACGAGATCGTCTCTCGTCACGAAACGCCTCTCTCCATCATATCCGGCAGGGATAGTCGATTCACGTCCCGATTTTGGAATGCACTTCAGAAATCTCTCTGGACTCGACTGGATCTTAGCCCAGCCTACCATCCCCAGACCGATGGTCAGAGTGAAAGGAGGATTCAAACTCTTGAGGACATGCGTAGAGCCTGTGTAGTTGACTTCGGAGGAAGTTGGGACACTCACCTACCTTTGGTCGAGTTTTCCTACAATAACAGCTACCATGCTAGCATCAAGTGCGCGCCATTTGAGGCCTTATACGGACGCAAGTGTCGGTCACCGCTTTGTTGGCTTGAAGCCGGAGATTGACAATTAACAAGGCTCGACATCGTCCTGGAAACCATCGACAAAATCACTACCATTCGGGAAAGGCTGAAGACATCCTAAAGCAGGCAGAATAGCTATGTAGACAAACGATGGAAACCCCTCGAGTTCCAGGTCGGCGATAGAGTGCTCCTCAAGATATCGCCATGGAAAGGGGTAATCCGTTTCGGGAAACGCGGAAAGCTAATATCGAGGTACACCGTACCATTCGAGGTGATATACCAAATCAGCCAGGTAGCCTATCGACTCCAATTCCCACAAGAACTCTCTAGCATCCACAACGTCTTCCATGTCTCGCACTTGAAAAAGTGCTTATCTGATGAAACTATCATGATTCCGCTGGCTGAGGTTCAGATCGACAATAAGCTCCAATTCATCAAAGAACCACTTGAGGTTGTGGACCGAGAGGTCAAACAACTCAAGAAAAGTTGTATTCCTATCGTCAAAGTCCGGTGGAACTCCCAACGAGGTCACGAATTCACGTGGGAACGTGAAGACCAGATTCGTCAAAAATATCCGCAGTTATTCAAAGACTCTTCCTCCCGATGAGACGAATTAATTCCGGTACAAAATTTCTTTCAACCGGGGGAGAGTGTGACATCCGTCTAAATTTCAGGTGAATTTCGTATTCCATATCTCCGAGATAACTTGTTATTTCTCTTAATTGTATTTACCGTAAACGTGTTTGTGTCGGAATCGAAATCGGAATCAATAAATGAATCCTAATACCAAGAAAATACATAATGAACTTGCCAAAGTTCATTACATAATAATCATAAACTATCAACGAACGAAAATGCTTAACGATAACGAAAACTGGAAAAAACGAAAAATCCCAGAAAACTGCCTGGAGCGCCGCACTGGTGCCCAGGACAGCGTTTTTTTTTTTTTTTTTAGTTTCATGACTCATTTCTGCATTTAGCACAAAAGCCACACTTGTCCAAACACGAGAGGACCTCCCAAAGTTGCAGGGATTGAGTCTTTTAACCCATTTTCCTTCTCTTTTCTCTCATTTTAACATCACAAACACACACACTTCATCCATTCTCTCCCTAGAGCTCCAAAAAAATCACACTAAAATACCTACAAAAATAGTCCTAATAATCAAGGAAAGCAAGAAGGTGGTCAATCTTTGGGTCCATAAACGTTTTTCTTCATTTTGAATCTTAAATCTCCAACAAATCACCATCAAAGCATTTCTCTCCGATAAAAACTCTTCTATTTATTATTATTACTCATATAACTCATTGCATGTAAGATTAATTATTGCTATAATTGTCGAAATCATTTTTAGTCGAGGACTATAAAACTGTAACTCACTCACTACTTGTTGTAGTTGACATTTTTCTTGTTTCAGGAAACGCAGTGTAAGGATCGAAGTGCATAGCTTTTGGACGGGTCAGGAAAGTCACGAGATTCATGAATCGGGAGAAGTCCTTATTGTTTATTTTGGGAATGTTATTTGAAATATTTTCTTATGTATTTTCTTTGTAATGAAACGTTAAATAATTAGTTATCTTGAATTTGTAAACATTTTATTTTTAATCTTAATGACTTGAAACCGTTAAATTTACTATGTCTCGTGTTATAATATCGACGCTCTTCACATCCTGTGTTTCCGCTTTAGCGGGGTGTGACAAAATGATGGTTACTTTCTTGGATATTCAAGTGTTTCAAAAGCCTATAGGATTTCCAATAGAAGAACTATATCCATAGAAGAGTCCATTAATGTGATATTCAATGAATATACACAAAATGTTAAGAATTCAGGTGCTGCTTGGTTGTTTGATTTAGATACATTTGTGAATTCTTTTAATTTGTTTTTGTCAAGAACATGTTTCAGAAGAGGTGCAGGTATCTCCAGAAAATTTTGCTAATGTTGAAGACATTGTTGAGTTTGAGATTGGTACAAGAAAAGAAGTTTGTGATCAAGCTAGTGCAAGTACAAGATCTTCATCTTCAATTCATGACCAAGCCCATTCACCAGAAGATACAATATTTGTTTGTCAAAATTCTTCAAAAAGTCAAACTGTTGCGGACATTCTCCACGGAGATAACATTCCAATTTCAATTGAAGATCAAGACAATGTTTTGCAAGCTCAAGCTATCAGTTCTGGTGAAGAGTTAGTTAATTCGGATGAAGGCACTGAAATTCAAGACAACCCTGGTGAAGCACAATATAGCTCGGGTGCAGACATTGAAAATCAAGAAAACTCAGGTGAAGCACAAAACAATTCGGGTGCACAAACTGTAAGTCAAAACATCTCTGGAGCAATTTAACTCTGGTGCATAAAGTGAAAACAATTTTGATGAAACAATCCAAGAACAACCCAGTGAAGCAAATCTCGATTCCTTATTCTTTGATGATCTTGTGCTACATCAAACAAATCTTTCTGATAATATTACTGAGGAAATAAATTATTTTTGAAAGTTCACAAAACACATCCTCTTAGTAATATTATAGGAAATTTGAATGATGGAGTCAAGACAAGAAGTAGCATTGGTCTGGCAAATTTATGTTTGTTTCTTGCTTTCTATCCCAAATTGAGCCATAGGATGTAAACATTGCTTTAACTATAGATAGTTGGGTAGAAGCTATGCAAGAGGAGTTGTTACAGTTTAAGGTACAAGAGATGATAGAGGTATCATTGTGAGGAATAAATCAAGGCTGGTGGTCAAAGGATATACACATGAGGAAGGTATATATTATGATCATGTCTTTTCTCCATTTGCAAGGATAGAGGCCATAAGATTGTTTTTAGCATATTCTTCTTTTAAGAATTATAAGGTATATCATATGGACGTTAAATCAGCCTTTTTGTATGGCGTTCTTGAAGAGACTGTGTAGGTGAGTCAGCCTCCTGCTTTCATTGATCCTCAATACCTTGATCATGTAGTTAAGTTGGACAAAGCTTTGTACGGTTTACATCAAGCTCCTAGAGCCTGGTATGATACATTGTCCAAATATTTGATTTCAACATGGGTATCTTAGGGGCACTATAGATAAGACATTATTCATTAAGACAGTTGGCCAAGATTATGTTTTTGTTTGAATATGTGTTGATGATATTATTTTTGGCTCAACTAATGATGTTTTATGCAAAGAATTTGAATCTGTCATGCCCTCAAAATTCCAAATGAGCTCAATGGGAAAAATGTCTTTCTTTTTAGGATTGCAAGTTAAGCAATTGGATAATGGCATTTTTATTAATCAGTCTAAGTATGTCAAAGACATGTTGGTTAAATTTAGATTCACTGATTGTAAATCTGCTTCTACTCCTGTTGACACTAGGGCCAAATTACATCCTGATTTAGATGGTAGAGTGTTGATCAACATTTATAAAGGTCTATGATAGGGTATTTAATGGATCTTACTGCAAGCAGGCCTGATATAATGTTTGGAGTTTGTCTGTGTGCTAGGTTTTAAGCAAATCCTAAGGTTTCCCATCCTATTGATGTTAAGAGAATCTTTAGATACCTTAAGGGACAACCTTCTTTAGGGCTTTGGTATCCTAAGAATTCTAGTTTTGATTTTTATGCTTACACTGACAGTGATTATGGAGGATTCAATGTTAATAGGAAATCTACCGCATGAGGATGTCAACTCTTAGGAAATAGGCTAGTCTCTTGGCAGTGGAAGAAACAGACCTCTGTTTCACAATCATCTGCTGAAGCATAATACATTGATGTTGGTTCTTGTACTTTCCAAGTTTTATGGATTCATATGCAGATCTTAGACTATGGCCTTAACTTAATGAACACTCCCATACACATAGACAACACTGCTGCAATGTTTATAACTAGGAACCCATTTCAACATTCAAAAACAAAACATATTGAGATTAGACATCATTTCATAAGAGATTGTTTTGAAAAACATTTGATGCGCTTAGTTAAGATTCACACTGACCTACAATTGGCTGACTTTTTCACAAAAGCCTTTGATGTTAAAAGATTCAATTACCTTGTTCAAGCCATTGTTCTTATGAATCTTTATTGAGTGTTTATTCAAAAATATTTTTGTACATATCTTTTTGCATTTTGTTTTCTTTCTATTTCAAAATACAAAAAGAGGGGGAGAAAAATGGAAAAAAATCAAAAATATTTTAATTTTGTTGTCTTAATTCTCGTGTTCTTTTTCTTTTAAGTGTGGCGTTGTTTTCATTTTAAGTCGGGTTAGGAAAATTTAAGTCTGATGTTGCTTTTGTTTTATGTCGGGTTAATAAATTATTAATACTCGTGTTAAGTTTTTGTACATATAAAAACCAAAAATATGTGATGTGTAGTTTGTATAGATAAAAATCAAAAAGACTTCTTTCTATTCTATTTTTTAGTTTTTGAGTCTGTTACTTGTGTTTCTTATATACTTATTTTTCAGAAAATCAAATACAAAATTTTAAAAACCAATTAAAAAACAAAATGTTAGAGCAAGGATTGACAGGCTCAGTAACTTGGGTTGGATTGATCACTCTCTTGACCTCCTGCTCAAGCAATGCAAACCTAACAGACTCTTGGCGAGTCTAAGGTGGACAAGAGATTGATCGGAAAGACTTGGCGGAATATGGTTAAGTATTCCGGTCAGTGAATATGTGAGGAAGATGATGAAACTGCCCTCCAAAACCTGAAGTGTGTAGTATGTATACCCAACACTACCAGGTATTAACCACATATGACCATGATGACCCTTTATGACTCATCAATAGGATTCCAACGTGTATTAAAGATACATGTAACGTCCATATCATTATATAACCTTGTTAATGCTTTGACGGTTACACTCAAGGATTAGACTTGAGTGTCTGACTGGTAGGATGTCAGGAGTATGATACTATGAGATGAATCCCCAGGCATCAGTGTTGGTTTGGAGGAATACGGTACTTATTATATACAAGGTATAAGTATTGGCTCTGGAGTGCCGGGCCAAAAGCATTAGTGACAACCTAGGCGTAAGTGTTACCAAGTGCCGAACATCGGACCACGAGTGCCGGAAGCCGGGCTACGAGTGCCGGACACCGGGCCATGGTGCCGGGGCTAAACTCCCAAACACGGGGCCGGATTCCCGGACACGGGGCCAAGGCTCGGGTTTCGGGGCCAAATTCCTGGACACGGGGCCATTTTTCCCGGACACGGGGCCTGGTCTCGGGTGCCGGGGCCAAATTCCCGGACACGGGGTTGGATTCCCGGACACGGGGCCATTTTGCCCGGAAGAGGGGCCTGGTCTCGGGTGCCGGGGTCAACTTCCCGGACACGGGGCCATTTTGCCCGGACAATGGCCCGGATTCCCGGACACGGGGCCATTGTGCCCGGACACGGGGCCTGGTTCCCGGACACGGGGCCAATGTGCCCGGACACGGGGTCTGGACCCCCAGACACGAGGCCATTGTGCCCGGACACGGGGCCATTGTGCCCGGACACGGGGCCTGGTTCCCGGACACGGGGCCATTGTGCCCGGACACGGGGTCTGGTTCCCGGACACGGGGCCATTGTGCCCGGACACGGGGCCTGGTTCCTGGACACGGGGCCATGTTGCCCGGACACGGGGCCATTGTGCCCGGACACGGGGCTTCTGGGTGTTGGGCTCACTTTCCGGGCTCTGGTCCTTTTTTCAGATTGAGACTCAGTGGGCCGAACCCAAATGTTAGGTTTGATAGGCTATAAATATAAGCCATCACTACTAACACTATCATGTTCTCAGTTAGGTTTTAAAAATTAGGTTTTTGAAGCCTAACTCTTCTGTTTTTCAGTAAGTTTTTTTGTTTTTTTTTTTTTGTTTTTTTTTTTTTTGTGTAACGGAGGCCCTCTCTTTTTTGTTTTTGGGAACAGGTGAATTTTCTCGTTCCAATCAGAAGCGTCGTCTTTTGCGGGTAATTATTGTTGTTTTTTCCATCCTTGCAACTTGAGGCTTATATTTATCTTATTCAGTATTCTTGAATTGTAGCAGTTTGTTATAATGGGTTCAAAAGCTGAAATGGTTTCCCGAAAAGAGAAAGAGGTTAGGAAATGTAGTAGTGCCATCAATGATGTTAAGCTAGCGGATTTAATAACTAGGTTTCCATGCCTTAGTTCCTTCAATCCTGTAGCACCTACCATAGACCAACGTGCCACTGAGCCTCCTTCAGGAAAAATTACTTTATACACCAACCTTCTTACCCATTCAAACCTTAGGCTTCCATGTAGCTCCTTTTATATGAAAGTGCTAACTCACTACAAAATTGGATTTGCCCAAATGCATCCTGTAGGTGCTGCTAAGGTTATAATGTTTGAGATGTTGTTGGTTGGGATGAAAATTGCTTGTTCTGTAGATTTGTTTAGGCATTTTTATAAACTGTGTAAATCTAGAGACGGGTTTAGCCTAGAACAGAGAGAGAGAAGCAAAGAATGGAAACTGGTTGAGGATCCTCCTGATAGTCTTAAGAACTGGCGGTTTGACTTTATTTTTGTGGATAGATCGTTTATTAAGATTTCGTCAAGTGCCCTTTTTAGCTGGCCATCTAAGATACCCAACGGAGTAAATGAACTCCCCGAGCTTTCCGTTCCTAAGGCGGAGGCATATACACGCCTCCGCCGTATGTCTGTGAGGTATAGGATATGCCCCGAAGGGGTGCTGGCGATGGCCGAATTATTAAGGATGTTGAAGAGGAGACGGTTCCCATCATTGTGTCGAAGACATAAAGAAACGTGGGTCTCTTTAAAATCCTTTTTTGTCTTTATTATTTCGTGAAGTTGATAGTCATTTATATCGTTTCTTTGTTGTAGTTATGGGGTTTCTAGATTTCTTAGTGGGGGATGGAGCATGTGAAGTAGAGGATCATCCGCCTGTCGTAGCTTGCCAGATGTACAAAGCAGCTGGTGTTGATGTCCTTGGTGTTTCTCCTACAGGAAGAGAGGGGCAGGGCCTGGAGGTTAGGCTTCCGCTTCTAGAGAATATTGAGGATGAAGATCTCGTAGTATCCCCTGCTGGTATTATTTCAAACCTTTTGGTCTATTTAAATAATAGCTATATATAACTGATGTTTTTTGTTTGTGTAGGTGATGATCTTGATCCCAATGGTTACATGCTTGAAGAGCAGGATTCTTCTCGTCAGAGACAAGGTACCTATGAGTTATGATTATTTTTCGTTGTGTGTAGTAACTAACTTGTCTTTCTTTTATGCAGTTGAGTTGGAGGATATTGGATCTAACGATGGTCATGAGCCATTCTTTGATGGTGCATCTGTGTTAGGAAAGAGGCCATCAATAAATGTTGAGGATTATGACCTTCCTACGCCCAAATCGAAAAAAATGTTGTTCCCTGCTTCTCCACTTCTTTGAACAAATCTTGTAAGGCGTTACCGGGGCCTTCAGATGGCGCCCCATGGATCTACTAGCATGGCTCTTCCTGCTTGTGGCAGTACTCTTCAGCCTTCTGCATTTGTTGGCTCGCCATCTGGTCAACGTTTTGTGCCTGCCTGGTCATTTTCTGTGGGTGACAATGGACAAACTGTCGGATCTGTTAGGGATTTCATGGACAATGTTGTCCCACCTCAACTTGTTATGCAGTCAAAGTTGCAAGGAACTTCTGAATTGTTGGATGATGCTGATATGAGCCTTTTTCATGGCTTTATGGGACATATACTTGCTAGGCAGCGTACATGTGAAGATCATGAAAAATTGAAAGTTGATTACTCAGATCTGAAGAAAGAGGTGGAAAGTCTGGCTGTGGTTAGGAAAGATCTTGAGGCCGAACGTGAGATTGTTTCCGGCCGGGACAAGGAGATTAGTGATCTTTCTGCCAAGATTTCCAACTTAGAGAAAGAGAGGGATGGATTGGTAAGGAAGGCGCATGAGTATGAAGATATCCTGGCTGCAAAGGATAAAGAGTTGGCGACAGTGACCAAATCTTTAGAGGTTGAGAGACAGGTAGTTGAGTCTCAGTGCCAGCAACTTGATGTTGCCTTTCAGGGTAGAAAAGACCTTCTTGCTGCTTTTCCTGAGCTGTTCAAGCTATTACTTGATCATCCTGATGTGATGAATTTGATGTTGGAAGTTAATCGGGCTACTCATGCATTTGGCAAACATATTGTAGGGACCAAGTTGCGATCCGTTGCCGGTGATGCAGTTCTAACCTTTCTTGATCCTTTGGCGCAAAGTCAGATGCGAGGTGCTAATGCTTTATTTGAAAAGAAAAATTTTCTTATCCTGGAGCGCATTGTCCAAGACTTGGACATTTCTATTGATGATCTTTTTGCTATTGTTACACCACCAGTGTCTATGCCACCAGTGTAGTGTTTGCTATTTTTATATGTTTTAACATTTTTCCCTTTCTGTTATGAATATCAGCTTTATAAGATTTATGGTTTGGATATTTTGCTTGGCTCTATGAGTGGTTTCTTTTTAATAATAAATGTTTATCCGTTGGATATTTATCTTATGATTTGTTTGCTATTTAAGCATATTACATCAGTGATGCATTATTTGGTTAACCGTTTATTTGTATTACTCGCGAGGTATGGCGCTTCCCTATGAGAAGTGCTTATCTTTTCTCAAGTAGATGAAAAGACGTGTTCGCATGTTTTGGCTTAGACATGAGTGTCTTATTTGGCCTTATGCTTGTGATGTTTGAACAATGTTCATAAAATAGAAAGATAATGCAGTGCATAATTGGGATAATATCAGACCAAACGTTTTATTATAAGGCATGGTATCCATGTCCTTGATAGAAAACAAGATTAAATTTTGACAAAACAGGAAAACATAGAATAAAAATTTATCAGACCTTGATCTAGGTTTAGTCTATGTATGTCTGATCTTCAATCATAAGGATGTGACCTTCTGGCGGTCCCGGTCGTTCGTTATTCTCCCCCCTCTTTTTCCAGGCATACGTTTTTTGGGTTGGGGTCCTGTTGGTTTGTTGCCTGGCAGCTGGCACTAGGTGTTCTAACTTTCCTTCGTCCAGCGCCCTTCTTATCTCTCCTTTCAATTCCCGACAGGCATTGGTGTCATGTCCATGGTCCTCGTGAAATTCACAGTACCTGTTCATGTTTTTTGTACCAGACCTGTGTGCCATTTGTGGTGGAGGTTTAAAAGTAGAGCCTACACGCTCTGTCTGCAGGATCTCTTTCGGGGTCTTGTTGAGAAATGGCTCGGATGCAGTTTTGTCATAAGGGCTTGATGCGAAAAATCTAGTTTTCCGAAAATAAACCTTTACTAGATTACGACACGGGCAGTGTACCCTTGTCAGTTGTAAAATAGTACTAGCAAATATCGGGTTCAAACACAGGGACTATTTATAGTTGAAAGTATTAGTTTTATAAAAACACGTAACAAGTAACAAGTGGGTTTTAGTCTTAAGAAGACTTGATTACACTAACAATGAAAATATTCTTGAATTCAAATATGGATAAAAAGACGCTTGCTTGGACCGTTTACGAATATGTATTATTTCTTAGGTGTGAAAATGTCGATAAACTTCTAATGTAAAATCCTAAGTTCCTTTCGAATACCAGATTTTTCCAATTACCTAACCATGCAACGATTCCTTTCGAATACCGTTAACACCTCAAGTAATTGTGCATAAAGTTTCAAGCCGATATGTGAGAATTAATCTATAAGATTCCTTTCGAATAGCTTACTAACTCCTAAACCGATTTCTCTTAATTTAGTAGCTAGCGTTCGTGTTAATACCTACTTTTTTAAATTGTTGTTAATGATTCCTTTCGAATATCATACACTTATAATCAACTAAAGACCGGCCGATTCATTCGTTCCGATTTTAATAAAAATTACGGATTCCTTTTGAATACCCGTTTTTAGATTACCAAATAAGAGTATAAACAATTTTAACAAGATAATTAAGATATTAACCCAAACGGATCCCCAATTAACCTCTACATTTTATTCTAATTTCACACCCAAAATCTATCACATAAACGATCACATAATCCAAGAAAACGTTAAAGAAATTAGCTACTCATAATTGTAACAAACACAATCAAATATGTAAAAGACATGGTTCAATTGCAAATAAAAATGATAAAAGATCAATACCAAAATCCAGAAATTAGGTTCCAAGTATCTCCAAAATAACAAAGTAGAATTTAAAGTAACAATTGTTCAAACTTGAAATAACGATTATGAAATTCCTTTGATTCTCCTTGCTAATTGATGATTATGGACTTGTAATATGAGTGTTGATGATAATCTTTTTGTCCAGAAAATCGTCCATATAAAATAGCCCCCACTAACTCTTGGGTTCCCACATAATTAGCATTAAAGAAACAGAATTATAACTGCCATCACCTCTCTTGCGCCGCAACTGTCTTTCTTGCGCCGCAAGTCAGATAAATAACTTGACCCAGTACGTTGTTCACTTGCGCCGCAACTCATGTCTGTTGCGCCGCAAGATGTCTTCAGTACGCTCCACAAACTTCGTGTTAACCAGTTGCGGAGCAATTAGTGAAAGTGACCGAGGCAACTAAACGTTTTGATTCCCGACTTGTTTTCCTTGGCCTCTTTTGGTCCCAAATCACCTCCTTTGACTCCAAACATAACCAAAAACATATACAACACACTTTACACAAAATATAAGTAATACGGGGTCTATCCATTACGTTTTAGACTCTAAACATAACAAATATCGCTATGAAATACTCGTATAAATGAGCGATATCAGGGCGAAACCTTCGGTTGCCTCTGTCATCCCGTCTGTCATTTCGCCTATCTTCCCGTTGTTGGTCCTGTCTACCTGACGCTGACCCACCTTTCCAAAGCTTGTCCTTCTTTCCAGCCACTCCTCTTGCCAAAGAGACAGTTTCCCTTGATCTTAAGAAGTCATAGGCTCTATCTGTGGCTTCCTTGAAGGTGGCGGGAGTCCTTTTTGCAAGTTTTTCCTACAACTGACCAGGCAAGAGGGAACAGGTGAAACCTGGAATTTGTTGGCTTTCTGGAAAACCTGGGATCTTTTGGCATTCCTGCGTGTACCGCAGGATGAAGTCTCGCAAAGCTTCCCCTTCCTTCTACCTGATTAGGTGGGCCTCCAGATGTGTCCTGCGTTGTTTCTTTTGCTGAAAGAATTGATACACAAACTTTGCCTTTAGATCAGCAAAGTCCCTAATGCTCCTTTCTGAAAGGCCAGCAAACCAATCTCTTGCAAACCCTTGCAATGTTCCTGGAAACATTTTACAGGCTACCGGGTCTACCCATTTTTCTGTCATGATGGCCTGCTCAAACAAGGCCATATGGTCGTCTGGATCTCTTGTTCCATCATAAGTGCCTACAATGGAGGGGACCTTCTTCTTGTCTGGCATCGGATATCTTGACACCCAGTCACAAAATTTCGAACTTACTATTGATACATGCATAATAGCTTCTCTTGACATTTCTCCTTCTGCTAGTTGCTACAACAGTCGTAATAACTCTTGATTGGGATTTTGAGGTGGCGCCGGTGTCGGCGCGTTCTGCCTCAGGCGATCCGCCAACTGTGTTAACAGGACCTCTGTTTCGGATTGTTGGGGGATTACCTGCAGGGATGCCAATAGTTGAGCCAGGAGGTGATTAGATGAGGTTGGTGCCGGGACTGATGCTGCTCCTTGGATATTCTGAAATGTCCTTCTCCGCGTTCCCATGCTTGGGTCCTCTCCCGTTCCTTGAGTGCGGGGTTGGGATCCCGCCGAGGCAGGCTGCCTAGGGGCTTCAAAGCCATGAAGTTCTGGGACAGCCTGCCTAGAGGCTTCAGCGGCTTCTTCGTGCAGTGCTGAGGTACGTGACATGGGGATCTGAAAACTTGACACGTTTGGCGTTGGTATGGCAGATGCACTAGCTCCGGACACCCTTGTAGAATACAAAGGTCCAGTGGTTGTTGATCGATACAGATGGGCAGGACCTGAATCCCCTAGTGTCTAATCCTCCAAGGCGGAAAATCCGTGCATGCCTGTCCTCCCCGTAGGACCTCTCTCAAACACCATGTTTGTCTCCATGTCTGGTATGAATGGACTGGATGGAATAGGCAATAAAACAAATGCACGAGGTGACGAAACAGTCGTTGGTATCAGGGTGGTACTCCCTTCAGCTTGGGATGTGGTCACAACAGTCACTGGGGAAGGGGTTACAGTAGTCATTGGGGGTGGTGTTGTGGTAGTTACTTCTGGGACTAAGGAAATTATTGGTGAAGAGTTCATGTCTTCCATGATGAAAAAAGAAACAAATTAAAGAAAAAATTTGTGAAAATCTGGAAATGAAGATAAAACACCGTTGCTAAAACGTGTCCTACGGATGGCGCCAATGTTTGAGCAAGGATTGACACGCTCAGTAACTTGGGTTGGACTGATCACTCTCTTGACCTCCTGCTCAAGCAGTGCAAACCTAACAGACTCTTGGCGAGTCTAAGGTGGACAAGAGATTGATCGGAAAGACTTGGCGGAATATGGTTAAGTATTCCGGTCAGTGAATATGTGAGGAAGATGATGAAGCTGCCCTCCAAAACCTGAAGTGTGGAGTATTTATACCCAACACTACCAGGTATTAACCACATATGACCATGATGACCCTTTATGACTCATCAATAGGATTCCAACGTGTATTAAAGATACATGTAACGCTCATATCATTATATAACCTTGTTAATGCTTTGACGGTTACACTCAAGGATAAGGCTTGAGTGTCTGACTGGTAGGATGTCAGGAGTATGATACTATGAGATAAATCCCAAGGCATGAGTGTTGGTTTGGAGGAATACGGTACTTATTATATACAAGGTATAAGTATTGGCTCTGGAGTGCCGGGCCAAAAGCATTAGGGACAGCCTAGGCGTAAGTGCTACCAAGTGCCGAACATCGGACCACGAGTTTCGGACGCCGGGCTACGAGTGCCGGACACCGGGCCATGGTGTCGGGGCTAAAATCCCGAACACGGGGCCGGATTCCCGGACACGGGGCCGGGTTCCCGGACACGGGGCCATTTTGCCCGGACACGGGGCCTGGTCTCGGGTGCCGGGGCCAAATTCCCGGACACGGGGTTGGATTCCCGGACACGGGGCCATTTTGCCCGGACACGGGGCCTGGTCTCGGGTGCCGGGGTCAACTTCCCGGACACGGGGCCATTTTTCCAGGACAAGGGGCCGGAATCCCGGACACGGGGCCATTTTGCCCGGACACGGGGTCTGGTTCCCGGACACGGGGCCATTGTGCCCAGAAACGAGGCCTGGTTCCCGGACACGGGGCCATTGTGCCCGGACACGGGGCCAATGTGCCCGGACACGGGGTCTGGTTCCCGGACACGGGGCCATTGCGCGCAGACACGGGGCCTGGTTCCCGGACACGGGGCCATTGTGCCCGGACACGGGGCCTGGTTCATGGACAAGGGGCCATTGTGCCCGGACACGGGGCTTCTGGGTGTCGGGCTCACTTTCCGGGCTCTGGTCCTTTTGTCAGATTGAGACTCAGTGGGCCGAACCCAAATGTTAGGTTTGATAGGCTATAAATATAGGCCATCACCTACTAACACTATCACAGTATAAAAGTTGAAAATGTTTCACAAAAACAAAATTTCTAAGAAATGAGTCATAAACATAAATTCCAGCATAATCTAACATAGTTCAGTATTTATAGAATTTCTTCAAACCAAATGTTTTTATAAATGCATATATTCTTGTATTCTGAAACATTTAGGGCCTCTTTGCAAACATCAGACTCGGACTCGGACTCGGACTACGGATTACGGACCCGGACTCGGTCCGTGGTGCGAGGGTTTTATTCGCCATGAAAAGCTCGGACCACGGACCGAGTCCGTGATTTTGCATTGTTCTTAGTCTGGGGTTTTTCTAAACGGACCGAGTCCGAGGCAAAATCACGGACTCGGTACGTGGTCCGAGATTTTCTTGACGAATCACGCGGTCGGACGACGGACCGAGCCCGAGTCCGTAGTCCGTAGTCCGTAGTCCGAGTCCAAGTCCGAGTCTGATGCTTGCAAACAGCCCCTTAGTAACCTATGGTTTATAAATTGCATCAGATTCTAAAAATAGATAATGTCAAATGGGATATTAGTTTTGTCAAGAAGAAAACAAAGAAAAAGTATATTTTCAGTAAATATGACATTTAAATCTATTTATCATAAAACTTTTAAAGTTTAAAGTGTTCTTTATAATTTATTGACTTTGAGATCCTTGATGCTTACATGATAAACGGCAAGACTGGTGAATTAGTCTAAATTCTTTGATAAAACTAGTCTGTTGTCCTTTTAGAACCTTGATGCTTACTTAATAAACGGCAGAGACATGGGAATAGGTTGAACAACAGTACTAAGTCAAATTTTGATCATAAAAACATGCAATACAATAAAAAATATGAAAAAGGAGTTTATAAGGTTGCAAAATCATAAACTGGGGCCACTCAATAAATATTAAAGATTGTTCATATGTTCTCATAAATGTTTTGTTAAATCAATACACTACACTATTGTAGTTTTTACATGACAATAAGTTATACATGTCATGTTTAACTAAAATATATATAGTTGTTTTATTTATTTCTTCTTGCCCGAATTAAGTAAGTTTGACAACTTATCATGTCCTTTTTAAATTATTAAAACCTGCACATTATGAATTTTTGACACAGGTTGTTTCTTAATTGAAATACAATTTTCTTTTTTATAAAACATTGCATTTGCATTGAAAATTTGCCCATATGAACTAATTTACAAAATCTTGGAATATAATATTTTGATCTTTGAAATTGAAATTTTGCTTTTAAAATAATTTCAAAGTTAACGAATGCATTGGATTGTTTTAACTCTGGTGTTAAGAATTTAACGCAGAAAAGTTTGAATGGTTCGGCTTTGAAATTAATTTAATTTAATTCCGGTGTTATAAATATTGGTTGGGTTTTGGTTAATTTATGTCTGGTAATTGAGTTGACTGTGTTGACCAAGTTTTTAAGTCGGATTCTTTTATTTTTAATTCGGGTTATATTTTGTTTCAATTTTAACTCGGGGTCACTATATTAGGTCTACAGAATGAAATATTATTTAATCGTGCAGACGTCCCCTTATATTCTCTACCCATCTGCGGGGGGTTTCCGTATCTGTCTCAGCGGAGATCTCCAGATCGTAAGGGCATATTTCAGCTCTACCAGAAGCATGAGCAGATTAAAGCTTTTATTTCATTTTGGTGGAAAAACATTTTATTTTAATTAAATCCTGGTATATTTAATACTTTTAAATTCAAATAATCATTTTTAATTCTTGCGAATTGCTTTTCTTATCCAAATCAAATTTCTAATCTCAATCTCATTTCTTACCCTTACCTTTCACCGAAGCTTTCTCATAGAATCTTTTATTTAGATTTTTAGAACCTTTAGTATCGATGTTTAGTGTTCTAGTCTGTTTGATTGATATTTCACCTGTTTTTCAGTCTTTATTAAGGTGTGTTTCATTTTTACTTTTTTATACTGCATTTATATTGAATATATTGTTGTATTTGTGTTATAATAAGCTTTGATTGATTACACATGGCATTTACTTTTAAACTAAAGCATAATTTTGTTGCTTTTCTTGACATGGGTCACTCTGAAGTAGATGTGAGTGGAGAAATATTTTAGGCTTTCTGCTAAATTCCAACTTGAGGTTTGCTATTTCTGAGAGTCCTGCACTATACAGAGACATTTTAGTGGAGTTTTGGGAGAATGCAAGATTCATAATGGTTGATGGACTTAGAACCATTACATCTACAGTACAAATGGAGAATGTGATTGTGACTAAAGATGTGATTAGAAGAGTGTTGCAGTTTGTTGATGCTAATTGGATAGAGAGACTGAAACTTGATGAAATTCAGACTAAAGGTAAAAGAGCAGGGTATGAAAGTGATTTCCCATAAAGCATGGTAAAGGAGACTAGATTCTCTTACAACTGGAGATATCTAGTACATGTGTTGGTGTGTTTTATATCAGTAAGATCAGGACGATTTGATGAAATGAATTAGTTGTCGCCTTCTGCATTTGTATGTATGATCACACAAAGAAGATTCAACTTTTATGGATTCATAATGGACTGTGTGCAAAGAATGGAAGAAGGGAGTGCTTCAAAATTCGTGCTCTACCCAAGGTTTCTTCAAATCATCTTGCAGTCTGAGATACAAGCCTTAGTACTTGAAGGGCCAAAGTTGAAGGAAGAGAACATGAATTGGAAATGTATGAATAACATGAAGAAATCTTTTCCAAAGTCTAGAGTGGTCTTTTCTGGGAATTTTACACCATTCTTCCCTCCCATGATTGAACAAGCAAGAGTAGTCATTCAAATATTTAGAGAGTTGCAAAACCAACAACAAGGGGTAGAAAATATTCAACAACAAGAACCACAACATGATCAACAACCTGAAAAACAACATGAAGAAAAACAACCCATACACCAACCTTTTTCACCTATCATTAATGTTCCATCTCCACCACCTCACTCACCAATCATTTAACAGGCTCAAAGCAGTGATGATAATAACTGGTTTTATACCAGGGAAGAGAGTGAAGCTTTACCAAACCTTGCTGAAACACATATACATACACTTGTTATTCCAACTCCAACCACTCCTATTGTGCAAATTGAGAAATAGGTGGCTTCCACAAGTAGTCCTCTCCAAGTATACACTTCAAAGAAGAAAGGGGGAGCAGGAATGGGTGTTTTGACT
Organism: Senecio squalidus; assembly: GCA_910822075.1. Taxonomy (NCBI): domain Eukaryota; kingdom Viridiplantae; phylum Streptophyta; class Magnoliopsida; order Asterales; family Asteraceae; genus Senecio; species Senecio squalidus. The sequence continues at coordinate 38,628,177 of CAJVGC010000001.1, read as the reverse complement.
GTGTTTTCTCTTGAACAGAAGAATAAGTCCTTGGAGCATTTGGTTAAAAAGCAATAATTATTGATAAATCAACTCAGATGGAGGAGTGTTTTTAATGCAAACATTAGAGACCAAATGAGGTTCAATCTCTTTTTGAAGTCTCCCCCTGTGGATGATGCTTCCAAAATAGGGGGGAGATAAGACTAAGAAGATCAATGTTGAAGTTGAGAAGATTATGGAGGAGAATGTTGAAAACACTGTGGTGTTTGAAGAAACAACTGTTTTGATTATGAATGCTAAGATGGGAGAGCACACAGTGCAGAATGGAGAGTTTGAAGGTGGGAATGAAGAGGAAATCATGTCTAAGGGGGAGCTGAATGTAGAAGGGAGATAAAATGGTAAAGAAAATATGGATGAATTCACTCCTGATATTGAAATGTTTAGTTCTGGTGATGTATTACTTAAATCGGGTGAAGAAACATTTAAATCGGGCAGTGAAATACTTAAGTCGGATGATGAAAAAGTTACTTCGGGTGATGTGAAATATAACTCTGGTGGTGAAGAAGATACTGAAAGCATAATGATTGGAGAAAATGTGAGGAAATTCAAAGATGTGGATCAATTTGGAGAATATTTATAAGGAGACATTTGAAAAACACTTTGAAGGTCTTTATGAAGGGATTTTTGATGTAAATGCAACTGAAACTTTACTGTGTACATCAAAGAAAGAAATACAGTTTCAATTTATGCTTTTGATGAAAGTAATACTTGGAATGAGGAGTTAGAAGGAGAGAAGATTGTGATTGATATTGATAGTGATAATAAGAAGGTGATACTGTTGAGACTGTTGTGAAGGAAGAAGAAGATGAGAAAAATGAAGAGACAACTGGTGAAGGAAGCAGTGTGAAACAAGTAGTTGAAGGAAGAATAAAGACTAAAGCAGTGAAGTCTGAAAGTCTAGTACCACCTGCAAAAGTTGTTGAACTGAAAAAGAAAATGCTTGGGTACAAAAACAAGTTTTCTGAGGGGAATGACAAGCTACATTTGAAAAATTATTTGATAGCAGTTGGTGGTTTATCTACAAGATCAGTTGGACAGATAAACGTAGATAAATTAGAGAGAAATCGGTTGGATATTCAAACCAAGGTCATGATAAATGAAATGAAGTCAAAGAAGCAAATAAAATTGGAGGAGGAATTGAGTAAGAGACAGAAAGAAAGAGTATTAAAAGATGTTTGTGGAACTTCAGCAAGTGAAGTTGAGTTGAATGTGGAAAGTCAAAGAAGAGAAACTCCAATTGTGACTCCTGTGCAAAATGTTGAGGGGTCTTCTGAACAAGCTGTTGATCGAAGTCAAAGTATGACTTTGAAGTCTTTGGTTGAAAAACAGAGTAATGAAGTTCAGTTAAAGATGAAGGTGAAGCAGGAAGATGACCCATTTACATAATACATGGAGAATGTGTAACGACATGGTTTCAAAAATCATGTTTTCAAAAACTTTTTGATTATAAGAGTTAATACAACGAAAATTAGTATATACGTGATTAGCGGTTCATAAAATCCCGTTCAATAAAACACCATTCGTTACGTAAACATTTATAATATATAAAAATATTATACAAGCTGGCAATGTCTCCAAAAATGGTAAAGGAATAAGCTACCCCAAAGCAATCCCAGCTCGCCAAGCAAACTACGCGACCTACGAGCAAAAAGACAAGTTTGGGAAAAGAGTATTAGCATAATGCTAGTGAGACAATACCTTAAGAGTAAAGATGATAAAAACATTTATAACAAATAAGTTTTTCTTTACTATCTCATCCTATACCCCCAACCTCGTAACCAGATATGAATAATAAACTTCAGAATAATAAATGAATGCATTAGAAATTGATTATCATCATATAATGAATTCCAAAATACAGTATATATCTTATCAAGTAACTAGGGTCCATCGTATACCCTAATTGTTTATAACAGTAGCCAACATCGTATGCATTAAGCATAACAATAGGCACCATCGTATGTCTTACACATTCATCTTAGTTGGGTCTATCACTGGCCAAAATAATCATAACATTAGGGTTCATCTTAAGCCCTAGGGTCACTACCCCGTTCACTACTCGCACATTTCTCATATCATTATATGCATTGGGGTGCGACTCCCAATCTCTATAATAAACCGAAATGTAGGCTTTCGCTACTACGACGTTGCACTTTGTTACGTTGTCGTTAAGGAGGGATCAACAAGTGCCATCGTACACACTTCCCCACTCCCACGTGATGTTTTAGGATGACCCATCGTAGCCAAACATCACTCCAGTACGAGTTTACACCTCATACAATGTTTTGCAATGGACGTCTAGAGTTCCCGACAACTAATTTGTACCATCGTAGTCAAATATCGCCCGACCCATCGTAGTCAAGTATCATAAGTTAGCTAACACTTTCTCACCTAGTTGGTTACACTACGTTTCACTGTCAATCTACAAGAAACTACATTACCCGTAATCAAAGTCTCTTATGCAAAACTAAGGCATACTCCTTATAATGAATAAGTAAGAACATAACAATTATAAAACACATATAAATTAAATAAATGTGTATTTCATCGCAATGTACACTAAATCGAACTCGAGTTGTCACAACTACACAGATTATAAAACAATTTATCATATTTGATCAAAACATCCCTTTAAAACGTTTCTTTACTATTTCAACGTCATTTTTGTCTTGATGCTCAGTTTTACAAAATCCAAATCGTACTCACCTTGAATCCGCTTAAAACTTAAGCTTCTTCTCCGAAATAATCTCAACCGTAACCCTGATTAATGTAATATTTAATCATACTATGTTACGATTTCGATCAAGCTCAAACTAAAGAATTACGACTAATTCAAATCTTAAACTAAATTACTAACACTAATAGTATTGCTAGAATTCCACATTAGCGGCACATAACTAAAACCACATTTTATAATTTTTGACCACCTTTACTACGTAAAGGTTAAGTGTTTACGGAAGATAAAATCGTTTACGACGTAAAGGATCTAAGGCTTACGGCGTAAGGCCATGTTCGGTCAACAAAAGTAAAACTCCTTTATGGTGCAAAGCATTAAACATTTACGGAGGTAAAGCCATATTCGATCAACAAAAGTCAACGAACATAAACTCGCACTTACGGCGTAAGGCTTAAGGCTTTAGGGTGTAAAGTTGTTTTCACCATGATCATCTTCTTCACGAACAACCCCGAGTTGCAGGTTTATAAAACCTTAACGAAACTTAACAAAACTCAAGCTAAACTACTTTAAATAGCTAGAAGCATGTTTATAAACATAATAAACATACTTTACGAGTTATACCTTCCGAAGACAATCCGGGTTTCGATAAGACACGAAACCAACCCTCACAAAACTCACTTCCTCTTACACCAACTTATTCCTCTTCGCTCCAGGAGTCTAATGGTATAACTCGTTTAATTATCCGACGGTAAATCGCTTCCGATTCGTTCGAAAATATATAGCGACTTATGTTCTTGATTTATTGGTTTCTTTCTCTCTTCTCACGCCTCACACACACATATATATGAAAAAATGTCAACTTATTTCAACATTAAGTTACTTATATAATACATAAGATTATATACAATCTTTCAAATTTAACCCCAAACTTTAACATAATAATACTTTTAGGCCCAAAGCGTAATTCTCTTACAAGAATGGTACTTCGGCCGAAATCTTATTACAACATTATTCCTATTTATATTTTCGGGTCATTACAATTCTCCCCTCCTTAAAATGATTTTGTCGCGGAATCAGTCTTAAAACAAATAGAAATAACAAACCTATTACATTTCCTTAAGTTGTATATGTGTTCAGACTATTCTTCTATGAAACTCTAGTAACTCCATTCATCTCTTTCTTAGTTGTTTTCCTTCTATATCGAGAATCTTCAAAATTTCCCTTTTATCAGCATTATTCGTCATTTACTTGAAGGTATACAACTAAATTCACAATAATTTTAACTTAAAAACTCCTCCTCTATTGAGTTTTTATACTTCGGATTATTAAATCTCACATCACACCATTTCTTAGTTACTGATTCCTGTCATTGCATCATTATATCTAAAATTTCCATAATGATAAACAATACAACATGATAGCAATAAGAATTTTCTATGTCACTAAGTTCATTCATTCCTTTAACTTCAATGTTCTATACTTAAGTAACGATAGTTTATATAACCCATATCACATAACAAAACCTTAAACTTATAGAAATACCATACCCATTACATATTTAAAAGAACGGTTTTTTTTTTTTTTTTTTTTTTTTTTTTTTTTAACCATCAGGCATAGCCTGGTGGCCACCAGCATCCGTAAAAACCTTGGGCCCACTCTTGTGCTGAAATATGCAGGTCTCGTGTTCGAGTCCAAGTAAGGTGATGGGTACCATTGTTAGGATATTTACCGGGGAATACTTCCTTTGCTGGGTAGGGGGTCCGGTCACAAAGTGGCCCGTGTCAATGGTATACGCCTTTACCATTTTTTATTTATTTTTTTTTTTTTTTATTTTTTTTTTAAAGAACGGTTTTGCTGCCATATATACCACAAGGAAGTTACAACTAACTACATGGTACAAACTAAGATGACACCAAACATCTACTTATACGCGAATCAAGGAGTTCCAACGATCACCTCATCGTCTAGACAAGCCTCTTCCATATTCATCTGAAAAACCTTAGCCTTAGACTTTGACGATTCCTCCCTTTTTCTAGCATTCACATTTTCGGTTCTTGGTTTAGTACATTGAGACGAATAGTGACCCATTTCTCAAAAATTAAAACAAATCACATCCTTACTTTGAAAATCTCTTTCCATGTGACCAAATCCTCCGCACCTTCTAGACTTAACTGATTTCATCCTTCCCTTCTAATTGTTTCCATTTTGAATAAACTTTTGCTTTTTCGAAGAAGATTCTAATTGTTCTTCCCATTTCCTTTTCCCTTGAATTTCACGAGTATTTAAATCATCTTCCACACGTCTAGCTTCTTCCGTAGCTAAATCCAAAGTGGCTTGATTACGAACCGATGACTTATACGCATATGGTAACCCTTCCACATACTGGGTGACTAACGACCTTTCAGAAGGACAATGATGTCGGAAGAATTGAAGCTTATCAATGAATGTGGTATTATACTTAGCCACACTCATACCACCTTTCTTCAAGTCTAAAAAATTCCCTCAGATTACGGTGCATTGCACCCTCACTACAGAACCGAGTGTTTAATTTTTCCACAAACATGGTCCAAGTTAGCTTACCTCGAACTTCTTCAGATAAAGTCTGATCGACGGACTCCCACCAGTCCAATGCCTCCTCTTCCAACATACGAATGACATAACAAACTTACTGATTTTCAGTAAACACTGCAGACTTAAATGTATGCTCCATTTTTCGAATCCACCTTCTACAAACTAGTGGATCCTCGCCACCTTTAAACCCAGGGGGTTACAACTTAAGAATGTCTTATAAGAACTACGTCTTGGTTCCACAACCATTGTCTCCTCATGAACGATAGGCCTCCTATTCGAAGTTGATTCTTGAGAAACCGACATTTGTTGTTGTGAGTCTTTCATTAACCCAGCGGCGATCAAAACAACTTTCATAGCTTCAAGTTGTCCTTCTAAATCAGCGATGCGAGCAACATCTCTCTCATTATAAACCTCCGACATACTGCACTTAGCCTGAGTACGTTGGGAAACTCGGTTCCCTTCATTACTTCCTTCGTGAAAATTAACATTCAAAACGTTCTCCATCTTTGATCAATAACCCAAAGGAATAACATAAGAGATCAAACTCTTAAAGTAAGGTATACTAAAAAGTAAACAACTCTCAGTCTCACAACCCTTTCCCATCCTAGGTCGTAATTTTATAAAAAAAAATTGAACCGCGTCTTTTCACGAGTCTGAACACTGGTCTTTGTGCTCAGTTCACTCGCAACCTGGCTCTGATACCAACTTGTAACGACATGGTTTCAAAAATCACGTTTTTCAAAACTTTTTGATTATCAGAGTTAACAAAACGAAAAATAGTATATACGTGATTAGCGGTTCATAAAATCCAGTTCAATAAAACACCATTCGTTACGTAAACATTTATAATATATAAAAATATTATACAAGCTGGCAGACTCTCCAAAAGTGGGTAAGGAATAAGCTACCCAAAGCAATCTCAACTCACCAAGAAAACTACGCGACCTACGAGTAAAAGACAATTTTCGGAAAAGAGTATTAGCATAAAGCTAGCGAGACAATACTTTAATAGTAAAGACTATAAAAACATTTATAATAAATAAGTTTGACTTTACTATCCCAACCCATACCCGCAACCTCTTAAGAAGATATGAATAATCAACTTCATAATATTAAGTGAATACATTAGAGATTAATTATCATCGTATAATGAATTCCAAAATATCATATATATCTTATCAAGTAACTAGGGTCCATCGTATACCCTAATTGTGTATAATAGTAGGCAACATCGTATGCATTAAACATAACAATAGGAACCATCGTATGCCTTACACATTCATCTTAGTTGGGTCTATCACTGGCCCAAATAATCATAGCATTAGGGTTCATCTTAATCCTTACGGTCACTACCCCGTTCGCTACTCGCACATTTCGCATATTATAGTAAGCATTGGGGCGCGACTCCCAATATCTATAATAACCCGAATGTAGGCTTTCGCTACTCTGACGTTGCACTTTGTTGCGTTGCCGTTAAGGAAGGATCCACATGTGCCATCGTACACCCTTACCCACTTCCACGTGATGGTTCCGGATGACCCATCTTAGCCAAACATCACTCCAGTATGATTTTACACCTCATACCATGTGTTGCAAAGGAGGTCTAGAATTCCCCGCAACTAATTTTACCCATCGTAGTCAAATATCACCTGGACCATCGTAGTCAAGTATCACAAGTTGGCTAGCACTTTCTCACCTAGTTGGTCACACTAGGTTTCACTGCCAATCTACGAGCATATACATTACCTGTAATCAAAGCCTCTTATGCAAAACTAAGGCATACTCCTTATAATGCATAAGTAAGAACACAACAATTACAAAACACATATATAAATTAAATAAATGTGTACATCCTCGCAATGTACACTAAATCAAACTCGAATAGTCACAACTACTCAGATAATTAAAAAAAAGTTATCTTATTTTATTGTTTCATCGTTATTTGATCAAAACTTCCCTTTAAAACGTTACTTTACTATTTCAACGTCATTTTTCTCATAACGCTCAGTTTTACAAAATCCAAATTTACTCACCTTGAATCCGCTTATAGCTTAAGCTTCTTCTCCGAAATAATCTGGACCGTAATCCTGATTAATGTAACATTTAATCACACTATGTTAAGATTTCGATCGACCTCAAACTAAAGGATTACGACTAATTCAAATCTTCAACTTAATTAGTAACACTAATGATATCGCTAGAATTCCACATTAGCGATACTTAACTAAAACCACATTTTATAATTTTATCCCATCTTTACGGCGTAAAGGTTAAGTGTTTACGACGTAAAGCTTAAGTGTTCACCATGATCATCTTCTTCACGAACAACCCCGAGTTGCAGGTTTATAAAACCTTAACGAAACTTAATAAAACTCAAGCTACACTACTTTAAATAGCTAGAAACATGTTTATAAACATAATAAACATATATTACGAGTTAAACCTTACGAAAACAATCGGGGTTTCGATACGACACAAAACCAACCCTCACGAAACTCACTTCCGCTTACACCAACTTCTTCCTCTTCGCTCCAGGAGTCTAATGGTATAACGTGATTAATTATCCGACGATAAATCGCTTCCGATTCGTTCGAAAATATTATACCGACTTATGTTCTTGATTTCTTGGTTTGTTTCTATGTACTCACGCCTCACACTGTCACAACCCGCGAAAATCCAGGTTCACACCGACTAAATTCTTTTAACACTATTACTCAACTTGTATAGGTTTTGATTTATTTACGACCGGTAGGTCAACCTATACATAAATGATACTGGTTAACTACGTCAAAAACATATACGGATACCGGGATTAGGTATACGGGATCAAATATTCACATAAAATAAATATTTTTACAACAATAATTCTAGTCCAATATTTCATGCATAAAATCATGACTTATGCATCAACTTTTCATGTATAGAACTTTGCATGCATATATATATATATATAAAATACACAACTTCACAAAACACCCTAAGCATACAAGGACTTCACTTAGGACCCTAGAGTTTGCAAAAATGACAATTTAGATAATCACCTACAAGTTGTTTGTTGCTTGCTTGACTAGTTAAATGAGTTGGTGGTGTCACATGGGTTTAGTCACTTACACACTTGACCATTTCACTATTGAACTCAATAGACCATACCTCCCATGTGCTAGCACTTATGATTCCACTCTCTCCTTTGGCTATAAATACTAGACCCCTTCCATCCATTTCACTTGCTCATTCACGACCAAGTGAAAAACTCTTCTCCCTCCCTCCTTGCTCTTTAAATTTTGGCCAAGAGAATAACCAAGGAGAATCACCAACACAAAATCCCACTCACACATATTTCATACAAGAACTTAGAATCAAACCTTGGTAGTTTGAAAGTTGCATCAAGATCTTCATACATAACACTTAGGTATGTTATTACTAACCTTTTATACATATTTGATACTTCTTATATCATGTTTTATAGTTCATATATCATATTACATATAGCACATATTCATAAACATGTTACATATAAAGAAGTGTTAAAAAAACAAAACTTGAAAAACCCACTGTATATCCGACTGTTCACCATGACCTCGGGAAAACTATATTTAAAACCAGACTATGAGACCTATATCATCTAAAAGATAACTCAAACACGGTCGTTTCGATATAAAATTCATTAAAAAAGGATAAATAACGAATGAGATACGGTATTTTAAAGTTATCATAATTTCTGGAGCAACAACAACAGGTCAGTAGACTATTTTGACCATTAAAAACTTTCTACTTTAAATTAGACAACGAGACCATTGGAATTTGAAAGATATTTTAAACCCGGTCCTTTCGATATAAAATTCGTTAAAAACGGATAAATATCGAGCAAGATATACCATTTTAAAGTTTGACCTAATTTCTTGAACCACAAACTGCTTACCAGTGGACTTTTGTTAAATCTGGGAAAATATGGTTTTGAGTTGGGACATGAGGCCTGTGGCATTTGAAATATAGTTCAAATGCCTACATTTCCATAAAAAGAACACTAAAAACGGATAAACGACCAAGGAGGTATGATATTTTCAAGTTAACATGTACTATGAGAAAACCCTGAAACATACTGTTAGTATTTCTGTTATAAATATCGGTAGACTTTCAATCTAGTTTCAAGGCCTAAACCATTTGAAAGGTATTTCAAACGCGGTCGTTTCTATATAAGATTCATTAAAATCGGATAAGAAACGGGCGGGATATGTTACTTTAAAGTTGGGTAAAACTTAAAGACACTTGCTGAGTTTTTATAAACTTTTATAAAAACTAACTTTTAAAACCAACTCGATAATAATAGCGATAACACAATACTAGGGAGCTTTGTATGCAATGATTCCATCTCGATATTTCGTAGTGCCGAGCTTGCTGGATTTACGATTTAAAGTGTCCTAGCTCCGCATGCGATTATAGAATGGTCTTGTATATAATGGCCCGAACGGTGTTAGTTTATTATTATCAAACCCGAACCCTAACCCTACCTTATTCATACACATACATACATTTTCATGTGCATTGGACTAGAATATAAAAACCTTAATTCCAAAACTTAATAGGTCAAGGTTAGACCTACCTGATTCTCGGATTTGAGACTCCTACGTGTTGGCTTACACACATTGTCTCATTACTTTTAGCTGGCTTGCTAAGGTGAGTTCATAGCCCCGCTTTTTACTTGTTTTTATAACATACTTGGGGTGAGATACATGCTCTCTTACTTATGGACACAAGTACTTAAAACCTTTACTAGTTTCCTAAGTTACCACTAAGCCAAAGGAAATTCCCCTATCATGAATCGTTAGTTAAGGACTTAAGCGCGATTGTATTGGATAGATCTATTAGGGTTTGACAACCCTCACCCAACGGCTAGACGATGTAACCCACGTCTACCACAACTAACTCGTGGACTCGAGTAGGGTGCTTTACTTTTGAAACTATATATGTTATTTGGCTATAACATAGGAACACTTATGGGGTATGGAACTTTGTTACGCTTCGATGTCATGAGCTTAGGTGCAACTGTAAGACTTTACTTAAACGGAAATCTTGTGGTCCACTTTATTACTAAACTAAACCTATGAATTCACCAACTTTATGTTGACTTTAGCATGTATGTCTCAGGTGCTTAGTCGAAAGGGCTTTCGACGGAGGGATTTTGGGATATGACAGAGTCGCATATTTCAAACTCACGCTTTTGGGAGATTTCCCTTGCATTACTTATTTTCTTTTAAGTTATGTAATGTAAATCTTTGTTTTGTGAACTCTGGTAACACTTTTCCTTAATCATGTAAAACTCTGATTTTCAATATCAATGAATGTATGTTTTTCTTTAAAACGACTCATATAGAGGTCGTTCGCCTATATATCATTGCTATCTGGGACCCATGAAGTCAACACCTCGAGTCTCGGGAACACGAGATTTGGGGGTGTGACAGATTGGTATCAGAGCTCTGGTTATAGCGAACTAGGTTGCATTAATATTCCTAGGCTATAACTGTGTTATACAACTAATTTCTTCCGCACTACTCTACTTTTATACGTTTGTTATTTACGACCATTTGGGCCTTGTCACAGCATGTCTACCCCTCAGTACATCATATTGTCCGACTATGAGGACGAGTACCTCCCTATACCTACTGTCGACCTATCTGGCTTTTACTCCGATATAGATATGGACATTTCCTCATCCATGTTAGGATCACATGTCACTCCACATTTCTCACCTACATCTGACGACGAGTTCGTCACCCATCCCACATCGACCGTCAATGAGCCTATAGGAGCTTTGTATCTACAAAATTTAAAACTTTGATCAATAGTGCCCCAACTACCTTAGAAGCTAAGTACACAATAGAATTAGCAAACATGAAATTGGTAACAACAAATAGTATCATTCGAGGTTGTACCTTAACCTTAGCTGACCACCCATTCAATATCGACTAAACTCGGAAGTTTCAACATAGTAATAGGAATGGATTGGCTATCTCTAAATCACGCCGAAATCATATGTAACGAGAAGATTGTCCGTATTCTCAGCACCGACGGGAAAACCCTCTTGATCAAGGGAGATGGGAGCCGATCAAAGTTAAGCATCATATCCAACTTAAAAACGATGAAGTACTTACATAAGGGATGTGACGCCTATTCGGCTTACATGACGGAGACGGAGACGAAGGAGAAACAACTAAACGACGTACCGATTGTTCGAAAATTTCCCGAAGTCTTCCCAGAAGACTTACCCGGACTTCCACCTCCAAGACAAGTCCAATTTCACATCAATTTAGTGCCAGGAGCCGCAACAGTGGCTCGAGCACCGTATCGACTCGCTCCATCGGAAATGGAAGAGTTGTCCAACCAACTCCAAGCTAGAGTTACTAGATCGAGGATTCATTCATCCAAGTTCCTCACCTTGGGGAGCACTAGTTCTTTTTGTCAAAAAGAAGGATGGATCCTTCAGGATGTGTATTGACTACAGAGAACTGAACAAGCTAACCGTGAAGAATCGTTATCCACTTCCAAGGATTGACGATCTTTTCGATCAGCTTCAAGGATCAAGTATCTACTCTAAAATTGACCTACGGTCAGGTTATCATCAACTTAGAGTACGAGAAGAAGATGTTCAGAAAACCGCATTTAGAACTCGCTATGGTCACTACGAATTCCAGGTTATGCCTTTTGGTTTGACCAACGCACCAGCGGTATTCATGGATCTTATGAATCGGGTGTGTAAACCGTACTTGGAAAAGTTTGTGATCGTATTCATTGACAACATCTTGATATATTCGAAAAGTAAGAAAGAACATGAAGAGCATTTGAGGTTAATCCTTGAATTACTAAAAAAGGAGGAAATGTACGCAAAATTTTCTAAGTGTGAATTTTGGATCGAGAAGGTTCAATTCCTTGGTCACGTTATTGACAGTCAA